>CAIGQV010016547.1:17043640-17147188 GCA_903798115.1 Danio jaintianensis | reverse complement strand
AGCAGCTAGTATTTAATAACCAATATACAATGATCATCTTAAAAGAAAATACCATCTGAACCTTTCTGAAGACAGCGGGTTCAGACACTAATAAATCAACCCACTCTCAAATAAATGTTTAGGACTTTCGTGCAGTATTTCATACATAAAGAGCAGTGAGCTGTTCTGTCTGTCACAGGAGCTGGTTTTTGTTTCAGCCAACTACAATAAACCACACAAAACAAAAATCAACAGACGCACAGGTATATTAAATGATCCCATATATAAAAAGTACAGATGTGTTCTTTAGCTTTTGTCACAGCTGAAATCTTTTGGACACTTTGAAATATAAATGTCCAGGCGATGGCCTAAACAAGAGGTATAATGAAAACTAGCCAAACACAAAACACTTATCTGTTTAATCTAATTTAAAGTTGAAAATGTCACAATCACAAAAGCATTAAATAAATGAAGGTCAAGGTTTGTACAATTTAATGCCTAACGTCTTGTGTTATCCTTTGGGTGTTCAGCCATTTCTGTGTGGTGTCTAAGCTGCCATTACAATGTGGTTGTTGGTGCATCTATGCTCTTCAGCTTTCCTGGCCTCTGGTTTATGCACTTGTTATTATAAAATTATTGCACTTCAGTTTATATGAAAGTACAGAACAGCAATCGATCGGAAAAAGAAAAAGATTTGACTAGTCGAATGGTGTATCTCAAACAGAAAAAAAAAATCCTACAAATGTAAGTTTTGGATTCACAGCTGCCGATTACATGCACTCACCTTCATCTCGTAAGGTAAAGCGTCCCATCTGAGGGAAATCTTTGAAGGTCTCAAGGCAGATGGTCCCAGCTGTTCTCAAACGAGCAATGCACACCTGGTCTTGCTTGACAAAGCGGGGTCGTGTTTTGCTCTTGTCCCCCGTCTTTTTGTCTACCAGACAGATTAAGGCCTGGAAAGAGGCCAGACGTACATTTAAACCACTTTGAAACAGAACTATCTGTAAATGAGGGCACTCACCCAAGCGAAAGTGTGCAGGCTTATGCTGACAGATTTAGTAAACAAGAGAATTTATACACAAAAATAGGGCTGGTTCATATCTTGGTAAATGACAAATAACCATTTCTTTCTAAACTAAAGTAAGATGTTGTGGAAAAACAAGACAGTGAATTGTTCATTTAACCTACTCCTTTACAAACACTTCAAACTGATGAACATTTCAGAAATCTGAGGTATAAATAAATATTTATAAAACCTTTTAGCAGCCATTCTGTATTGAAGGGCTGTTATTTTACTGAGGGAAAATTATACTGTAATAAGGTATTTTATTGACCAGCCCTAGTTTAAACACTAAACTACTCATACAAGTCGATGCAAAAACTGAAGAAAAAGGTGCAGCCATTACCGTAATTTGCACTTCTTCAATGCAGGTGTGGATATGAAGAACTGCGTTGTAACCTGGGCAGATGATTGACTTGTGTTCAATGATGACTATCTGAAAGTGGATGAGACAAAAGCACAATTCACTTGTGGTAATTTAAAACAAACCAGAGAAAACCCAAGTAAACCAATATGCTGTTAATAGAGCTAAATTTGCATTGAGAGTTTACAGTGAGTTGAATGAGTTTCCACGGACCTGGGCGTCAAATGTGCGCCCAGTGTGGCAAAGGTTCTCAGCATTGCAGAGGATGAAGCCTGGAAGGATCTCCTCCTCTTCAATGCCTTTGAGCCGCAGCTTCAGGTTCTCTCCTGGTCCGGCTTCATCAGTTTCAACTTCATCAGAGAGCAGACTCAGCACCTCCACAGTGTGCTGCACACGGCCACAGATACAACATTCAGCCATTCCGACATAAAACCTGATATTCTGAAGTGTTACATTACAATGATCTTACCCTGTTGGGCATCATCACAAGTTGCTGAGCTTTACCGATTGATCCTGATTCCAGTTTCCCCAATATCACAGTGCCCATGTCCTGCAAAAAAAAACACCAGACTTTTTTTTTTTAAACAAAACCATGCAAAGTGATTGGAATGTTTTGAATTAAGCATCAACATGGAAAAAAAGCTGTGCATGATATGATAAACTTCACAACATTCTTACAAAGAAGTACAAAAACTCAATCAAATCAATTTTATATTTTGTCCCCTTGAAACTGTAAGATACTATTTGTCCAAACAGAGTTAAACGCATATACTTATTAAGTTATGAACATTTTGGGGCTTTTTTTGATTTAGAAAAGTTGACCGTCATATAATTTTTGCTATATGTATTGCAAAAGCATTAAAGCTGAATATCATAAAACCACTTAGAATGCAGACAGAACTTTATAAATCCAAAAGGTAATTTATCTCCCATAATTTCATACTTTGTTGTCATATAAGCATTTAATGACATTAAACACAAGAATGCACTTTACTTGCCTTATATTTGTCTACTATGGGTAACCTGACTGGTCCATCGCTTGATCTGTTAAAGTTTGGCAAACTGTCCAGATGTGGAATGAATGGTAACCCTCTGTACACAAGACACAAATATAGTAGAAATCATTAATATACATATATGATATTTAAAGCAGTGGTTCTCAAACAGGAGCCGCTTGGAGTCCCTTAACGAAAGTTAAGACTAATAATTCTTAAGACTTAGAGCTAAATTCAAATAATAGAAAAACTTTACAAATTTTAATATTATAACAAAATTAAGCTGACATTACAGAGTTTACTAAAAGTTACTACAGAAGTGCCAGAGATATACATAATCTTAGTCCCTGTTTTCACCCATTATTAACGTGTGTTTTCAGTGATCGTCAACACATTACTCTTTCTACATGGTAACATGCATTTAAATGTGTCTCAGGACCATTTGTGTCAGGACCGTTTGGATTTTATCAAAACCCTTCCCTCTGACTTCTTTATGCTCTACATCACCTTAGCAGGAGTGTGACACGAGTACTACTGAATGAGTAAACCCATGTTACATGCTTACAAGCGATGAAAGCAAGCTAAATAAAAGGATGTGGATGACAACCACAATTTTAATCGTAATCTACATATTATAGTACCATGCAGTGAAATATTAAAATTTTGGTGCACTCCCACAACATGTCCCATAACCACCGCATGTTTGGTCAGCGGGCAGACAGCAGGTGATCCTTTGTGACTGTTCAAACACATTTGACCACATACACATTTACACTACAAAAGCAGTCTGATCAAATGCGATTTTAACTGCCCCTGAAAGAGGTCAGATTGACAAAAATTATTAGTCTTGACAAGAAGAAGCCTTGAAGTCAAAAAAGGTTGAGAACCACTGATTTAATGCATTTTCATGTTTTGCATCACTGTCATACCTTTCAAATAAAAAAATGTATTAGCACAATAGACATTAGGAAGTTTTGCAGCCCACTTACGTATACCAAGGGCAGTTCTCCGCAGGCACCTTTATGTTGGCCCCATTAAGTCCTGAACATGGCATAAAATGAATATCTTTCCTGGGATTGAACCCAACTTTCTTCAAAAATGGGACAAGTTTCTCCTTACATTCTTCGTACCTGTGTCCAAACAGTAGGGATAAAATTACAAACACTTGTTTGCCTTTTAGGAAAAGATCAGTCTAGACCTGTTACAATTACTGACTAATTGACTGATTATTGTTATTATATGTAAAGCACAATTATTTGAGATAACAATCATGACAAACCAACAGTGTAAATTTTAAAGGAAATTTAAGCTCTTACATGCTAATCAAGGACTAACATGCATAAAGTTTCAGACATGGTTAAACGCAAATAAGACATTTTATTTCTGAGGAGACAGAAGGAAGAAATGAAAAAAACACTACTGTGAAGTACACACAGACAATAAAGTCTTCTGGCATATTAAATTATATAATATTCTGGTTTGCGGTCTCCAGTGTGAATATAAAAAGGACCATGATCAAAACTGGACAAAAAATTCTTAGCATTAAAGAAAATCATTTAGGCCTATTTAATTATGTTTGCAAGTAAAATAGGACAATTAAGAATACAAAAAAAATTGTTAACTAAATTAGTTTTTTTAAAAAGCCAATTATTAGGCATAATTATTTATACAATTAATCCAACACTGTCATAATAAATGACAGGGCTACAACAACCTTTTTACATAAATGTTCATTTCCTGACCTCTCCAGACTCCAGTTCACTGTTGGGTCATCCATTTTGTTTACAAGTACAATCAAATGCTTTACTCCAGCAGTTTTGGCCAACATGGCATGCTCTCGCGTCTGGCCTCCTTTCTCAAAGCCTGTTTCAAACTCTCCTTTCCTCGCAGAGATTACCTTCAGAGAGACAGAAACAAATCACAATTAATTCAGAAACGGAAAAGAATGGATAAAAAAAAAAAAAAAGAAGTTAAAAAAAAAAGTTAAAAAAAAAAAAAAAAACTTAAAACACAGTAGTTTCTGGTCTTTTGAGTCTGGCATCAGTATTCAAGCAGCGCCCTCTACTGTATCCTTTACTCATCCGACCTGCTCGTAGCTCAACAGTGAAGCCTTTTTTTACATGGAGATTTTGTGAATTGCAGACAGCAAGAGCAGATATTTTTCTCATGGCTGTCCTTCAGTGCCTATTCATCACTATGACCCACCAGCACTGCCAGATCCGCCTGTGAAGCGCCACCAATCATGTTGGGCACAAAGCTTTTGTGGCCTGGTGCATCCAGAATGGTAAAGTGCTTTTTCTCTGTCTCGAAGTATGCACGTCCAACTTCCACAGTCTTTCCCTTGTCTCTTTCCTCTTGGTTTGTGTCAAGGGCCCAGGAGAGGTACCTGAAAAAAGCAGCAGAAGTATTTATGATTTTTCCATTGCCAGCTTCATAGACCACTACATGCCAAATAAATATTAAAAATAATAAAAATAAAAACTTTACTAAAAACAAACATTTGATAAAAAATCAACATAAGCAAGGATCAAATTATTAAGAACAAACTAATAACATTTTATTTAAGATTTTAATGTACTTTTGATATCAAGTTCAATAGTGAAGTATGCACTACACTCCTGCGCTATTTGATTTTGATGTGTTAATCTTATAAACAGAATAACTCAAAAGGTCATGATCTGCACTTGAGTAATTGTTTTATATTTCTTTATTTCACATTTTCATGTGAAAAAGAAATTTAAAGCAATTACTGAATGAGTGCAAATCATGACCCTTTGAATGTACTTCTGATACAAAAAACATTTGGGGTATATATAAATATATCCTAAAAGGTTTGTCCTGATAAAATGTTAATTTCTCATAACTAACAATTGGGCAGTAAAAAAAAAAATGTTTTTCTGACATTACAGCGAGAGTACTGGCATTTCCACATTTCTTCATTAAGTAATGCCCTTGAGTCAGTCTAGTGAGATATAAACGACACTTGTATAAAACTTATTTGTGTCATGATTTAAAAAAAGTTTATAATCTAACCACAGGCATGATTTCAAATATTTAGTTATTTTGGTGCCTGAGAAAAAGATTGAGCATAAAAATAAAAAACTGCTGATCCTTTTGACAAAAAGTACTGAAATGCTACACATTTCAGTTGTGTTTGGATGGAATCTGTCTGACTGCCACCAGAAGTTCTGCTAAATTCACTTTTTAACTTCAGTACTTACCAAGTTTCCCTGTTCTTTTCCTTGGCCTCTCTCTCATACTTCTCCAGAGTTCGTTTGTCCACCATTCCTGTTAAATACCTGCAGAGGAAAGCCAGAATTAGGCTATCAGAAACAGATGGAAAAACAAACAATATCTGCTAAAACACTGCGTCAGCATCAACAACTCACATGATTTGTCCTCCAATGGTTGACTTGCCAGCATCTGAAGGAATAGGAGATAAGAAACAGATAGGGTGAGGCCAGGACAGATAAAAATGGTCACTTCATTGCTCTCCAAAGACATTTTTAAAACATTCCCCAAAATGCTTTTGAGATAGACATGAACTGAGATGCCTTGATGGTAACCGATTAATAATACAGAGGTTATATAACAAATCCAAACATATTGGAGCCAAGTCTGAAAAGTATCTCAGCAAATGAGACCAATGATCCTGTAGAGTCTGCTGGTTTTATAAAGATAAATGTAAATTTTTTTTTTTTTTTTTTTGTTCTTTCTGGCCCTTCTTCCGAAGGCCTTAATTGTGGAAGGGCAAATTAAACATTTTATGACCCACAGAAAACCAGGTTACTGAAATCACTCATTTGAAATGAAATAAAGATAAATTTATTGCAATACAACTAGAGAAAAATGGTATTAAAAATTTGCACGTTATAGTGTAATAATGTTTGCTTGTTTTATAAACAAATGCAAATGTATGAATTGCCATGGGTATGGTCAGGATGATAAACAAAACACAGACACATTTTTAAAAGTCATCTAACGAACCTAAATCTGCCCCAAGTTAATTAGAAACATTTTCAGTTAAAAATGAAAAAACTGCTTCAGAGACATTGGACTCTTGCATCAGTGCTTCATGCAAATGAAATACACAACACTAACCGACATGGCCAATGAAGACCACATTAACATGTTCCTTCTTGGGGGCGTTTGGCTGTGTGGGGACGACTTTAGGTGTTGGCACTTCCTCCTCCTCCTCCATTCCCTCCTCTTGAGGCGAGTCTTCTTCAGGTTGACCGCCGTCTCTTCCAGGGCCTCCTGGTTCAGCCTCAGCCTCGCTGGGCTCACTGCCTTTCTGCTCCCAGGTGTCATCTGTGGCCATCTCCGCATCACCGTTCTCCATGGGTGGAGCTGATGTCAAAACCAACATTAGCATTTTACACCGTTTACTTAGTGCTGATCGTGTGTCAACAACTTCAGTCATTTCCTTTGACTAATACTGGCCTGTTTGGTGTCAACATCATTGTGCCTAAACACTATTTTGAACCACAACATAGCTAAATGTATAATCAAAATGACAAGAAAACTAGAGTAATAAAATATAAATCTCAAAACTATATAGGTATAATCAGAAATGCACCATGTCGGAAAAATAGATGCATTTCGTTTTTTGCCAGATGACTGTTGGAAAGCTCATCCGCATTGAAAATTTAATAATAAAGAAAAGCAAATTAACCTTTTTACTCTTGAGCCCTTTTAAAAAACTTTTTATGGTAGTCTAATTTAGAGAAATTAAAAATGTAACTCAACATTAAGTTCAGCAAGTTTGTAATTATTGGAGTAATGTACAAGCAATTTCTGAATAAATTCAAAGCAAATTCTTTACATTATAATTTAATGTATTGTTGTAATTTTCATTCAAATTCAATGCTAAGAAGTGTTGTAATAGCATTACTGTATAGTAATAAAATTAATTTGTTACTGTAAAATTACAGGAAAATACTATTTTTACTTTTTATTTTCAGAAAGTAACTCAAACTTTCATTTCGACAAGCCTGAAAAAAAGGAGCTGCTAATTTCCAAAGTTTGATTGTCATGAATGCAGGAATGTAAATTTCACATTTATGGCATGCAAATGTTCATTTAAATTAATATTGTCCATAGCACCAAACATTTGTCTTGGTGTGAACAGGAATTGGAACAAGTTGCAGACTCATAGCTATGATTATCATCATTATTATAGGGATGTGAAAAAAAAATGTGGTTGTGCGTCTCAGCATTTGCTTACCCTCAGGCTCTACTACTTCCACATTGGCATCTGTATCGGGACCTGCAGGAATATAAAATGCTTATTTTTATGGCAGTAATTACACATGACAGTCTGTTTGCTAAAAAGAATCACCTTAAAAGGAAAATTGCATGTCAACATTTAACAAATATGCAGTTAAAAAAAGTTAAAAGCTCCCAATTCTCCCACAAAACTTTGGCTTTGTCCAAATTTTAGTTTGTGACAAGGCCACAAATAGTTCTGTTGAGATAATTATTTTAGACATATCACATGATGTATGAAAACATGACATCAGTCATTTGTGGTGAAGAAATATATTGTGGACCGTATTTACATGTTTGTCAATCTTTCATTTGCTATATAGCCAAATATCTCTTCACTTGGTATTCCATGAATAACAACGGACAGAAAAATACACTATAAAATAAGTATAACAATTTTTAAAAAATACTTTGCCATAATCAACCATCTATTCAAATAGGAAATCAAACCTGATCATCTTGTGTTCAATTTCATATGTTCTCCACCATGAACATAAAACTGAATCAGGCAGATTAAAAACTAAACAAAAAGACACTTTTCCATCCTTTAAAAAGTGAATTTTTTCATTATAAGATGTTATTATTATTAATATTATTATAGTTAATCAGTGCCACAAATGATCTTTGAAAATGACATTTACTGCAACACTTGTCGGACAATATATTGTATATTAAAAGTAGTTATGACTAGCCCAATGACAAATAATAAATAAAAAAAAATGCCTGTGACATTGTGGAGTTTTACCTTCATTAAACTTAAACGCATTCATACATTACCTTGTTATAAAAATCTCTCGTTTTAGAGTTCTAATGCAAAGTTGGAAAAGTTAAATACGCATATCACATCATACAGCATTTACCTGCTTTACACGCTACACTGATCCTTCTAAGAAGACTTCCAGTGTGTACCTTATAAACACAATGTAATCAAATACAATAAAGCCTTCAGGAAAAGTGTAGCAACTTAACTGTGGTGAAAATAATCCACTGCTTATTCATTAGCCACCTACCTATAGTTTATAGACCAGCTCTTGATCTAAAACTAGATTATAAAATAACACATTTTCAGATTACCAGTGTCATGATCTGGGCAACATATGACATTCATTGTTAATCCACAACAGAAAAACATATAATGGTACATTATGTTTGCAGTAAAACAGCACGAGGGGGGGTTGGCAAACGCCACCCTTTGACAAACAAAAAAATCAGCCAAAAGAGGCCCTTCAAACAAAGCAATCAAACTACAAACAAGAAAAGTGTTAGTGTGAATCGTCAGGCCTCACTCTGTTCATTTATTATCCGTTTTGACATTTCCATGTTGCTAACGATCACGTGTATTAATAAAAAAGAAACGCCACGACTGAAGCTTCAGTTGTGTGGTTAATTAACGTTAAAGAACTTTGTTAACTAACCCCACTTCTAAGTAACTCTTTATTACCAGACAGGAAAACAACGTTAGAAGTCTAAAATAGCTCCGAAATCACCGGCAATCATGGTCTCCGCCAAACTGATCCACGTTCTGGCACGAGCGCTTATTATTATCGCATAAATAAACACTTGTTATTCGCCTCAACTAAGTTTTCCAGATTGTTAACTTGCAAATTACACGTTAGCCTCGTTTCCGCTTCGAGCCGTTGACGGTAACAGTGATGTAGCATCCGTGCTAAGCTCATGCGAACAGGCGTGTGTGCGGCTAAGAGCTAAGGCGGCTAACAAGCGTTAAATAACCGGGAACTCACCCGCCGACTCCACCGTCTCCGCGGAGCCCTTCTGCCGGAAGGACGGGACGAATTCCGCGGCGTGCACGTTCGGGACAAACGGCTTGGCGTCCACGTTTAGGCTGGTATTAACAGCCTTGGAAAGTTGCACGTCGACCTGGGCCTCGCCATCGTCCTCCTGATCCCAGGAATCAGGGGCAGTGTCTATTGCGTCCATCGCCACACACGCGCTTTAAAAGCCACCGACTTGATCTTTCGCGGGTCCGGCCTTTACCGCCTTGAGGTCACCCTTAAAACTTTCCGCTAGTGGCGTGTGGCCTTCCCCCCGGTCGGTTAAACTCGGACAGCCGGTGTCTCTCGGCGAGAGAAAGGGAGGTTTGACTATGCACTCGGAATGAGTCCTCGTGTGCGCTTACGACTCGCCTGACCTCGCGGAGCAACAGCGCGGAGATTTGTGGGAAACGTTGTTGTTTCGCTTGTGACACAGAATGTGCTGTATAGGAGCCGCGTCGATTATAAAACTACATTTCCGCATTGTGGATGAACCCGAGCTTTTGCTGACTTCTTTTAAAACTACCAAATAATCCATTTCCGTTCTCCATAGAAATAAAACTCTTTAAAAAGTGTAGTTTAAAAGATTAACTTTGAAGTCGTTTTTATTGGTTTGTGATGGTGTATTAAGTAAGCCGTAGTTGGTTGCATAAATATGGGAAAGTTTACTTAGAACTGTGAGAGTGCTAGGGCGGCCATGGAAATGTTTAGGAAAAGCATAAAAAAGCACCATTTTAAAATAAATAACAACAATAATAATTAATTATGTCTTGTTTTAAATTCAGATTAAAAAAATATATATTAATACAATAAGATTAATAGACCAAAACAATAAAAAATAGATAACATAATATTTTGTTATATTCTTCTAATTATAAAAATATTTTTAAAAGTTTAGATTTAAAACAAAAACAAATTAATATAAATTAAATTGGATCTTTCAAACACTATTTTAGACCATTTTTAATATGAAAATTTAACTGTATGAATTGGGTCTTTATAAAAGAAACTATAAAGAGGCATTTTACATTTTGGGATTGGGGTCATGTGCATAAGGATGATCATATTTGGGGGACCGTGTCATCTACCCTGCAAAAAAAAAAAAAAAATGCTTTTCTCAGTTTTTGTCTTGTTTCTAGTCTAAAAATTCGAAAACCAAGCAGCATTTTCAAAACAAGCAAAAAATGTTGTCTTGTTTTCTGAAATATTGTCAAAATAATCTGCCAATCGGGCAAGCAAAATATTCTTATTTCAAAATGAAAACAAGATTATTTAGCCTGTTTTAATTTTGACTTATTTCTGAAAACAAGACAATATTTTTTGCTTGTCTAGAAAATGCTTAAGAATTTTTAGATATTTGGACTAGAAACAAGACAAAGACTAAGTAAAAAAGGCATTTTTTTTGCAGTGCAAGAGAATGAGGAAAAAAAAGCCCAAATGCTTCTGTTTGCTTTAGTACTATTTAGTTTATTGTCATTTACATCACTCCTCATTGTAAAACAAAACTGCTCTTATAAAAAACCACTATATTCATCCTTTTGACACAATATTTCAAGTCAGTACTCATCTTCCCCAAAGAAAAAAAATCCCAATGATTTATTGCACCAGTTAAGACAGAATCATTTTGAAAAAGATGAGCACATCTACAATTACATGATTCAGCAAGGAAGCACAGTTATGAAAAATTAGAGCACTTTATGCCCAAGGAAGGAAGGATGGATGGATGGATTTGAGCTGTAGTGAACTTCTTCACATGGATAATAACTCGCACAACATTCATAGCTAAACAAAACTACATTATTTTCCCAGTAGCATTTTTTTATGTGTGTGTGCTAAAACAATTACCATTGGTGTAAACCACAAATAAAGACCTTCATTTCAGTACATTACATTTAGCCTTTATAGACATCCAAAGAAAAATGTAACAATTACTTGAAGAGACATCTCTGAAACATTTTTTTCACAGTGAATACAGTGTAATAATCGTTTCACTATTGGTAAAGCCAAAAGTGCCGGATGGATTTCTGTCTGATTTGAACTTTTTTTAGGCTTGAAAGATTTCTAGAATAAATAAATATCCTGCTGTTCTGATTAAAGTGTGACATTCTGTACATAAAAGTGCAATAAGGCTATCGTTTGATTAGAAACAGCTGCATGAGTCTTCAAGCGTCAATTTTTTCCTTCCTGTGCATCTGCCTATGGAAAATACATAAAGCAGCTTTTGGCAAACAAGACATTTTGACATTAATAACCATGACGATAAGGCCACAATAGCCCTTTCGTTGTGTAAATAACAAGCGGAAATGGATCAGAAAAAACCTGTCAGACAGGCCTACGGATTGACAAGGATAAGCCTAAAAAAAAATGTAACTTAAAGTACCATGTCATCCACAATGAAAGGACACACTGGCAGTGCACATAAAGAACTGGAAGGAGACCCTATAATGTATATATGATTAACCAAATAAAAAAACTAAATGTGCAACTGATTATAACGAATAATAAGAGATGATATTTTAGACATACGCTCAGACGTTATTTTCATTTTTCACAAAATTCCAGTGTTTTTTTGCATTTAAAGCTGCTTCTTAATTTCAAGAGTGGTTTGCTCAAGGCATCGAGGTCATGGATGCATTTTATTTTTTTCATTAATATAGAGCATCTCTTTTTTGTTTCCGGAGTGGTCTTATCTGAGGGTGTCCACACTCTCTGTCTCTTGTCCCTCTGGTACTCGCTGGTCCGCCAAAACCGTTTCCTCCAGAATGTGAGCGGGACGTTCTTGCGGGACCTCGGCTTCATCGGCGGCCTGTGAGTGTAGAGTTTCCCTGAAGGATTCTTCAAGCTGGCTGATGGAGCTGGTCTCACTAACGGAGTCTGATCGTGCTCCCGGCCGTCGGAAGAGCTTCTGGCCTGTGAATCACATGCTTTGATTAAATTGAGAGTTCTGTAAACATCAACGAAAAAGCCAAATGTGATTATTTTGTGGATATTGATTATGTTAATTATGTGTAATTAAAGTCACGCTGATCTGAGATTAAGATGTTGCGGTTACCTGGAAAGCGTCTGGTGTTAGTCTTGGGGGAATCAGGGGAATCTTCTTTACTCATCTGGGCTTTTATGGAATAAACTGGCTCGGTGCTGTCCAGACAACCTATGGAGGTCAAAGATACTAGATAAAAGCCTGAGAACTACTGTATGTTTTTTACACTTTTAACTTGCTTTAGTGTGTAAATGTTGCTTGCTTTGAGCTTGAATTCCCTTATTCACCCTAAAATGAAAATTCTGTTATTATTACTTGCCCTTGTGTCACTCTAATTCCCTTTGTTCATTTTCAGAAAACAAATTAAGATATTTTAGATGAAATCTGAGAGCTCTGTCTCCATAAACAACACTGATCAGTCCAGAAAAGTCAAGTTTGTTAAAACATTCCATGTGACTTCAATGATTCAACTGTAATCAAACAAAGCTCCAAGAATACTTTTGTGGGCCAAAAACACCCTCTGAAAATGTCTTTGTTTGCCAGTGTCTTCTCCTCTGGGTCAGGTCAGGGTGCACATTTAAGGCAAGAAGACGGATTTGCCTTTAAAGTCAACAGCACAACATGCAAGCGCAGTATTGCCCTTAGTAAATGCACACTCTGAGCTGATGTGAAAGACATTGGTAAAAAGGCAATTTTTTCAGTTTTTTTGGTGCACAAAATTGTTCTTGGAGCTCCATGTGATTACAGTTGAACCCCTAAAGTCACATGGAATGTATTGACAATGTTTTTGGTTCGTTTTCTGACCTTCTCTAAACTGTTGTTGTCTATGGAGAATGAGAGAGCTCACAGATTTCATCTAAAATATCTTAATTTGTGTTCTGAAAATGAACAAAGGTCTCGAATTGGAATGACACGAGGGTGAGTAATTAATAACAGAATATTCATTTTTGGGTAAAATAATCTAGAAAACTTGAGGTCTACAAAGAGAGTTGTTCTATAAATCAGTAAGCATTGTTTATGAACCTGAACAGTTCAGTTGTTATCTCGAGTTTTCTTCCAGGAACATACACGTCACAATATCCTGAATTGCAGTAATTCACACCCAAGGCAAGCCCAAGGAGGTGAGGCCTGGTTGAGTCATGTTAGTAATGTGTTGCGTCATATCAAAGAGACACGGTTCTAATATACTTATATATGATAAACGGCAGAAAACGGTCAAACTACTTGCTCTACAAACAAGTGTTTGCATGACAATACAGACAAAGCAGAATAATATAATAAGAAAATATAAGTTTGCAACATCAAGCAGCGTAACAAGCTGTTTTTAACGTCTAAAAATGAATGGAAGTGAATGAGACCGGAAGTCTCTAGCCAAAAAGATTCAAATGGCTGCGCCCGTTCGTATGCAGAGAATAAGGTCAATATACCAGGAGACTAAACTGAGAAGACTTTAAAACTGAATACAGAAGTTTTGTTTGTTGTGCCTTCTAGAGAGTGGGCGGGGACCAGTAGCTCATTTGCATCTGCATTTTATATGACATGCCATGTCGTAATTACCCAAGTTTAAATGCAACAGAATATGACATTCTACACTGAGGTGTTTACATCCTCGGACTCAGAATAATGACAAAACTATCAATACCTAGACAGTGTTAAAATAAATCTGCAGCGCTCAGGTTGTATAGTGGTCACACCGCACAAGTCAGAATACTTAATAAGGTCTCTTGACAGTTGTCATTAAAATGTTCGTGCCTTACATCTTTTTTTTTGTTGTTGTACAGTAATTATACCTTCAGCAAGGTTGAAAGTTCTTCCTTTGACAGAGGCCTGGACCGGGGAGAACCAGTTTAGCACAGAGCTCACCAGAGGAATTTGTCGAAGTACGCCCTAAAAAAAATGAAGAAAAATTAATTACAGATGAAGACAAATTAAAGATGTTTATTACACCAGAAAAGTAAATACTGCATTTTATAAAGTTCAAAAGTATTAATCATTGATTATATCATGTCAATGGTACCATTAGAATTACAGAGTTTTTCATTTTTAATTTACACAACTACTTATGGTAAAACAAAACTGTAAATATACATTTTTAAAACAAATTAAATTTATTCTAACTTGACACGATATTAAAATAAATGGACATCTCTAAAACATTCCTCACAGTGAGAACATTGTAATGTCCATTTAAGTATTGGTTAAGCCAAATGTTTGATTCTGCATCCTGGTGCCCTCCAGGAGAATTATTTGTAAAACAGATCAATATTCTGCAGAATTACCAATAAGAAAGTTAAAAAATCATTTTTGAATGTCTATTTTGTTGGCATTTCTTTAGGTTTAGTAAAACATGATGAAAATCTTCAAAAAAAAAACTGACCATCTGAACAAAGCATCAGAAGTTTAGTCACATTTATTTTTTGGGGGGACATTAAAAATCGTGGGCACTTAAAATACCATGGACTATTTTGTACAATTACTTTTGAAGCACATATTACAGAGTATTACTGGTCTACTGACAACACAATTAAACTGGGTAATGAAAGTTAAATGTTAGCAATAATCGCAATATAATAATAATGCTGTATTTATAATAATGCTGTTAACCTCCAGTAAATACTGTACTTTTCCAGATTTTAAATGACTTTATTTTGAGTCTCTGACTTTTAGACCCAAATGCGCACTTACAATATTGTAAATACTCACCTCCTCCATAAGTTTTTCTTCATTTGCTTTCTGAAGCTGAAATTCAGCTTCTTGAATGCCTTTTCTCACTACCTCCGTCATGTTCTCAAACAACTAGCAACAAACATAAACACATACATTATTGATCCGCTTATGTACAGCGGGTAAAATAAGTATTAAACATGTCATGTTTTTTTTGGTAATTATATTATCTAATGTTATCAAAGTGCTGCTGATATGAAATTGTACGAGATTTTGGTAAAAACCCAAACAATACAAATTTACAAATAAAACAAACAAAAAAACGTTCTTTCAGAAATTAGTTATGCGTACTAACAAGGGAATGACACAAGGTTAAATTACTGAACCACTGAAATGTATTTAGTACATTGTATGAAAGACTTTTTTGGTAATAACAGTTTTAAGACACCTCCTGTATGGAGAACGAAGTCACAAGCATTGCTCAGCTCTGATTTTTCCCCCCAAAATCCAACAAGGTCTTTAAACTTTGATGGTCCTAAGAACTTTGATTTTTAGTTTTTATTTTCTATTGGATTCAGGTCAGGTTATTGGCTGGGCAATTCTAGCAGCTTTATTTTCTTTTCTTAGACCAGTTAAGAGTTTCCTTGACTGTGTTTGGAATCATTGTCTTGCTGAAATATCCAACCTGGTTTTATCTTCATCATCTGGTAATGGAGGTGTTGAGACAGAAGCAGCAAATATTCATTTACACCTGACGAGAAGCTGGGCTGCTGAATAACTACTAAGAGATTTCAGGTGCTGTCTGGGATTTCCATGCCTTCATGTGTTCAATACTTTTTCCCTGTGTCATTTATTTCTAATACACATAACTTACTTTCTAAATTAATTTGTATGTATGGATTACTTTATTTCTTACCGACATCTGATGAAAATTTCAAGTCAACAGCACCTTTGGAAATATATTTTTTTTAGATAAATGGTGACGTGTTCAATACTTATTTTAACTGACACACATACATAAACAAACATACACACACCTTTCCATTTTCTTCAATGTCTCTTCCTAAAGACATTATAGTTTCCACCAGCTCTGCCACATCCAGGTCTTCTGTTGCAATTCCAATAAATATGCAATTTTTCTCTTCACTAAACTCAGGACCTGCATGCAAGACAAAAGTTTTTTAAAAAGTGAATATGCATTAAAAAGCCACAGCTGGGATCCATGAGAAAAATCTGTCATTTACCACCAGAGAAGTTGAGATCTGTATCCAGCTCCATTAGTTTCTTAAGCAAGTCACTGTTGATCTTCTGCACCCTGTCTTGTCTTTTGTCTTCATCCAGGTCTGTGGTTCTGGGCTCAAACCTGATTAAAAACAAACAGATAAAAGAACCTGTTTGGCGATGTGGAAACGTGCAACAAGAAGAGTTTTGTTTTTATTCTGAGCAAGGAAAGATCTGATAACAGTAACTGCAGCTTGTTGCTGTAACTAAGCTGGAAAAGTAAATCATGCTTTCAATTCCCAGAGAACACAAAACTGGCCTGTTCACACCAAGCACCATAATTGAAATAAGCACCATATAAAGAAATAATTTTAGTGACCACAGCAGTGCAAAATAACAATCTGTTTATTATAATCATCTGCTGTAGATTTATATTCTGCTCTTGTGTAGATTGTGCTGATGATGGGTCTCATTCAGAAAGCATGCAGGTATATGAAATTTGTGTAAGAATGTTTTCACTAACAAATGTTTTACCAAAATATACTCAAATACTATAATTTTTTTATATAAATGTAAAAAATATATATAGGAACAACTTATTTATCTTAGAATACTCCAAATTCGCTGAATTTAAGCAATTCAACATGCTTAAGATCAAATTTGTGTGCATACGTACATGTTGTAAATTAGACAAAAGATTTTAATGTGCATGTAATTATCAATAATCTATACAACGAGTGATATTAGTGAATAAGACTCAAAGTTTTTTTATGTTTTCAATTTTTTTGGTGTGATTATCATTATATGACAAATATCATTAAGTTACATAATTATTAATTTACTGTGTACAAATCCAGACAATATTCATACTACACACTTTCGCAAAATAATTTTTTTATTGAATATATCTACATACTCAAGAAGAGAGTATGACATTATGGACAGAGCCAAAGTAATTGACTGATTTTATAAATGGACCAATTTTAAACAATGGGTCGCTTAATTTATTCACACAAATTATTAATTTGGAACACAAGGCTTTTTAAAATTATTATTTTTGATGTCGAAACAGACATTAGATCATGTCAGCTAGTATGGTGTTAAAAAAAACACCATATTATTATAGACCATAAACACAGAGCAGTACTGTTTATTATGGATATTAAGTCTATCATTAACTTATTTAGGTTTGACACTTGAGACTCACCTCACGACTCCAAGACCCGGCCAGTTGAGGTCCTCGATGTATGAGAGTGTGGCCTGCTGCAGTACCTCATCCCTGAAGTCCTGCCTGAGGCGCAGCGTGCAGCACAGCACTGGAATCATCTCTGCCAGCTTCTCCACCAGCGCAGCCACATCATTCTCCTGAGTGCCAAGAGCTACACACATACACAAGAAATTAGTAGCTACACACACACACACACACACACACACACACACACACACACACACACATACATACTGCCCTTGTTAGCATGAATGTGAATCATGGGTCTTGGGTCTCAGAATCTCAATATATACAGTTGAAGTCAGAATTATTAGCTCTCCTGAATTATAAGCCTATATATTTTTAAACACATTTGTTTAAACAATAATTTTAATAACTCATTTCTAACAACTGATTTCTTTACAGTACATAATACTGTTACATAATATTACTAGATATTTTTCAAGATACTAGTATTCAGCTTAAAGTGACATTTAAAGGCTTAACTAGGTTTATTAAGCAAGTTAGGGTAATTAGGCAAGTCATTGTATAATGATGGTTTGTTCTGCAGACAATCGAAAAAATAAATTGCTTAAGGGGGTTTATAATATTGACTTTAAAATGATTTTTTAAAAATTTAAAACTTCTTTTATTCTAGCTGAAATTAAACAAATAAGACTTTCTCCAGAAGAAAAAAAAATATCATAGGGAATACTGTGAAAACTACCTTGCTCTGTTAAACATCATTTGGGAAATATTTGAAAAAGACAAAAAAATCCACAGGATGGCTAATAATTTTGAATTTAACTGTACATATTTTTTAAAAAAAATGGTTTTGAGCAAAAAGTTGACAAATCAGAACAGCTTACACTTAGAAAGCAACGAATAAAGGACCAAAATGTCAAAAACGTGAAAATGTAATGAATTATGTAATATTGGTCAGTGCCCAGCTTTGTGGAGGAAGCTTAACATGAAATGGACTATTTTCCTTGTGGCTGCCATATTGTGTTAGCATTGCAGATTACTGTATGTCCCAAATGTGTTACCTGCAGCGGTCATGAGAGGGCTGAAACGAACACATGTGCCTTCATCTTCCAGCTCCACCACATCCACACCACTGAGGGGAACCTGCTCCGCCAACTGCTCACCCAACTGGCAAATCAGATGGAAGAGGTCGGGTCAATTGTTTGCGATATATGCTTACCATTCATCCTACAAATTTCACTGTTATCGAGAGCAGCATTTACCCATCTGTTAAAGGCATCAAGGATATCTCTCTCCCCTGCATAAGATCCTTCTACTGATCCTCCACTTGAAGCTGAAATGAGAGATTTTTGGCTTTTAGTGCATGTTGGTTAGCAGTTGAAGACGCAATGATTTATTATTCAAATTTAAATATTTTTCAAGTGACACGTAATGGAGCAAGAAAAAGGTTTTACTTTTTTTAAAATCATTTTTACGGTCAATATTATTAGCCCCTTAGGAAATTACTATTTTATAAACAAACTACAGACCAAACCACTGAAACACTGTTCCACTGCCATTCAGAATCACATATATTTATGTAAAACATAAACCAGATACCTATTCTGATTAGTTCTAAATAAAATAGATAGAAAAATAAGCAATCATAATAAATTTCATTTTATTGTAAATGAATAAAGTCATATTGCTGACAAATAAGCAAAACTTAGTGGTTTGAAGTCAATTAGTCAATTAGTATTTTGGGTCTGCACCGTAATCCTTAAATAAAGTCTTTTAAAACGTCTTCAAATGATTTTTATCCGAAATATCCACTAAAAGATTTTGATATATGAACTATTGTTACACTGCATGCCATTGTAGTGGGTGTTTTCTGTAAATCATGGTAAAAAAAAAGTATTATAGTCACTTTTTATGCTAAGAAACTTGTTAATAAACAGGACACATTCTAATGTATAAAAAAAAATGAAAGCTGAATTACATTGTATTGTTTATATTCACAAATCTTCATCTTTGTCCCACACACACAAATAAATTGAAGGAAACTTACGAGCACTGTTTTCATGTGAAAACCTGAACACCACCACTGGAGAATTGAGTTCATCCTCCACCTAGAAACACCAGAGAGACAGAGAGGGTGGGGACGGGGTCTCAAAACACCTGTGGCACATCTGTACATTCACTAAAGGAGGCCTTAATGTCATGCTGTGAGCACTAACACATTACTGTGAAAACTGGTTTAGTATTTAAATGTTATGATGCAATGTCATGGAGAGGCTTTTGCTTGCTAGCTACTGGTTTGACAGGTCAATCTGGACAATGTGGCACATGACCTAAAGTCATGCATTAGTGCTGCTGGAATGTCTATGTGATGCTGTGAACCTACGAAAAGCTAAAATAATGCCCATTATTTTTATTATTACTAATTATTTAGCAATAATATAATTACTATTTATTACTAAAACATTATTACTAATGTTTCCTTCATGATTAATGGGCATTTTGATGAACGTATTGTACATTAAGCCCCCATAGACATTGAGGAAGGGAATTCCTAAAACTATTAACCAAGTAATTTGTTTCTGCCTTAAGCCCTTTAAGATTTTTTTGAATAAACTACTGCTTCAAATCATCAAATAAATATTGTATTGAGGTTCCTGTTTAAGCTATGTAGTAGAGCTGCACGATTAATCATTTAAAAAAGAAATTAATATTCATTCATGTACTTGAATCCTCTTGAAATATCATTGAACCAATAAAGTTCAAAAATGCTGATTCATCCAATAATGAAGCAAGTTTAATGAGGGAGTTTGAATCATTCAAATGATAAATCATGCAAATGATTCAATAAAAAAACAAAATCATTAGTAGCAAATCAAGTTAAGTTTTTGACTAAATCAATTCAGGAGATTCATTCAAAAATACTGACTCATCCATTCAACAAGAAGTCTCTGAGTGAGTCAGTCAATGATTCATTACAGAGATTACAGAAAATCATTATTTTTATTAATCATTCATTCAAGAGATTTATCCAAAACTGTTATATCATCCAGCGACAAAACAAGTGTTTATTAGATTAATTGAATCATTCACTCAAAAGTTTATTTATTCAAGATAATGTTAAAAAACACAGTTTCAAGTCTTCATGAGTGATTCATTGAATCAGTCATTCAAGAGATTCATTCAAAAACACAGATTCATCTATTAATGATGGAATGAAAGCCTATCAGAAAATCATTTATTCACTAATAGATTGTCGAACAAAAAAGCACAGATTTATACAGTAATGAAAAACTAATATCTGTAAGAGAGAGTCATTGGGTAATTAGTTCAAGTAAAAGGCGCTGACTGATCAATCCAGTAACAAATCAAGTGAAGTCATTGAATCTTTCATGATTCAACTGATTTTTAAAGAACTTGGCCAATATTTTTCAAATAGACTGCAGGAAGTAAAATGTTTCCATGATCTTTAGTGAATGTTACTCTGATTATTTAGTTATTCATAGGTCAAATGTATTTCTCTATTTTAAATCAGAAATCATGATTCACACTTTATCGAGAATCGTGCAGCAGCTCTACTATATAGTCATAGATCCAACAAATCTAACATTGCTCTGAACAAACAGACAAGTGTTAGTATTACACACAGGAAAGCCCTCATTTAATTTTGCTCCATCTCTCACAAAGGCCATTCTAAGAAAAAGAGTTCTGCTCATTTCCCATGATGCCGCTTCATCGCTCCGTAGCCAGGTCCAGCATTGATGCCCAGCGAGTCATCAAGCTCTGTGAAGTGACGGTTTTCTAAATGTATTTGCACATGCCAGTAGCGCTGACAGGCCTTTACAGGGATAAAAGCCTACAGGCGGAGCACCAGCACTTATGGGTGGACATGGTGAGGGAGGGAACAGTGGAGAAACAGCGCGAGTGAAAGGGAGAAGGAAGGAGTGGAGTGGGATCAAGCAGGCAGAGGGTTGGTCCCACCTACAATAGAGAGTATTAGAGAGCCCAGCACGTCCCGCAGCGAGCCCCCGGAGATGGGAGGGACCCGGGAATGAGACACCACATCCTGAAATCAAGGCACCCACGCTCACTACCACACTATGTATATACAGTGGAAGAGCTGCACACATTGCTGATGGTCACAAACCACACCGCCAACATACACATGAGGAAAACACTCTGCTCTTTACCATGCGCAAAGCCTCGAGGAGAGACACCTCACTGTCAAGGATATCCTAATGGTGGCGACACAGAACAAAGGAGTTTGCTTTTAAGGTTTTAGCCGAGACTCTTGGAAAAATATGGGCCACTGATATATTGAACGAAACTGAATGTGAAAAAGCGGCAAGAATTAATATTAATAATATCTAATAAAGTCAGTTTTACAGTTGATATATTTAGCATTGTGATATAATGTGTTGCGACTGTGATGTCAAAACCCAGAAGACAAATTCATAGATTTTTCAAAGGGATTTATTAAAGGTGGGTTTTCAATTCATGAGTAAATTAAAGTGTGTGATAAACTACGATACATGAACATTTTCGTCTCCAATGTAAACTAGTGATGGCTACTTTCGAGGCACTGCTTCATGTAGCTTCGAAACTTTTTTTTTTGTGTCACATCGTGTCACATATCAAATTGACGTAAATTAAATGGTTCTCCAAATATTTTCACCTTAAATATTGAAGTTTTCACCTGATATTTACATTTTATTTTATTTTTGCAGTTTTATTTGAACTTTTAAAAATAATAATAGCTTTAGTTTTAGTTATTGTGACAACAGACCAGATTTTAAGATATTCACAATTCGCAGAATCTTTTAAAATAAAAAATGCATTGCAGTAAATAAAAAAACATATAATAAAAATTTTAAATAATGCTTTTAATTAATTCTTCCACAACATTTTTATAGAATATTACTTTTTACAGCATAAATTGGATGTTTGAAAAACATTATATGACTTTCAAATTAAAGGATGAATGTTCCTTATAGGATATTTTAGGGTTTGTGGCATCATAATACAGAAAAATTGTTGACATGGACCACACTATTAATGCTTACAAGCAGTTTCATACTATATAGACTGTACATAGTACTATATAACAGGAGTTCCCAAACTTTTCAGCCCAAAATTACAATGACTCGTGACCCCCAATATTTTCTGAGGTGGTTATAAATATATAAACCTTGCACACAACGGTGCACACATATCAATAGGCCCAAGTCTATTCATCATTTAATTTTGAAGAACGCCACTCAGAGACCATCCTCCATGTTCAGTTGTGGTATGTATTTATTTTTAATGCACATGAGTGCCGTAAAGGTGTCAGAAAGTTTAACCTGGTGCCATAAAATCAATGTGCTGTGTCTTTATTATAACGTAATCACTCCAGGGGTCGCAAAAAAAATCTAAAAGGCTTATGGCTTTTTATTTGCATGTAGTTTTTTTAAATGTAACTATTAACTACTATTTTTTTCTTCTGTAGGTTATGGATAAAATATAGTAATTCTAATAGTTTAATTAAATGAATTAGATTTTTGGACATCACCAAGCGATTAATTGGGAGTGTCCCGACCCCCACTTTGGGAACCACTGCTATATAGTATTGTGTGTATAATATATACATAAGTAAAGAGAAAAAAGTCATATGGTTTTGGAAGAAAATGGTGTGAGCAAAGCCTGAATTGTCAGTTTTGGGTGAACTACGGCTTTATTAAATAGAGGAACAACACCAGCTCAGAACAAAGGAAATATATAAATAGCTTTTTGATTCAAGTACGTATTTGCGGGGACTGTTGTGTAACTCTAAATGACTTTGTACTAATACACAGCTGAATGAATCAAGATACTGTAAGACTAAGTCCACCTACCGAGGTTTTGATTGAAGCGAGTGTCTTCAAATGTTCCAACAGCTGTTGACTCTACAGGCAAACAGATCAATTCCCAACAGGGTCAGTGTAAATCTTGGAGCATTTAAGGTACTTTAAGCACAGTACAGTGCATCAGATTATCTAAACGAAGTTGGCAGGATACTCACTAGCTGCGAGGCGTGTTTAATCCTCTCTACAATCCCATCATGCCCGAGGTACTGAAGGGACAGCCAGAGAGGAAGAGCCCGAAGCTTCTCCACCGGCTGACTGGAGGTCAAGCCTGCGGCCAGAGACTGACCCCAACAGACAGGGAGGACAAACTGCATCAGGTATTTACACATTCTATGGTCATAACTAGACAGTATGCCATTTCATGTTAAAATAGGCTATTTTTCATGATATATTGACATTAGCTGCAAACACTTTTCTACAGTAGTTGAATTAAAGGGAAAGCTCATCCAAAAAAAGAAATTTCTGTCATCATCCCCCCTCACTTGTTCAAAACTTGTTTGAGTTTCTTTCTTGAACACAAAAGAAGATATTTTGATAAATGCTGGTTGCTGGCACCCATTGACGTCAACAGAAGAAAGAAACTCATAAAAGTTTAAAACACATAAGGATGAAATTATGAGGTAATTTAGATTTTTGAGTGCACTTTCCCTTTAATATTAGTTTAAAAGATATGGTATTAAAATAACGTTTTAATAACGTTATTCTAATAGTGTTTTTGGTTATTAGCTCCATTAAACCAAACAGTTACAAATTTAGATTTTAATGAGTTCATTCTTTCATTCATTCATTTTCCTTCGGCTTAGTCCCTTATTTATCAGGGGTAGCCAAAGCGGAATGAACCGCCAACTATTCCGGCATATGTTTTGTGCAGCGGATGCCCTTCCAGCCACAACCCAGTACTGGGAAACACCCATACACTCTCACATTCACACACACATTCATACACTACTGCAAATTTGGTTCATCCAATTCACCTATACCACATGTCTTTGGACTGTGGGGGAAACTGGAACACCCAGAGGAAACTCACGCAAACACGGGGAGAACATGCATTTTAATATGTTATAAAAAAAAAAAATTTGACCTCTAAGAATAAATGCTTTACAAGTTGTCAGTTTAGTTTAAGTAAGGGATAATGTACATCCAGCCGGTTGTTCTTGCAGAATTAAGCCTGACAGGCTACAGTATAAGACTTAAGGTTTTTTTTTCTGTGCAATCAACCACCTAGATATACATTATCCTACTTTTTACATAGCTGCATGCCACAAAAATGAACGACTAGTTGCAAAACATTGATCTGAGCTGTAATAATATAGTAATTTTATTAAACAAGAAGCTGCCAGAAAGAAAAATGCCTGAATGTAGCATACACTAACATACTTATTATTCAGTTGCAAGATGGTGACAAACAGTAAAGAACAGCAGTGTGAAATATAAGCATATAAATATGGATATGAACGCATTCACTAACGGTGTAGAATAGATTATTGGTATTTGTACCCTGATGACCCTGTGTTATTTGTTTCATTCCATTGTTATAAGCTGTCATCTTGGAATAACATATCTTAGAAAGTTGTGATTGACCAATCAGAATCAAGTATTCCAGAGAGCCATGCAATAACTAATGTTAACAAACAGAGCCTTATTGTAAAGTGTTAACAAACAAAGAATCAAATCATTTTCGATCATTATCTCAGCCATGACAGATTAACATGTTTGTTTAAAAAAAAAAAAACTATAAAACCCTCAAGCATTTGTTGCTGTGATGAACACCACTGACAATACAACAATCTGAATTGTAAAGAGCCAATGACAGCAATATCACGTCTAGTCATGATTCTATGTGCTGTAAATGATGATTGTTACCCGTATTAATGTTTCCCTTACCAGGGCTGGATCTTCATGTCTGTATAGAGTGACAGCGGGCACAGCTGGCAGACCCAACCACGGGCCTGGAGTTAAAGTCATACTGTCACACTTGGTCGCTGCCTTAATGTCAAAAAGAAGAAAACAAGAACATGTTCTTGAAAACAGGAAGTAAACACATCTGCATCAGTGCTAAAACACACACACACATACACACACACACAAAACATACCGTGACAGTAGAGGAGATCTGACCAAGAACAAGTGTTGCCAAATTAACCCTGAATAAAAGACAGAAATTCCATTTAAAATACAATAAAATATTTAAAAATAAGGAGGCTTTTCAAAATGTTTTGATGGATTTACAATTTATAGTTATGGTTTTATAGTTAAGTTTTTTTATGGTTAGTAAAATAGTTTTGCATCAAAAACCAAGAATAGGTGTTGTGTTTATACAAATTTTTAGACAAAACAATAAATATGTATTAATTATCGAAAAGTTAAGAAATCAATATTTGTTGGAATAACCCCATTTACTGGAGTTATTCTGACTAATTGTCCGTTTCTAAAAACAAAATGCTCTAAATATCCATATTTTTATTTGAAATTTAGAAGAAATGTTATCAGAGCTTTAAAGAATAAAACAACTTTACATTTTATTCAGTCATACCTAATAAATCCAGAGATAATTAGAATTTTGAATCGGTCTCTTAATTTTTTTCAAGGCTTTAAATATAACAAGAGGCCGAGCTGATACCAACCCCTCGACATGGAGCCACATGTTGTACTGAACGCAGAGCTCTTTCAGTCGACTCAGTTTGTCTGTGTGACCTGCACCTGGTGTTCCTGACAGATTAAATGAATTTTAATGGTTACCTGGAAATTCAACAAATGCTTTCAAAAGCTAAACTGCTTGAATGAACAGAGTTGAATACTGAACTGACCAGCATTCGCTATCAAGAGAAGAGGAAGCTTCCCAGAATCGCGGTCATCTTTGACGAGCTTGTCAAGCAACGCAACATCCTGTGAAAACACCAGGTTTATTTCTAGCCAACTAAAATTAAAACCACAAATGAAAAATATTTTGAGTAAAGTAAACAGAAAAAATATTATAAAAATACATACATTTAAAGTCAAAATTATTAGCACTCCTGTGAATTTTTTATATTTTTTTCTCAAATAATTCCCAGATGGGGCTGCACGGTGGCAGTGGGTAGCACGTTCACCGCACAGCAAGAAGGTCGCTGGTTCGAGCCCCGGCTGGGTCAGTTGGCGTTTCTGTGTGGAGTTTGCATGTTCTCCCCGTGTTTGCGTGGGTTTCCTCCGGGTGCTCCGGTTTCCCCCACAAGTCCAAAGACATGCAGTATAGGTGAATTGGGTAAGCTAAATTGTCCGTAGTGTATGTGTGTGAATGAGTGTGTATGGGTGTTTCCCAGTGATGGGTTGCAGCTGGAAGGGCATCCGCTGCGTAAAACATATGCTGGATAAGTTGGCGGTTCATTCCGCTGTGGCGACCCCTGATTAATAAAGGGACTAAGCCGAAAAGAAAATGAATGAATGAATTTCCCAGATGACGTTTAACAGTGCAAGGAATTTTTCACAGTATTTCCAATAATATTTTTTTCTTCTGGACAAAGTCTTATTTGTCTTATTTCGGCTAGAATAAAAGACATTTTTATTTTTTTTAAACCATTTTAAGGTCAATATTATTAGCCGCCTTAAGCAATATTTCTTTTCGATTGTCTGCGGAACAAACCGTTGTTATACAGTGAGTAGTATCTAAAAATATCTAGTAAAATATTATGTACTGTCATCATTGCAAAGATAAAATAAATCAGTATTAGAAATTTGCTATTAAAACTATTATGTTAAGAAATAATCTTCTCTCCGTTAAACAGAAAGTGGGGAAAACATAAAATAATTCAAATTTAACAGGAGGGCTAATAATTATGACCTCAACTGTATCTATAAATTCTCACATATTTGATTTTATCTAGTTACCAAGGAAATATTTATTATTTTCATTTAGTTTTAATTAAAACTTACATAAAAACTAAAAAATCTGTAAAATAAAATAAAAAAAAGTTAAAAATATACAAACATAAAAAATAATAACAACAGCACAGATAAAATTACTAAACCTTTAAGCATATTTAAAATGAAAACAGAAATATACAAACTGAAACGATATCATATTATTGACAAAAAGTACCATGTTTCCAACAAAAATATTAAGCAATACAACCGTTTTCAAAATAGATAAATACATTTTTTTTCTTGAGCTTTAAATCTGAATTTTTTAATGACTTCTGGAGGATAATCTGACACTGAAGACTGAAGTAACAAGGCTAAAAATGAAAGGTTTTTTTTACATTTTTATAAAATCTTAAGGACCCCCAAACTTTTGACCAGTACTGTATAATAATTCTAATAAATCCCTCCAGTTTTTAGCAAAAAAAAAAAAATCCTACCATTTGGTGCAAGGAGCCAAACATAGTGTTACAGGGCACAATACAAAGGCAAGACAGAGGAAGCCCCAGCTGAAAAGCAAATACAGCAAAGTTGTCTAATCAATGCAAACATAAGCAATCAACATATTTTGTAATATCATGCAATAATGTGAAACATCTGTGA
This sequence comes from Danio jaintianensis, assembly GCA_903798115.1. NCBI lineage: Eukaryota > Metazoa > Chordata > Actinopteri > Cypriniformes > Danionidae > Danio > Danio jaintianensis. The sequence continues at coordinate 17,119,311 of CAIGQV010016547.1, read as the reverse complement.
TCCTGCAGCGCAGATGGGTGATACGGAGGTGACATTGTACTGTACCTGACTGCAGAGATGTTGTCCCAGGCCAGGTCTGCATGCAGCACTTTGGTAAATGACGGGATGTTTGGAGCTGAGCGCTGTGAAGCCCTCAGTAGTGAACTCCTCATAGTGAGTGTTCATCACCAGCCGACACACCTTTAGCAGCCCCTCACGGTCATCTTCATGGAAATATGCAGAGCCGTTTTCATATCTAGAAAAACAACAAAAATTATGAATACACTTTCATAGTCTACATTATAATGCTTAATACTACTAGTTTTGTTCAATGCAATAAAGGTTAACTAAAATTAAATTTAAATAGAAACTGAAATAAAATAAAACATCTAAAATAAAACTTCTCAGACATTTAAAAAAAAAAAATCTAAAGTAAAACTAAGATGAAATTTGTAAATATAAAAATAATTAATGGTATCAACTAAAAGCGTTCAACAAAATTTTCAAAAAAATCTATTTAGTTTAAAAAAAACTAAATAAAATAACTTGTATTTGTAAATTATATATTACAGCTAGATGACATGTTACAAATTACTGATTTCATTTTGTTTAACATTAAAAATATAAATAATAAAATAAAAATGTATTAAATTACAGACATAACACAATTATAAAAGTAGTATAATTTTAATTAGATTTAAAATGAAAATGTAAAAATAAAAATGACACCAAACCATTGATAAAAAAACAACGCTGTACTCAGAGATGGAAAATGTATACACTAAAGACACAATATACTAGAGTAGACACTTAAAAATTCAAACTAATAAAAATAAAAACAACAAAAAACTAAACTAAACATTAATGAAGATGAAAAATGTAAATCAAAAAAACAATTCAAACTACTAATAAAAACTAAATAATAGATTAGGCCATGGACATAATTATTAGCTTGATAGCATCATCCAAAATAAGTTTATATCAAATTATTATAACGGCATAAAAACAGACAAAAAGTCCCATTGTCTAATCTTATTCAGCATTAAATCATCCTATCAACTTTAAATGACATAAAAGTGCTTATACCACTGGGAGAGGAAAATCTCTCACCTGAAACCACAAAAGCCCATATACCTGAAAAGCCTGCAGAGCCAGAGAGTGGTGTCTGACAGGATGCGGGTGGTCAGTTTTCTCAATCGCTCTCGCTCCAGGACAGAAATATATGCGGCCAGACTGTGTCCCAACAGAGCCATGTGTCCCTGCTCTCCGACATACTGCATCCTGCTAAACACACGTTTTTATGTTTATGTCAACATACAGTGAGTTTTACACATGCTCTCAGTGCCTTATAACGGAGCTGCTCTGCTGTAATGCAACATAATAGACCAATTTACCATAGGTTTGCTTAATAAGCACAAAAGACTTAACTACCACTACGACTTTTCTATTTGGTGTTCTTGAAAATACGTATAACTTGAAAACTCTTTTTCTCTGGCTTTACCAAGTTTGTGTTTGAGTAAAATTTTAACATTTGTTTTATTCTATAAATGACTGATAGGATTTTTTTCCCAATTAAAAAAAAAATAATAATAATTAAAAAAAATAATAATAATTTGAGCTTTTTTTGCAGAAATTAACAAATGGTCTGAGTAATAATTGTTTTCTTTTTTTCACCCTTATAAAATATTGATCCAAATATAGATTTTTAACCACTTCAGATTTAAAAAGTTTTTTTTTCTTTTACATTTACAAGTAGTGTGCAGTCATTTACTTAAATATATGAAAGAAAAGAAGCCAAGGCTGCATTTCTGATGAGAAAACGAAAAAAAAATGAGAAATTTTACAATTAAAAATATTTTTTTCCCTACATATTTATGATGCAATGTATTACCGTGATGTTAATGCTGAACTGTCAAATGGAAAACAGTTGGGACGCATAATATTTTTGTGATACTTTTTTTTTTCTTCAGGATTTTTTGATCAATACAACAAATTAAAAGAACATCATCAATTTTAAACAAAATAATATAAGTATTGTAGATATAATAATGTCATTAAATGTCACTTTTAATTTAATCCTTGCTGAATAAAAACATTATTTTATTTAAAAGCAAAAAATTTATTTTACCAACCTCAAACTTTTTAAACAGTAGTTCATAATTTGAAAACTGTGCCAAGGGATTTGCTTCTTGGCTTTAGGATTAAAAGTGAGCAGCTTTGTAATGTTGTGACCCACCGGTGACCCTGCTCTTCATCATCTCCATGCATCAGATTCTGCACGAGCTGAAGAATGCTGACAACATCCTGTCCACTGGCGGAAAAACATGAAAAAGAATAAGAAAGTATATGAAGTGTTTTAAATACAAATTTAGACTCTCTGAAATTCCTTAGACAGAGAGAGGAAGGCCGAATTACAGAAAGAATGTCAATATAAACTGTATTTAAAGGTAAAAATGTCACTTACTCTCCTTGTAACGGTCCTGGAATTTCTTTCCAGCTCATCTTTCTTCCTTCCTGGCCCTGTTCGGTTTCCCTGAATACATCCATATAACGTTATAGAATGAATGATACATGTTTCATGAAACAAAACCCTGTATATACGGTCAAAATATCATGAACATGGTTAAGTAGTGAACAAAAATTTAAAGAGCTTTTTATTAAAAAAAAGGAAATGTTAATTTACTCACATAAAAGCCATCCATGATGTAAGTGACTTTTTTGTACAATAGAACATTTAAAAAGATACCAGCTAATACTGTGGTCCTTGGTGATTCATTAAACAAAAGCCAATAGCTAGTATCTGTTTGAGAGTCAAAACAAATTGAATACCTGTGACTCCAGTAAATCTTGTAAATGGAGTCTGTGCGAGAAGCGGAACATTATTTACAACAATATTATTAAACTTTAATTTTCAGTCTCTCCAAATGCTGCCGAGCATGAGTGTATGTCATGCATTGGGAATCTTTGTAATCAATACTACAATCTTACTTTTACAGACAAACAGCATTATTACACTCCAAACTGTTGCAAACACATTTGAGGCTGTCTGCAGAGGCTATGGATTATTTGTATAGTAAAGGTAATGTAAATAATGATCAGCTTCTTGCAAAGGAAGATCATTTCACTTCATAAGACCTCAATGTTACATCAGGAACCACAATAATTCATATTGTTTGCCTGAATATGCGTTTTTGACTCTCGTTTTATGAATTACCAAGGACCACGGTTTACCTAAACATTTTCTTTAAAAATCTGCTGAAGAACAAAAGTCAACTACATAATCGCAAGGCCTGAGGGTGTGTAAATTAACAGCAAACTACCGTTTCTGGGTGAACTATCCAGTTATACATAATAACAGCAATTATTAGTAAAACAATGAAATGTGAAATCTCACAATTTCCCACTTTCCAAGATCTTCATGGCATCAGAAAGATGGTTCCCCATTTCTGCCAGCGTAGGGTCCATCATCTACAATAGTACACGGTAAAACGTATATTATCCCTGAAGGGCATTGCACTGAGACACAGAATAAATCCCAAAACATGATGACAATGCATGTGTATCGCATTTCATGTAACACCAAATTCCTCGGGCATTAAAACATCATATTTCACCTGTAGGGCACTTTCACTGCCTACATTAAAATAAAAGAAAAAACATTTAGGCCCTGGACCTTTTATGACAATTGCGTTTTTAATATAGCACTATATTTTATGTAATTGTAAATTGCATAATGTAAAGGCAAATTTTACTTTCTCTCTTCACACACAGAATTCCTGATATTCAGGACACAGGGGTGTGTTGAAGTCGAAAACCAGTCGAATGACAAGGCTCGTTTCAATACAGCAGCTCTCATCTGTTCGTCCAGACTAGGATAACACTGAATGTCAAGCCTTGTCCTGGAGCACATCCTGCTCCAACACAATCCCTCAATTTTGCAACACTGTGACGGTTTCCATTTCAACACGGTTTTCGGAATAAACTTAGCACATGATAGACCACCATCTACTAAAAACGTCGGTTTTTTTGGTCCTCCAGCTCTTTCACACTGAACTGCACTAACAGCAAATAGTCGGCCGTGGTTTGTCCGGTAGTTCTCCGCATCCTCATCTCTATTGCAATGACAGCGAATGATCTTCCTGCACTTCAATCAAATGAGAGTCCTTCAGGAATGATCTACATTACATTACCTTACCTTTACGGGCGGCTTCTCCATGCGGCGTTAATAACCCAGTCGCAGGGACTCTCCGTGTCCCCGTGCCGTGTATTTTAGGGACGCAAATGCAAATAGCACCGAAAACCACCTCGGGTACCCTTTCTCTTCGTTATTTGTATAGTCAATTGAATTGTGCTACTTCCTGGTATCATGCCGCTCCACGCTGGCAACGCTGACGTAGCCTAAACATACGCCCCCGTGTCTCCTTTTAGATAATGTAAAGATATGCAATGATGCAGAGGAGTCAAGAGGAGTCAGACCCCACTCGGTTCTTTGGAGGAGTTTGTTGCAAATTATAAAGTCGAAAAACCTGATTCAGCGACGCTTTTAGCGAATCACGTGGTCTCTGGCGTCGCAATCACATGCATTTATGATTGAGTTAAATAGCCTCTCTTTCAATAAAACGAAGTAATATAATATGATTTCAGTTTTTGATAAATATCATATACATAAATTAAAACCAAAAATTGTAAACATAGTAAAACCAAACCCTTGTTTTTTTATTCTTAAAATAGCAACGCTATTCTGAGTTCAAGGAGCTGTTAAAGGGATAGTTCACCCCACAATTTATAAATTCTACTATGTTTTACTCACTCTTTTATTCAAAGACCAGTTAAAAGGTTTAAAACCTGTTTAAGTTTCCTTCTTCTGTTAAACACAAAAGACATTTTGAAGAATACTTAAAACACGTAACCATTGACCTCCATATGTTTTTCCTACTATGGAAGTCAATTGTTCAGCTTTGTTCTAAGTATCTTCTTCTGTGTTCAACAGAAGAAAGAAACTCATAAAGGTTTGGAACCACTTGAGGGTGAGTAGCCTAAACAGTGAGCAAATTATTATTATTTTTGGGTGGTCTATGGGGTGGAGCCTCGGCTGGGTCAGTTCGCATTTCTGTGTGGAGTTTGCATGTTCTCCCTGTGTTCGTATGGATTTCCTCCAGGTGCTCCGGTGTCCCCCACAGTCCAAAGACATGCGCTAAAGATGAATTGGGTGGGCTGAGTTGTCCGTAGTGTGAATGAGAGTGTATGGGTGTTTCCCAGTGATGGGTTGCAGGTGGAAGGGCATCCGCTGCGTAAAACATACGCTGGATACGTTGGTGGTTTATTCTGCTGTGGCGACCCCAGATTAATAAAGGGACTAAGCCGAAAAGAAAATGAATGAATGAATGGTCTATCCCTTTGAGAATTTGAAAATATTTAAATGTGATTCGTAAGCCTTTCCCCCATCTATGCATTTTCTTTTATGTATATTACTGAAGTTATGTATGCATTTTTACTTTGTTTGTCTATTACTGAAATTCATTAATTAAAAAAAAAACAAGATTCAGTTTAAATGGCCTAAAGGTAAAATCGAGGTTCTGTTTGTGATTGCCATGATTGAACTCATAAAACATTTTCATTTAGAATCAAAATAGGATTTGCATTAAATTTAAATCATTCCTTTATTCTAAATGTTTTTGCATATCGTTTTGAATACTATGCTGTTTACCAAACTCAAATCAGATTAGTGTTTCTGAATCATTTTTGCTTCATTTACTGAAATTATATTTAATTATATTAAATTACAACAAATCTGAATCACGTTTTGTTAAAATGTATAAAGTCATAAACATATTAATGTGAACTTTTTTTGCAAAGTTGATGCTATTCAAGAATTTAATGATTTTTATTTCAATTTCAGAACAGAGATTTTTTGTTTGTTCAAAATGATTTCGTGGACTAATAAATAATTCAAATAAAAAAATATATATATTTTAATTCAAATAAATATTTATCCATGAATTGGACATTGGTCGGCACGGTGGCGCAGTGGGTAGCACGTTCGCCTCACAGCAAGAAGGTCGCTGGTTCGAGCCTCGGCTGGGTCAGTTGGCGTTTCTGTGTGGAGTTTGCATGTTCTCCCCGTGTTTGCGTGGGTTTCCTCCGGGTGCCCCGGTTTCCCCCACAAGTCCAAAGACATGTGGTATAGGTGAATTGGGTAGGCTAAATTGTCCGTAGTGTATGTGTGTGAATGAGTGTGTATGGATGTTTCCCAGTGATGGGTTGCAGCTGGAAGGGCATCCGCTGCGTAAAACATATGCTGGATAAGTTGGCGGTTCATTCCACTGTGGTGACCCCAGATTAATAAAGGGACTAAGCTGAAAAGTAAATGAATGAATTGGACATTGCTAACACCCATTCTTAGTCCTGGGTCTATAGTAGTGCTAAGCATTCACTAATAATAGCAAAATAACCCTCAGTTGGAGTTGTGATAATAGGAAACTGGTGAAACAGAACTGACAAATGTGCCAATGTTGCATATTTATTTTTGCGCTCTGGAGAGCATAAAAGGTTTCTTTTTACCAAATGTTTTTTCAGCATTAAGCCCATCACACTCTCAGAAATAAAGGTACGGGAGCTGTCACTGGGGTGGTACCTTTTCAAAAGGTACACATTTGTACTTAAAGGGTCCATATTGGTACCTCAAAAGTATATTTTAGTACCAATTGTTTTTAAGAGGAGCACTTTTGTACTTTTTAGGTACTAGTATGTACCCTTGAGGTATTAATATGGACCTTTTAGGTACACATTTGTACCTTTTGAAAAGGTACCACCCCAGTGACAGCTCGCGTACCTTTATTTCTGAGAGTGCACAAGCATATTGAGTACAGTGACAGCAACACCAGATTCCATTCACTCCTCTAACATTTTTCTCCAATAATGTATACTGTCAATTTTGATGTTTTGCATTTATTTACACATTTGAATTGCGTGCTGGGACCTTTATCCAGCAACTTTGGAATTTGAAAAGTTTAACAAAGTGACTTTGTAGGAGTCTGAAGCATTGTCTGGCTTTGGTGATGTAAATTGGTACAATGGTATAAATTTGTCGGTACTTTTTTCAGTTATTACATTTATTTCAATATTACTTCTTATACAATATATAATTTCAATCTAGAAATGTCAGTAAAAGTTACTATTACTGTTACTGTAATATGGAATTTGTCAGAGCATGCAATTCATCAGCCTAAATAAAGGGCAAATGCTCATGAATCACAATCTACCTGCAATTGTTCAAGTATATTCAAGTGGTACTCACTGCAGAGCCACTTGGGCAGAGCTGAGCTCCAGCAAGGGGGAGCTTGAGCTCTAGCTCCTCCTTGCTGAACTTCTTCTACTAGTGATGTCACTGGGGGTTGGGGTTAGGGGTGGGGTAAGGAAACGCATTAAAACAGCTTATAGGAGGAGGAGCTAGAGCTCAAGCTTCCCCTGGTTGGAGCCCAAATGGCTCTGCAGCGAGCAGCATCTCGTTAGGGGTGGGGTGAGGGAACACATTAAAACAGGAGGAGGAGCTAGAGCACAAGCTCCCCCTCATTGGAGCCCAAGTGACTCTGCAGCCAGCAGCATCTCAGTATATTTGACATAGTGGTCTCCACACACACACACACACACACACACACACACAAATTCTTTCATAGCAAACAAAGTGCAGAGAGGATGTAAGAAATTTATTGTGCGGTGTAGAGAGCTTCAGTGAGTGTCAATTTTGGGAAGTGCGATTTCCAGGCTAAGACTTTTGATAGAATTTATGATTGATGAAATTACTCTGATTTTCTGAATCACAATAGTCAGACCATCACAAATTTCACAACCTTTTTTCAATTTAGAAATCAAGATATGGACAAATATTGAAAAAGTAAATAATAAAACAAAAAGAATTTTAAAATATATATTTTGTTAAGCTTATGAGAATTACAAGCATGGATGTGAAGTTTTAGTTAAATGATGTTCTAAAAACCAACAAACATGAGGGTACCACACACATTGGCATTAAAGACACAAACGTGAACATTTCAGGCATTTGCGCTGATCGCACGAATATAAAGATCTGTTACCTGAGTGTGAGTGGTCGATCGTTTTTACATACAGATCAAATCAAGACGCGCCACCCCTGAACGCGCAGGAGCGCGCGGGCAGATTAATGTAGGATTTGAGCACTTGCCTATTAGTAACGGGAAACTGCTGATGACTGTATGAACGCGCTCTGGAGCCTTTTAACTTAATTTCTAAATGGACAGTAATTCTTATGTTTGCCTTGCTCTGCCTTTTAAAGTCAAAGAAGATGGACTGAACCAGAAGTACTCGATTGATCTGGCTTAGTTTGGCAGCGCTTTGTAATGATCTTGTAATGATTCTCAATGATGTTCACAATGAGCTGTCAAACTATTAATCCGTAATTTATTGTGCGTTTAAATATAATGGACAAAACTTTGTGGAAACCGGAGTTTAACTGAATGTTTTACTGGTCTTAAGCAAAAGGTCGTGTTTTATAAGCTGAGCCACGGCTGTCTGTCAATGTCAGGTCACCTTTTCGCTTTATGCCCATCGACGTCATTTACAAAGGTTAAAATAGCCTTCAGCTATTTCGTGTTTTGTCGAACATGAGAAAGTCTTTTTTCAAACGCTTTAAACGAGCAAAGGTCTTGCCCTGGATCAGTAATGTGACTTTATACGGATGCCTGTTTGCCGGTGGGGATTTCGTCCATCAGTGCATCGCGCAAAGGGATGAGATGGACTGGAGACACACGAGAAACGTGGCGATCGTGGCTCTGAGTTTTCAAGGCAACTTCAACTACTTTTGGTTACGAGCCTTGGAGCGTCGTTTCCCGGGAAGATCGGCCGGGATGGTTTTCCGTAAGCTGGTTTTGGATCAAAGTTTTGCCTCACCTTTGGCGACCAGTGTCTTCTACACAGGTGCTGTATGAAGGTCAAATGACAGTCACTTATTTGCTTGTTCAGTTCGAATTACTCGGGTCTTTGTTTTCACAGGTGTGAGTTTCTTAGAAGGCAAAGAGGACATATTTGAAGACTGGCGAGAAAAGTTCTTTAACACATATAAGGTAGACCCATTCATCAAACACTAATACCAACTTCATGATGATCAACTTCAGAGAATAATTCCCTAATGCTGTCAACTAGACAACAAGAATATTTTTACATAGCCTATACTTTACTTTTATTATTATACATATAGCCTACGTTTATAATATAGAGCATTATAATATATAAATATTGAAGAATGCCATATTTAGTCTGGGTTGTCATATTTAGTCTAGACCTTTAGTCTAGGCCTTAAGGATTCATAAAGTGTGATTATTTTATACTGTTATTTTATTTATTGTTTCTTTTTTATTTTTACATTGAAGTCTCATTATGATAAAAAATATTATCAGTAAGACTATAGCATTTTTATAGTCTTTCACTGTTTAAATGAAAATTACTTTTACCGTTGCAGCCATAATAATTAATACCAGCATTAAAGTGTTTTACGTTCAACATGTCAGATTAAATTGTGCTAGTTTTTATTTGTTTATTTTTATTTATATATTTAGTTTGTTTTCAATGGGTGGTAATTTTATTTACTCATTTATGTTACTATAAAATTATGTTAAAAGTGTCTAGCTTTCATTGACTAGTAATCAAAATTCATGTTTACTTTTCAGACTGGATTAATGTACTGGCCATTCATGCAGGTGTGATCCGCATTCTGTTTTACATATATACACAGATAAGAGTGCAGTAAACACTTCTATGCTTTGCCAACATTTTTTGTCATCTTATTGAAATATTTTGTTTATACTGAGTAATCTGTAATGTCTTGCAGTTTCTGAATTTTGTTCTGATGCCTCTCTACCTGAGGACAGCGTTCATGGGCTGTTCAGCGTTCGTGTGGGCCACGTTCTTGTGTTTCTCTCGTCAGAGTGGAGATGGGACCGCAGCGGTGGCCTTAGCTTGGGTCATGGCCCCCAAAAAACGACTTCTGCATCGCAGTACAGATGAAGAGAAATAGACACACAGTGGCACACATGAACAACTTTGTGCCTTTGCGAAAGGACAATTCTGTCCCACAATGGTACTGTATTGAGTCTGTGTTGCGTTTATACAATTTTGTCACTTATGACCTTATTAAGAGTGATAACGTGTACACGTTTCATTTGTATTTATGCTGAAAAAACACTTTATATAGTTGTACGTGATTTAATTTATTATTGGAAGGACAATGAATTGTGACTTAATGTATTTTGCTGTGTGGTGCCCGGGGGGTCTTGTGACATTTGTGCCCCAGGTCATTAGGTTGCCATTCAACCCAAATACCTTATTCATTTATTTTTAAAAATAAAAGTTCATAAAGTGTGCTGTACTTTTTTCCTCTTATCAGAATTGAAGATAAATTCACCCAAAAGGTTTAAATTATATGCACATATACTCAAAAGTGATGCAGCTAAATATATTTTTATTGTGTTTAGACAGTATTTCCCAATTTACACTGTGTCTAGGTAAATCAGTGGTTGTTAGATGAGTTTTTTTCTTTCTGCAAGTGAGGTGTTTAAACATTCAGAATTGGGATCTACAACGGCTTAATGTAGATTTGATGAGATATTGAGGGTGATGCTGGGTAACAGATAAACAGCTTTTCCGGTACTGATTGTCTGTGTTGGATTAGGCAGGATCACATGTTTGCTAATCTTTGAAGGGCAAAAATGTCTGGTGCGTGCTCCCTGTCTGCAATATATGACCTCTGACAAGTAGAGAGAATATTATCATGATTTTAGCATATTAGTTTCATAAATGCCTTTTAGGAAGCACTTTTCAATAAGTTTTATTATAAGTTAAGTAGATTAGTTAACATGAAAAATGCTAATAAAATACTATAAAACATTAATCAATCTTAGTTGAGGTTACAACATTTCAACATTAACAAATAATGTTTTTAAAAATGTAGTAAACATCAGTCTGAGCTAACATGAACTATAATGAAGAACTGTATAACTAACATTAACAAAGACACAAATACTGTTACATAAGTATTGCTCAATGTAAGTAAGAAATAATTGATGATGGACAAATGAATTATTTGAAAGTATTGCACACCTGAGGTGGTGATGCGGCCATGACTTATTGGATTTTTGGCTGTTGTAAACTGTAATTCACCATAGTAATATGAAACTGTAAAGCCTTTGAATGTTCATCAGCCAATTAGAATCAAGCATTCACCAGCCCTGTAATGTTTACTAATGGACCTTAATGTGTAATGTTTTTCTTTTACATGTTGGTTTAGAAAATTATTTTATTTCAGACAGAAATTAGTTGTCCTGTATCTCACCAGGTTGCCCATTGATGGCATCCTTTCCCAAAGTTGCCCGGCAACATTGCTCAAAAAGTCTGCCCTGTGGATCATCAGCATAAGTCATGACAACATATGTTTTTGTTACTTAACTTATTGAAATAAGTTAATTATGATTCTTTGCTTTATGTCAGTTTAATGCAAATTGAAATTGCCTATTAAGTTAATTTGATTCAACTTAAAAAATGTACATAGTCTTTTTCTGCCTAGATCTAAACTTTACATTTAGATTAAAGAGCTTTTCCTTTTCGGTCACAAAATAACTAACCAAACAACTTACTAAATGAACACAAATTAAACATTATAGAAAATAAGCAAGATGGCAGAAAGATTTTGACACATATGAGATTGTTTACTTATTTAACTATTGCTCACTCACTTTCTTTCCTTCACTTTATTCCGTTTATCAGCAGTCGCCAACTTATTTAAAGGGATAGTTCACCCAAAAATAAAAATCCTGTCATCATTTACTCAGCATTCACTATTCAAAAAACCTGTACGAATTCCTTCTTCTGTTAAAAACTAAAGAATTTTATTTAGAAAAAATGTTGGAAACCAGTAACCATTGACTTCCATGGTATTTGGGTTTTTTTCTACTGTGGAAGTAAATGGTTACAGGTTTCCAACATTCTTCAAAATATCTTCTTTTGCTTTCACTGGAAGAAAAAGAAAACCATAAAGGTTTGTAACCACTTGAGAGTGAGTAAATGAGTTTTTGTTTTTAATTTTGGGGTGAAATATCCCTTTAACTACAACTTACATTTTATTCTTATTATCATATTTTAATAGACATTTTGATCATTTTAGTATGCAGCCGTCAACAAAAATCTTTCATCAAAAATGTCCTAACGACACACATTCTTATCTTAGGACAAATTTGAAAAACGTTTTTGATCCAGTTAAACTACTGTAGACTATATTGTTGCTACAATAAATTACATTATCACAGAAAGATTGCCACTGTAAGGATTTGTTGTTTCATTACAAAAACAGGTTTTCCACCTCATCAACATCAGTGTAGCCTACTGTAAAACTGTAAGTGTATATTATTCATACTGTACCTGAGGAAGGGCCCTCCGTGTCCTGTATGAATGTGTGTGTGAGAGAGTGTGTGTGTGTGTATTATGGTTGACTGTCTCTAGGTGAGTGTGTGAAGACTCTCCCACCGCTCATGCCACTCCCTTCAGGTGAACGGAAAGCTCCTTCCTTCTCGCTGCTCGTCTATAAAACAAACCAAAAACAATCCAAGCCCCTTCCAAACTCATCACCCAGACGGCTAACATTTCAAAAAAATCAATTCTATATTTCTGAAGGACTAAAAAAAGCTATAAAAACAGGCTGGAGATGGAGGCAGCGCCGGACGGTCTCGGGCGCTGTTCGTGCGCGTTCTGGCTCGCTGTGTCTTTCGACGTGCTCGGGCTCATCATACTATTGCTCGGCGTTTTTGGAGATCTGTTTTTCTATGACTTTTTGATTTATGCGGGCGCCATCATCATATTCCTGAGCCTCATTTGGTGGGTCTTCTGGTACACGGGCAATATTGAGGTGCCGCCCGAGGAGCTTGAGGACGATGTGGGTTTGCTGAAGAAGGGCAGGGGTTTGGCTGGAGTGGTCAGGAGGTTCTCCAGTCGCCTCTCCAGCGGCATCAGGAACTCTTTCAGGAGAAATGAGGGACCCAGAGGTCAAGGTGCGGCGCCCGGTCAGGGGAAGCACAGGAGAGAAGTGCCAGTGACCCTTGCAATGACCTCTCAGGATAATGTGAGCACTGTTTCTGGGGCAGTGACCGGGGAGACTCAGGCTATATGAACCAGCGTGTACAGGTTAATAACACAGTCACGTTTATTTGTGTGCATTGTATCAATAATAATGCCATGTCACCAGTTTATGAATTCATGTTTGACCAAATGTTTCATACTGTGTCCTGAAAGTGTGTTTTTCTCTTATCCTTAATGATAATTGTCACATAGAGATTTAAAAAGTATCCATAGAGAGAAAGAGAACATGTAAAGTTGTCCTGAAAGTGCTTTTTCTCTTGTTTATGATAATATTTGTCACATAGAGATTGAAAATGATCCATAGAGAGAAAGAAAACGTGTAAACGAAATGACTTTGAGGAAGTATTTGCATAAGTAAGGACAGATCACTCGGTTAAACATCAACCATGAAACCTTATAGCTCAACGAAGGACAATTGTAATGTAAAAGACAATGGATGTACTGTATAGGCCTATTAATATTTATGAGTCAGATTCATCCTGACAAAATATGATGTGAATGTTATTTTTACCAACTAATAGAACAGAATATAATATATTTACTGGGATTGTTTTGAAAACAGTGAAAGGCTGTTTAGCAGTTCACACGATTTTTTGAGGACAAACACAAATAGGTGCAAATAAAAATTAACTAGAAGAAAGGTAATACAATACAATAGGGCTAACTCATAATATGAGTATGATTGTACACACTGTTATTACTAAGTTACAACGTGAAGAACTACAATATAAAGTAAAACAAAGTATTTATAAACGGCGTATAAAATGTATATAGGCTACGAAAGCATAAACATGTGTTACGTTTTCAGAGAGAGCGAGACCTTTTAAAAACATGAATAAGCTTTAAAATTAACGTTTTTTGTTTTATTTTAACAGGTTACAGAAGAGGATAATCAACCATGGCAATGCTTAAGCAGAGTTTTATTTTTTCTCTCTTGTTGAAATACGATTTTATTTTTTGATATTGTTGTTTTTATCGCAAGTGTTTACAATTATGTATTATGTAAAATACTCTTTTGTTGATTTGTTTAATGTTTTATGCTTTGTACTCTATTTTGAAATTATGCACTGACAAGAACAGCAATAAATACAATTATGTATTTTCCTACATTTATTTGTGTGTTTTATATATAGGCCTAAGTCTGACATGGGTTTCAACTAACATGTGATCATAACCCGGACATGTTTTAGTGTCCTGCTTTTATTGAATCTCAAACATTTCTACTGTACAACCTTTGGACAGTTAGAAGTGCTATTAGCTTTGCTTCCTCTTATCTTTGTTTGCTCATACCAATTTAGAACCAACGAGTGTAAACGAACAGGATGGGTGGCAGACAGTTTGATATTTAACTCACCGACAGACCTTGATATTTCACAACAGTTTACATATATTTATGTTAAGCTTTATGTATTTTAGCTTTACTTCTCAGTAGGCCAGCATGCCTTTTATGTGATTTCACATGTGTTCATGCACTGGCATAATTTGTTCAAAATTGCACACTTAAGGTAAACAAAGCATCTGTAGATTGTGTTACTGAGACAGGTTTCTCAATGAACTTTATAGAACTTTAAAATCTGTATTCTAGGGTGAAACAAAAACAAGATGTCACATTTTAAGCCAAAGTAAAAAAGCGATAAAATATGTTATGTGTATTGTGACATTAATTTTGGGACCAAAAATTAAACAAATGCCACAAGTCTGAAATACAAAATATTTAGTCATGAAAAGTCATGACATCGACAATGTTTTTCATTCATTCATTCATTTTCTTTTCGGCTTAGTCCGTTTATTAATCAGGGGTCACCACAGCGGAATGAACCGCCAACTTATCCATGCGGATGTCCTTCCAGCAACCCAACACTGGGAAACACCCATACACACATACACTACGGCCAATTTAGCTTATTCAATTCACCTGTACCGTATGTCTTTGGACTGTGGGGGAAACCGGAGCACCCGGAGGAAACCCAAGCGAACACGGGGAGAACATGCAAACTCCACACAGAAACGCCAACTGACCCAGCCGGGGTTCTAACCAGCGACCTTTCTTGCTGTGAGGCGATCTTGCTACCCACTGCTGTTACTTTATTTTATAAAAATAGGTTAATCATATTTCAACTTCATTTTTAAATTATCTGAGATTTATATATTTTAGGTGAGATTAACGTATTGGAAGTGGAAAATACTTGTAAAGTTAATTTGATTCAACTTAAAACTTTACGACAATTATTTGTATAGGGATCCACCACATAGCCTATATTTTATCTCAAACAAATCTTTCAAAAGTACAATATTATAGTTCACCCCAAAATACATTATTTTTTTCTACAGAAGAAGCGTAGAATACAGGTGTAAAAAGACATTTTTTAACATTTTGGGAATTTACAAAATTAATAAGTTAATGCAAACTAAGCTAGTTGAGCTAAATATTTAGCTCATTATCCCACAATAAAAGTGTATTTAAACTATGTGATTTTTTAATTTAGCAAAGTGAGTTTATAAAGGTTATTTTGATAGTATTATATTCACTTTATCATAGACAAATCTTAAATGTTAAGTTAACAATTTTATATAATACATAGGCTATCTGTCTGTCCACCAAGGAGCCCTTTGCCTGATGTAGCCTACGATATTATTGTAAGCAAAGCAACACAACATCAAGTCATAACACTTCAAACCACAAGATGGCAGAACTTTCATTTCTTCAACACAACTGAACTAAACGGCTTGTTCCGTAACAACAAAACAGAACTTCCGGTTCGAGTAATTCGGCATGGTCACGCATGTGACAACTACATTCTTTTTATAATGCTTGATTTAGGTATATATTTATTTGCATAAATAGTATTTGGTAAGTGCTGGTCAGTAAGCTCGCGAGAATAATTGTATTAACTAAGTACGAGCAGTCGTTGAAAATCGTTGTACATCATATATGTTTTTATTTATATGTGCGTTATGTATATGGAGGCAGTGTTTACATAATAAACCGCCAAACAGATACATTTGACAGCTTTTAGTTGTCATTGATATTATCGTCGTATTGTTTTATATGCTTTCAGATTGTGTTTCTGACACATAATGGAGATTGAAGGCAGAGATTTCATTAACACACCACCTTTGAAAACTGTGCGTTTTGGAGGCACAGTTGCCAATACTTTAGCTAAACTACAAAAGGTGAGTTGGACTTTCTTAAATTATAAAAACACTAAAAGGTATGAGTATTACTATCTGTAATACATGCCCTGACATGTTCTGATATAGGGCGACACAAGCAACTATGAGCTGATAAAACATCAACTCTCTGATCCGGATATTAAGGTAAATCTTATTTTTGTTCGTTGTTTTGCGGTTAAACTTCCATTCAGTTCTGTTTCGTTTCAATCCAACAACTGTGTATGTCAATGTTGTAATTTCCATGTTATCTACAATAATGTCCTTATTTACCTCAGTTGCGTTCAATCAAAATCCCTTTAAACCCTTTCTAAGTTTTTTTGTGTAGGCTTGTATTTTACAGTACTGTAAAAATACTCAAATGTCCCTGTCAGTGTTTTCAAACAATTATATTTGATTTACCAAAGGCACACAAGCGGCATTTTCACATCTGTCACATACAAAACAAACAAGTGTCACATCCATAATGAAGCTTTTTTACTCATAAAAGCATAAATGTAATATAAAATAAAATCAGTTATTTTTGTTCTACAGAGAGACAACTCTTATCCTTTTGATTAGCATAATTTCTTTTGGGTTTTGCAGTTTAATTTTCAGAATTTCTTCAAGGTATGTTGTATACTGTAAACACCCATAACGCATGTTAATTTTCCTTATTTAAAAAATAAAATATGTTTACAGATTGATGTTTTTCTGATCCCATAACTCTGTGGTTGGTTGTTTTGGAAAATATAAATAGATGTTTTAATGTAATGTTAACATAACCTTGTTTTGAGATTTTCCTTCAAATGTCACGTCCATAATGCTGGAATTGCTCATAAGTGATTCACTGATAAATCGACTGAATCAGAATAAATATTGGAGGTTGTTATTAAATTTGCTTTCTCGTTGTTGTGTTTTTCTCATGGCAGGATGCCCAAATTATCAACTGGTTGCAGGAATTTAGGACATGTGTCACTCAGCTTGGCAAAGATCACGAGCAATTAGTATATGTTGTTTTGGTGAGTGAAAGACTAATGTGTCAAGTCATATTTCAAAGCGATCAGGTCTCTAATGTAACAAATATTTCCTGATACAGAAACTGCCATGGCTTGGTCGCAGTCAGGCTGTGGTGGAAGAATATTTGGCTTTTCTCAGTAACCTGGTGTCGGCACAGACAGTTTATCTCAGAGCTTGTCTTCGAATGGTCGTCAGTAATTTTTCACCAAGTAAGATTTATTGTGATTCCTTGTTAGCACATCACTGCTTTCACATTGAATAACATCATGTAAAAATCATGTTTATTTCCTGTTTTGTTTCTAGAGAGAATCAGAATCCAAGAAGGAAATGTGGATATTTCAGATTCTGATGATGAAGATGAAAGTTTGTGAACCTTTTTGTTATATTAATCACATGTGATTTGTGATAAAACTGGTGTTTTGACTGTTGATTTTGATTAAGTACCATTTTATACAGTTTTATAATCTACTACTCTAGTAATATTTTTAGTCTAAATATATGGGGGCTGGGGCGGCGCGGTGGCACAGTGGGTAGCGCTGTTGCCTCACAGCAAGAAGGTCGCTGGTTCAAGCCTTGGCTGGGTCAGTTGGCATTTCTCTTTGGAGTTTGCATGTTCTCCCTGTGTTGGCGTGGGTTTCCTCCGGGTGCTCCGGTTTCCCCCACAGGTCCAAATACATGCTGTATAGGTGAATTGGGCAAGCTAAATTGTCCGTAGTGTATGTGTGTGAATGAGAGTGTATGGGGGTTTCCCAGTACTGGGTTGCAGCTGGAAGGGCATCCGCTGCGTAAAACATATGCTGGATAAGTTGGCGGTTCATTCCGCTGTGGCGACCCCTGATTAATAAAGGGACTAAGCCGAAAAGAAAATGAATGAATGAATATATGGGGGCTTGTTGGCTGAAAAAAATACACACACTCATAAAACATAATTTATTTCATAACAGTTTTATTTAGCAGGAAAATATTGGTGTTTCCCTTAAAGCCTATAGATCAATATTGCATCCATCCAAACTAATAAATGAATAACTATTATTTACCAATCTTTCAATTATGTATACACTTTCATTCAAAAAATTGTCAGATGTTCTTGTCAGAAGTCAGATGTTTTCTTTCTTTGAAGAAATTAACACTTTGATTCTGTCAGAACTTAGGTTGTGACAGTGAAGACATTTATAATTTTGGCAAATTTTATATATTTATGTTTCAAGTTTCTGTGATTCTGTACATCAATTTTCAGCATTCTATGCATCAAAGTACCCCAAACAAAAAGAGGATACTTATCTAAACATATTAAGCTGTAAAAAATTAATATGATTATTCAAAAATTAAAATTATATTAATATTATGAATTTTCGTCACTGAAAATGATAATGATGCTAATAATATTAATAATAATACATCTTTCATGTCCTTCAAATAATAATGATGGTGAAATAATATTTGAAATGGAAAAAAAAATAGCAGTTATTTCAAATTGTAATAGTATTTACAAATATTGCTGTTTATATTTTGTTTCTGATCATATAATTGGTGGCTTTGGTGAACATAAGAAATGACCTCTTTTAAAACATGCTTTATCTGTGTTTTTAGTCCTGCTGCTGTTGATTTGATTGATCGCCTGATCATCTTTAATCAATCTTATCGTAATATTTTGAGACAAAATCATTTGCAACATTTTATCATTATATTATTCATTTTGAATAATGGTGTATATCTTATTAATAGCTTATTAGCTGTTAACCACTCTTCCTCTCTATAGACTGTCAGCAATCAATGAAATCAGAGCAGAGGGTCACTAATCAACCTTCTGTTTCGCACAATAAATCATTTTCTTTTCATATTTATGCAGATCTGCCAAGGACATTTGATCATTGTCATCAAGCTTTACAGCTTATTGCAAGATATGTTCCATCGTAAGTGTCCTACAAACCCCCCAAACTTATTTTTTTTTCAAATTTTAGCAGATAATAAATACTTACCCTTTAATTTACAAACACTTTCTTTTGCTCTGTCAGAACCAGTCGATTCCTGATGCCAATCCTCACTGACAAATTTCCTTTCGTGCAGAAATCTTCAAGAACGCTTGTGAGTGATTTCAGTAAATAAAGAGTAAAGTGATGTATTTCTGTGTGTTAATGAAGATATCATCATGCGTTTCCTGTCCACACACAGGAGTGTTATGTCCACAACATGTTGAGGGTTTCGGTCTACATCCCTGACCTGAGGAGAGACATACTAGAGCTCATCATCAGCAAGATGCTCACGCTAGATGTATGTGGCTTGTGTTCAGACACTGTACTGATGTCTGTACTGTGGTGCAGGGGTTTGACAGCTGTTTTTGATGTTTAGGTTAGCGCACCTCGAAGTGACATTGAAGAAGTGGAAAGTGGAGCTCAGCAAGATGCCAGCGGAGCATCACATGATGACTGTCTCTTCAACATGGTACAGAAACCTCTGAAAATGATAAATAAACTGAGCGCAGAGATAAAGAACAATAGGACACTATTTACTCACCCTCCACCAGCTCCAAACTTGTATGAGTTTGTATCTTCTTATAAAAAGAAAGAAGGCATTCTGGGGAATGTTTTAAAACCTAAAGGTTGATGGTCCCCACTGACTTCCATAGCATTTTCCCCTTCTATGGAAGTCAATAGGGACCAACGATTGTTTGGTTACTTCAGTTTTTTGAAATGTTGTTTTTGTGTGTTCAACAGAAATACGAAACTGAGTAAATTTGAAAAATGTTTTGGGTGATCTATCCTTTAATGGGACAAATTTAAAGGCATAGTTCACTCAAATGTCATGTAAAAATTCTTTCAAAATCTTCAAGGGATAATTCACCCAAAAATGAAAATGTACTCACTCTGAAGTGGTTTATTTTTCTGTTGAGTGCAAAAGAAGTTTTTTTGAAAAATGTTGGAAACCTGTAGACATTGACTTCCATAGTAGGAAAAAAACAAATGTAATATCTACCAGTTTCCAACATCGGAAAGAGTTTAAGTAAGGTTGAGTAAATGATGACAGAATTTTCAATTTTGGGTGAACTATCTCTTTAACTAAAATATTGGAGTCACTTATTGAATGAGAAATCACAATTTAAGCTTATAAAAAGAGACAAAACTGCACAAATTTAGTCAATACAATTAATACCAGTTTGTTTGATGAGGAACCAAATTAAGCTCATGAATGGATGCTGTTTTTTAATCTCTCATATGTTTATATTGAGGATGAGGAAGAGGACTCTCCGCTGAACTCGGGAGCTGATGGAGGAGCAATGGTTCATCCTGTGGCAGAGAGACTGGACACCATGATGAATGTCCTCCTGGCTTACATTAAAGACGTTTCCTATGTTAATGGTCAGGAACCTTTTTTTTAACTCACTTGTGTTTTAAGGTTGTTAATCAGTCAACATGTTTAATCTCAACTGAGTTAGCACATCCTGTACATTTTTTTAGGAAAGAAAACAAAAAAAATCACTGCTGTTCAAAAGTTCAGAAACTTTTGGGATCAGAAATGTTTTATTTCTTTCTAAGATGAAAGAATTTCGAATATTTATTCTGCAAAAATGAATTAAATGAATCAAAAGTGATAGCAAAGACATTCATAATGTTCCAGTTGAATTTTGTTACAAATAAACTTGTTCTTTTGAACTTTCTATTCATCCGATAATATTGAAAAAGCATCACTGTTTAAAGAAATAATAAAGTCTGTGTGAACTGGAAGTTACTGAGACTTTTATTTCAGTATGTTTATGTACTTCCAACTGAAAGGGAATATTGATTAGGGGGTGGGGCTTATTTGCATCCTTATAGCAAACGAACAGTAAGAGGGGCGTGGTTAAGAATATTGTGGCTGAAGCATCAAACTTGATGTTATCAGAGAAGGACTGACACTCCAAATGCAGAAGCAAATGGTCAGACTTTGATTAAAGATTATCAAAACAAACTTTTTTTTTTCAGTAGATTAACTTGAATGGATTAATTGTTCACCTAAAGAATAACAACGTGCGTTAGCAAAATAAACATAGTAAATTTGATTTCATACAGACTTTAAGCAACAGAGCTGTTTTTAACACTGTTAATAATAATAAATGTTTCTTGTGTCAATAAAGACCTTTTTTTATTAACTGAAGCAGAAGGTGAACAATCTTACCAACCCCAGACTTTTGAACGTCTTGTGTAACTGTTTTAGTTGTTGTAGTAGAAAACATATTTAATAAGTTGCATACATTATTTCTATATGTGTATATAAAGTCACTCTAATTTTGTATCAATTCATCCCATTGATATTGTTCTTTCTATTGTGCTATCTGTTTTTAGGTACATTAGATATCGAGAAAACCAAAGCTTTGTACAGAGACCTGGTGTCGGTGTTTGATAAAGTGGTTCTTCCCACTCATGCTTCCTGTCACGTGCAGTTTTACATGTTCTACCTGTGCAGCTTCCGCCTGGTCAGTTCACATTTGTCTCTCATTCTCAAAAAGTCAAACAAAAAACCACACGCATCAAAACCTTTCTCATGTTTACTTTTCAGGGTTTAGCTGAAGCTTTTTTGGATCACTTATGGAAGCTTTTACAAGGCCCCAACCAGCCCTCTGTCCTCCGCCAGTCCGCTGCTGGATACATGGGCAGCTTCATGGCAAGAGCCAAGTTTTTACCAGTATCGTACGTGACCTTATCAATCAAGCTTTGTCTTATCCAGCGCAGTTCAATATTTAATCATCTTTTTTTGGCAGTGGTTTGTTTTCTCGATTACGTGATGAAACATTAATGCCTCCGCTTTATTTTTTGTGAGCCGCTGCTGTAGAGTTTTGTCTTCTCCACAGGACAGTGAAGGCCTGTCTGGACCTGCTGGTTCCCTGGCTACACCTTTACATTAACAGTCAGGACTCGGGGTCTAAAGCTTTCTGCGACATCAATCTGCATGGGCCCTTTTATACCGCCTGCCAGGCCGTGTTTTACACGCTCATCTTTAAACACAATGCCATTCTGGAGGGCAATATGAAGAAAGGTCAGCTCATGTGGGATTTAGCTGTTTGTACAGGTTTATGATCTGCAGTTCATTCATAAAAGCAAGTTTATTCCAGTCCCGCTCAGACATGACATTTCTCTGTGCTAATTGTCTTTCTTTTTTTCATTTATTTCTTGATTTATAATAATAATGTCTCAGTTGCAGTAGATCTGTCGGTCAGTTATAATTGGAGCTTTAAGAAATGTATCTGAATTGCAAAAATGATTACAGCTAATCCAAAAAGTTAAGTGTATTGAATATTAAAAATACTAAAGCTAATAAAAATGACGAAAACAGCTAAATTACTAAAACCTTTAAAAAAATTACAGCAGACATAGAAAAATATTTAACTTATTCAAAACTGACGCAGTGATACCAAAATAACACTGATTCATACAATGATTTAAATGCTCTGCTTCTAAAATTGAGATCTTGAAATAAAATATATATATATATATGTGTATGTATGTATGTATGAAGAGTTCAGATGCAAAAACCTCTAAGGCTGCATTTACACTGCATTCGTGCGTCATTATAAACCATAGCGAATGACGTCAAGTCTGACGCTTTCATTTCAGAACAGACTTCAGCAGAGTCGCAAACCTTAAATCTCATACACAAGGACTAAAAAAGCTTTTATATTGTCATGTAGCACAAGTATTTAAGCATGTTAATGAGAGAGAGTGCAATATCCGCCACGTAACCAATATAAACTAATATAAAACTATTGCATACATCACGTGCATTAATCACGCCATGGACATTACATTAAAATGTCTACTGGTTTAAAAAGGCCTAGATTAAAAGAAGATGGCCAAATGAGAACTTTTCTGTCAAACTACAGTAAAACAACTTGTCAAAAAGAAAATAAATGAAACCCTGCAAACAGATTAAATACAGGAACGGTGAAAAGGGCGCTCTTTTATTATCAACTGTCAGTCAGTGCCCGCTCTTTTTTTTCCAGGTCATTGCACCTTTGCCGTGTGCAGTGTAAATGCAGACTAACGGATACGAGTCATTTTTGAAAGATGTAAGCGGGTCATCAAAAAAATCGCATACAGTCACAAAATCGGAATTGACCATCAAGATCTGCAGTGTAAATGCAGCCTAAATGGCGTCTGAAATGTTCTCCAAAAAAACGTGCATTTTTCTCAGCCTCCTATGTTTATGCTCAGTGATTTCATTTTAAAGGCAATGAAAAGAACTTATTCGTCACTATAAAAGTAAAATTACAGAGCCTACACACAGGAGTCGGAGAAAAATGCTAATTTTAGAAGAAAATATCAAACAGCATTTAGAGGTTTTTGCATCTAAACTCTTCATATACACACACACACACACACACACACACACACACACACACACACACACACAGTTTAAGTCAGAATTATTAGCATTTCTGAATTATTAGCTTTATTATTTTGTATATATACATTTCTAAACTGATTTCTCTTATCTTTGCCATGATGACAGTACATAATATTTTACTAGATATTTTCAAGATACTAGT
The DNA here is from genome assembly GCA_903798115.1 of Danio jaintianensis. Lineage (NCBI taxonomy): Eukaryota > Metazoa > Chordata > Actinopteri > Cypriniformes > Danionidae > Danio > Danio jaintianensis. The sequence goes on along the minus strand of CAIGQV010016547.1, from coordinate 17,095,484 downwards.
ATTCAGCTTAAAGTGCAGTTTAAAGGCTTAATTTTACGTTAATTGGGCAAGTTAGGGTAATTAGGCAAGTCATTGTATAACGATGGTTTGTTCTAAAGACAATTGGAAAAAAACATAAAAAAATTTAAAGGTCAGGAAAAATAAAATAAAAATTGGAAAAACTAGTCACTTCAAGACCCCCTCCTCAAATCCCATTTGAGTCAAATTAATTTGGAATATATAAAGAAAGTGCATTCTTATATTATGTTTGATGTTTTCTGTAATATTTTGTTGTCGTTGTTGTTGTTAAGCAATGCATTATCAGTTTAAGTTGTAAAATGATGTGACTTAAAAAGTGTTCAGTTACATAAAAATAATAATTCTTTATATTTGCATATACATGTGTATTTATTACTATGTAGTTTCATGATAGCAACACACAACAAATTTAAAGTATTTTAAATAAACCTTAAGGGATTTGGGGGAGGTCTATCCAGCCTCTCTCGATCCCCAAGGCTCTGCGCTGCTTGTGTAAATTCAAAATTGACCCAAAACAAACAAATATTATTGGCTGAGTTGGGCAATGAAAATTAAGAGCGGTAGAAAATAAAAAATATTTATAAATAAATAAATAAACATTAATGAATACAAATATTATATATGTAGAATCGTCAAATTTAGATAATTCAAAATTGTTTCTTTTTCTTTATGATGAACGCATATCATTTGTCTTGCCCCATCTGCAGGGCTGGCGTACTTTCAGGGTTTGAATCTGGAGCGCATCGTGATGTGCCAGCTCAACCCGCTGAGGGTCTGTTTGCCTGCTGTCACCAACATGTTTGCAGCCATCACCAGGTACAGCACCAGAAACATGCATCATCGAATTACATCGTTTTATGAACATACAAGTGCAACAACTGAGGGCAATTTCACCCGTCTGTTGGCAGAAAGTACCAGCTCGTGTTCTGTTACACTATCATTGAGCGCAACAACCGGCACTTGTTGCCAGTGGTGAGGAGTTCGGTGGGCGGCAGCTCAGTGCCCACCAACACAAACCCCCTGGATAGTTTCTTCCCTTTTGATCCATACCTTCTGAAAAGGTAAAAAAAAAAAAGAAACCATTTCAACCCTGGAATAATGATTGACTGGACTTACATACTTACATATTTATTTATTTTTTGCAACAGTTCTGGGAAACTCATTGAGCCAATCTACCAGGTGTGGGAGGAGCCGTCAGACTGTATGATTGATGTGCCCAAAAAGGAAATCACAAAGGTGATTGACTAACCTGTAACATTCACAGTGCTAACATTTACATGTTTGTCATCAGATTGACGGTTCAATTAAAATTCAAAAACATTCATCTAAACACATTAATTGATCCAAATGAATTTTTGATTGAATTGAAAGTGGTGGTTAATTCCTTTTCTAATCTGATCCAACACTCAACTATTTAAAACGAGTTGAATCAACACAATTCGTAAGGGTTTTTTTGGGACAACTTAATTGTTTTATGTTCAATCCACTTAAATTTGTAAAAACAATTAAGTTAACTTAATCGATTTGTGTTGAGACAACATAAAGGAATTGTGTGAAACCCAGAATTATTATTTTTTTTTACAATGTACAATGTAGACAATGTAAATGATTGAATCCGACTACTTTCTCAATTATTTTCAGAAGTCCCTGGGAGACATGCGCAGTGAAATGTTGACATGCATTAGCCTGACTGCGCATATTTTGATAAATGCATGATAAAGCATGTAAAACAGCTGCTGTGTATTTTCATTACTAGGCTGCGTAATGAAGTACTTTATTTAGAAATGCACTGTAACCTTAAAATAATCCTAAAATAGCCATACAAATAATATAATTAAAATAAAATAAATTAAGTTGTTGCAAAATTTTAGAAATTAGAATTAAGAAATGAAGTGAAGAAAACAATAGAATGAAATAATAAAATATCTCATATACAAAGAGCAGGGTTTTTTGTTTGGCACCTATGTTAACAGATTAGAGTTTTCACACAGCACGTGGCAAACTTCTTTCTTCTGTTGAACACAAAGGAAGATATTTTGAAGAATATTGTAAAAATTGCCATTGACTTCAGTAGTATTTTTTTGTTCCTACTATGGACATCAATGGTGGCTTTTTCAGGATATCTTCCTTTGTGTTCAACAAAAGAACCAAATTCTAATCAAAGATTAGAACCGTGTGAGTAAATGCTGAGGAAATGTTAATTTTTTTGGTGAACTATCCTTTTAAACCATCATCTTCCATGTTGTTGTACTACAGCTGCTTTTCAAATTAGCCATTGATTGGGCGATTGTTCCTTGCTATTGTCATGTCATGTGATTGCGTTAGTAAACCGAGGATAGATCATTTTAATTAAACACTATGAAGACACAGAACTAATAATTTATAATAAACAGTGGTATTAGTTTATTAGTAATAGTAAACTAGTATTTTCAAGTGTAGTATTTTCAAGTGTGTCAAGATTAAAGTGTTTTTTCCGCCCAAGTCTCCAAAAGGAAACTAAAACATCAGAATGAGTCGTGTAGTTCTTTTCAGAGCATCTCGATTATTGCTGTGTTGTGTTCTGTCAGGGCTCTATGGAGGAGGAAGATGATTTTCTGCATGAAGAAACTCCTCACGGAGACTCAATAGTAGGGATGACTCCAGGCTCGTATGACTCTCATCTGCAGAGCCCGCGGAGTGTCGGCTCTCCTCCAATCTCCTTCCTGCAGAGACCCTTCTGATGCACACACACACACACACACACACACATCTCTCCATGAGGAGGCGCTGGAGAGCAACACACACACACCAACCAGCATTACTCCTTCAGCAGGAGTTAAAAAAAAACCCTCTAGGACATTTTAAGACTGCATCATGACACACACACACACACACACACACTTCAGATGTGTTAGTAACAAGAATCAAACACTGTTGGTGTTTCAAGTAGACAGTTTTCTGGAGAAACTCACTGTACAGATGTTGCGATCATGACTGTGTGCTCATTTTGAGTAGAAGAGAAAGCTGTTTGAAATATTTTTCAGTTGCTTCTGCTGATGTTTCATTAGTAAATGCCGTCAATTCCTGTGTTAAGAGCTGGAGCTGTACATACTAGTAAATGTACATACTTCATTTAAAAAAAAAAAATTCTCCAAATTTTAAATACTGGACTTTCTGTTATTGTGTACAAATATTGCAAATTGCACAGTAAATATTGTTTAACAAGAACAACACGATTGTCTTGGTATTTTATTGTAATGTTGAAAATGGCATCTATTTTTTTTTTTTAATTATCACTGACATTGTTTATACATGTATGTGTGTGTGTGTGTGTAACTTTGTTTACCATTGTACTGTATACTTAGTAGTAAATAAGCAATACAAAATTACTTGCATTAAATTTATGAAATAGGTGACACGGTGGCTCAGTGGTTAGCACTGTCGCCTCACAGCAAGAAGGTCGCTGGGTTAGTTGTCATTTCTGTGTGGAGTTTGCATGTTCTCCCCGTGTTGGTTTCCTCCGGGTGCTCCGGTTTCCCCCCAGTCCAAAGACTTGCGCTATAGGTTAATTGAATAAACTAAATTGGCCGTAGTGTATGTGTGTAAATGAGTGTGTATGGATGTTTCCCCAGCTGGAAGGGCATCTGCTATGTAAAACTTATGATGGATAAGTTGGCGGTTCATTCCGCTGTGGTGACCCCTGATGAATAAAGGGCCTAAGCCGAAGGAAAATGAATGAATGAAAATTTATGCAATATGACAGTTATAAATATTTAAAAATGCTGTTCTTTGAACCTTCTAGTCATCAAATAACCCTGAAAAATATTGTTTCCACAAGAATATCAATTATTGTTCAAGTTGCTGTTGCATGAACCTTAACATATATACATTTTATTTTTTAAACCTGTTTTAAACGAAATATTCCTACTTCTACATGTTAATTAAATACACAAAGCTTTAGCAAATATGTATATCTAATCTAATACATAAAAAAAAAAAAAAGTATTTGGCATAAATAAACAAAAAAGGGTGCCATATTTTGAAACATCTATATTCATTTTTAAACAACACAATAATAGCAGTGTTTCGACATATAAATATATTTGTTACTCTGAATAACTGTCATTTTCTGGAAATAAAAATCTTCTAAATGACAATATTTTTATTTTTACTTGGGAATAAATGTTATCAGACTTTTACACAATAAAACAAGTATAACCATTTTAATCGTACACATATCTAGTAAATCCAGAGAAGCTGAGAGTTATCTCATCGTGTTTTCCATATCTGTATATTATACATTTGTTTGGTTTGTACGTGACATGCAGTCTACATGCAGTTACCACAAAGAGGTCAGTGGAAGGTCAAATTCAGTGATGCTTCCTTAACTGAACAGATGTGTGTAGTCATATGTGGAAAAAAAAAAGACCAAGCTGTTGCAGATTACACAAGCATTAAAATGGTGTCAGCATGCAACCCTTGCTAGCCAAATCAAATTTTAAATATTGCATGATGATGAGCAAATTTGGCCCAACAACGTCCATCTACACGCACACATCAACATTCATAAAAATACATACAAAATCCCTCAAGAATCAGATCTGTGCAATGAAATCCAAAACACACCTCGCACGTTTGTTCTGACTTTATTAAAAACATTAAAAGAAAGATATTTAGGCCACACATATGATGCAATCTAGTTCAATCACAGGACTACATGTCGGCGTCTGTAGAGCATGTGCTGTTTTTAACATCAACACACCATCTGCGTAACCGTACACACACACCTCTATCCTCAGGAAATGATTGATCGCATCTTATTACATATTGATATAATTGACTGTAAGTCCTATACGGCGAGACAAAAGAACCAAATACAGTGTGCTTATGAAAACAGTAACCTGAACCGTGGGCTTTGTTGGGCTTGAATGGATGAATTCAGGGTGGAGCTGCAATATGACTCTGTTTCTCCATATACTTAGTGCCATGACGAACCAAATCCTGCTCAGTTTACCTGGAATATAAGAAGCTTTTAAGGCGTTTGACATGTGCGCAAAAAGATTCGATCAGTTTATGCTGCTTTTTTCTTTTCTGAAGTTTTGAGTGATTACTATGATACTTGTGATTTTTTTTCCTAATCTTCACATTACAATTGTAATCATAATAATTCGTAAGAAAATTCGTCGTTTCTGCCGCCTTCTGTAGTGTGTTTTTGTTCTGTGTCGCCATCTTGTGGACACACGAATTAGTGCAATAACAATAGAGATTTGCCTGAAAACAAATTTAGGGTGAAGAACAATAGATTCATTTTCAGCCAATCAGATTTCAGCTCAAGTGTTAATAAAACTGCAGCACGCTATTGTAAGAAATGATAGCGTCCACTAGTGTGTAATAATAATGTATTACCTGTGTTTGGATTCTGAGGCTGCATATTTTGAAGTCCACAAACGCTGAACTGACTTGTTTCTACAAAAGAATGATATGAAGCATTTGGAACATAGTGGACGTTTTTTTTTAAGTGGTTTTAAACAATACAACCTACCTTATTATGTATATTTAGGTTAAAAAATAAAAACGATAAAATTGCATGTTCGTAAAATAAGTTACATTTGAAAGGGTTTGGGCGACGCGGTGGCGCAGTGGGTAGCACGTTCGCCTCACAGCAAGAAGGTCGCTGGTTCGAGCCTCGGCTGGGTCAGTTGGCATTTCTGTGTGGAGTTTGCATGTTCTCCCCGTGTTCGCGTGGGTTTCCTCCGGGTGCTCCGGTTTCCCCCACAAGTCCAAAGACATGCGGTATAAGTGAATTGGGTAAACTAAAATTGTCCGTAGTGTGTGAGTGTGAATGGGTGTGTATGGATGTTTCCCAGAGATGGGTTGTGGCTGGAAGGGCATCCGCTGCGTAAAACATATGCTGGATAAGTTGGCGGTTCATCCCGCTGTGGCGACCCCAGATTAATAAAGGGACTAAGCTGAAAAGAAAAGGAATGAATGAATGAATGAAAATATTTAGGGCGACGCGGTGGCGCTGTGGGTAGCACGTTCGCCTCACAGCAAGAAGGTCACTGGTTCGAGCCTCGGCTGGGTCAGTTGGTATTTCTGTGTGGAGTTTGCATGTTCTCCCCGTGCTCGCGTGGGTTTCCTCCGGGTGCTCCGGTTTCCCCCACAAGTCCAAAGACATGCGGTATAGGTGAATTGGGTAAGCTAAAATTGTCCGTAGTGTATGTGTGTGAATGAGTGTGTATGAATGTTTCCCAGTGATGGGTTGCAGCTGGAAGGGCATCCGCTGCGTAAAACATATGCTGGATAAGTTGGCGGTTCATCCCGCTGTGGCGACCCCAGATTAATAAAGGGACTAAGCCGAAAAGAAAATGAATTAATGAATGAATGAGGGTTTGTATTTTTGACATTTGTATTGTTAGATATCAGGTAAACTGAAATGCAATATTCAAGTGTAATCCTTCATTTTCTTTAAAAAACAAAAGTGAGTGGCTTGCAAAGAATCTTGGGATAGTCTGGGCCATAAACAGGGCATTGACATTAACTTTTCTTTTTTTTTTTTTTGCTGGCCATGGTTTTGTTGTTGCAAATTGTGTTTTATATAAATAAGTTGACAACTGCATGTTTAAATTTACTTGGGCATTTTTATTTGTGCTCGTAACGGATCATTGAATTATTGACTCGCCTGATTTGTTCAAACTTGCTCAATTGTTTAATATAGAAACACCTCAGTTCTATCTATATTTGAAACTCATTTAGTCAACATTTACAATACTCTTGACAATTAACTCAGATCAAATCAATGCCAAATTTGCAGTCATGCTGGTATTTATGAAAACAGCCATCCGATCATGTAATGTTGCTAGGCTGTATCATATGTAATGAATATAAGAACTTAATTTGTTCTGTTTGTCTGTGAGTTTGTGTGTGTATCTTTTGTTCAAGCTCATTTATTTAAAAAAAAAATTCTGTGAAAATTTCTCTTACACACAGACTGACTGCACAAGGCAGAACTTAAAAAATATATATTTGTAGAAATTTCACATTTTGGGTTACTTGGCTGGTTGGTCAAAATTCTCTTTGGCTCGCTTATAAAAAAATCCACCTGTTCTATACAAGCATTAACATCAAGCCCTGATATATTCAATTGAACAGCTCTAGCCTCAAAAGATCCATCTGTTGTCTGAAAAATAAAAGAAAGCCTTCACTTCATGAAAAATGGACAAACCCAACAGTTAAGTTAAAAATGTAATTTAAATTTAATAGAAAAACAAATGAACCCAACATTGGGTTTGTCCATATTTCACTCAACGCTGGATTACGACAACCCAGCATTTAAATTCAGATGGCCTTTGTTGTGCCGCAGTGATGCAACTGGCATTTATCTATTGTTATCTAGTCTTTGTTGTGATTGGGCCTTTATGCGACTTCTTTTCCAGCAGTCTCAAGCAAAGTTCCCACCCATCAAAGAAACTGATAGTAATGCAGTGGATGCTGAGTGACATTGGACAGACCTTACGCGCAAACGTGTCCGAGCGCAGACTGACATGATCACTTGAGACGTGAAGAAGAGGACACTGAGGGTTCAACGGCAAGATTTACAAGGTTCAAGATGGCAGCCGCGCACGTACTTCAGAAGCGAGCATGTCTACATGTCTCTGAATAATAATAAAATATCTAGACCCAAAATATAAAATCTTCAAAACGTCATAGCACTTCTCAGAACAGATACAAATAAGCATCATATCAAATGATGACGAGTCCCAACGTGTATTTCTAAAGTGAAATGTCATACATGTATATAACACACCTAACTCTAATAGAGAGGTCAGCTGCACGGCCGCATGTGTTTCATTACAGTTGTTCAATGAGGAAATATTCGGACAAAAAATCATCTGTGTATGGTAACCATCTGCTGTAAATGTTATGCTGACGCGACTGCATTCGAGTATCTCAAAGAGCCGATTTCAGTCCCCTGGGTTGATTTCTGCTTTATATTATGACATTGAGTTCTGCTACTTGTTAAATATATACACATGGACGGCTTTAAAAAATGAGTTTGAGTTGAGCTCAGGCCTCTGAAGAATGAACTGAAGGAGTGAAAGCTCACAGTCTCTGATTTTCCATAGTATGGTTTGAGTTCAGATGTTGTGAATGATCTGGTTCGTCTGGATGCTTTATTGTCCTCTTCGCTCGGCTGATGGATTCCCGAGGACAGGAGGCTGTGGCCACTGGAGCCTGGAACAAAAACAAAGACACCACAAATTTAGATGACACTTGAGGCTTGATCTTCTAAAGCAATGTAAAAAAATCTTATGAGAATTTAAGGATAATTTTTTTTTAAAAATCTAATAGTTACATAAGAATCATTTGCAAAAAAAAAAGAAAAAAGAAAGGGGGACCTATTATGCAAACATTACTTATATAAGGGGTTTAAACTCATTTGTGGGAAGCAGTGTGTGAATATAGCCAGCCTCTTATTATAAAAATGTATTTTATAATTCTTTTTTTTAAATAATCACACTTGATAAAAACAGTCTGCAGAAACACTTTGATTGACATTCTCCCTTTGTACATGTCATCAGAGGGGGAAAACCCCTCCCATTTGTGACGATCTATCCCTCATTAGCGTGAACAGCCTTGAGTGAGAAGCAGCCGTCCGCTATTAGAGGTTTAGCTCCATATTTGCTGAAAATAATGTCAGCGACTAAGAGGCATTAAAAATGTAAAGTTTTAGGATGCTCAGATGTACAGCATAGTCTCCATAGACTGCCTTCTTCTGAGCCACTTTTTTTTTTTTTTTTTTTTACTTTTTCTGTTTTTCACAGAGATAACGTTAGTCTTGTTTTTTTAATCTGCCGCTATGCTTAGGCATAGGCATTTGTAGCTCCGTCCTATTTTGAAAAAAGGGCTGGGAGCACAATCTCATTTGAATTTAAAGTGACAGTAACCAAAATGGCACAGTTTGGATCAAAGCCTAAAAGAGGGCAGTTTCATAGAGTTACCTCAGAGACATATTTTATATCTTTAAAAAAGGGGCATAATAGGTCCCCTCAAAATTTATTTTTAAAAATTATATTTTTTTCTAAAGAATATATAAAATGGTTGGACGGATTTTATATATTCTTGGAAAATTATTAGCCTACCTGTGAAGTTTCAATTCTTTTTCAAATATTTCCCCAGTGCTGTTTCACAAGATACTAGTATTCAGATTAAAGTGCAATTTAAATGCTTAACTAGGTTAATTAGTTTAACTACACAAGTTAGGTTAAGTGGGCAATTCTTTGGACAGCAGTGTTTTGATTCCGCTGCCTGGAAGCATGATAGAAACATTGAGTATAACATAAACAGTCTTTTATTTAAATCACCTATGAACCTCTACAGGAATAACAGTAGACAAACAAGTTAACCCGACAGAAGCACAAACAAAAAAACAGGATATAAATACAAGGGATACTCAGGTAAATGAAGAGGGGAAAAGGTTAATCAAATAACTTAATTAACGTGGGGGAGAAATTGGGTCAAGGAGCACATGGGGAGAGAAAACATAACACAAGCACAAGAATCTAAACAGTGGTTTGTTCTTAAGGGGGCTAACATTATATATATATATCCATCATTATTCAATGTAACATATACACTCATGTAAAAATAAAACACCATATGTATTCAGACCGGTATTAAAATACAAACAATAAAATATGTTATACAAAGACTGATTTTACTAAATTTGATTTTAGGTTCAATTTTTAAAAACTTCCTGTTGACAGATGAATAATATAGTTAGTAGCAATATAGTTAGTATTATCAGATGGATAATATAGTTAGCTGAGTATTTATATTATGAATATTACAATATAAACATTTATCTCTTTAACTATTTTATTTGAGCAAATACTTAGATATATAAAGATAAAACAGAATCCAGTTATAATTTACTATATAATAAAACATATATAGAAAGGATGACAAATAATGAGTGTCATAAATCTTTAGAGGAGAGCAGTCTCTTCATTAGCAGAATAATTGTGTCAACAGTAAAGCTCAGACGCAGTGCAAACATTCTTGGAAGCGATGTGGTCTTTGGTTTTAATTCAAAGGACCGTTTTCCACGTCTGCAATAATTATTCTCCTCTCAGTGATGGATGATTAATGCCATTTAAAACACTAAAGTCTAAAAATTGGTCCATGTGACGCCTGCTTTGGTGTCCTTGTCAGACTGAATAAGTGAGAGCCTCTGCAAGGCCAGCAGTTCTGGTGAAGGGTTTTGTGACAGAGAAATGAACATTTGGCCTGAGCTAAACTCAGCTGACAGCAGCAGTGCAAGGGGAAAATGCTAATAGCTTCATAACACAACAACAACAAAAAAGCCACTCACTCTGAATCACAGTCCTCTTCGGCCTTCACAACAGATCCCTCTACGTACTGTGGTAATGCTGTAAAACAACCAATCATGAGTTCATTAAAACAAGAAGTCCACAAGATGACCCAAATTATACAATTCCTACTCCAAACAGAGTTAGCCTTTAAAAAGCACAACATTTGTTACTATAATGCCTGGCATTCACACTTATCTGGAGTTTTTGACTTCTGGGAGCCCTGCAGACCCTGTTTTAGTAAAAAAACTCCAGGAATGCAGTTCATGGACCAAAACACATGGTGCATTCAAAATAGGATATATCGCCCTTCAAAGAGCACTTCGAAGTAAAAACAATCACGGCTGCCATATTGAAGTGTCATTCCAAACTAAAGTGCTTAAAACTGGCCACTTTAATGGGCCTTTCAGAATGAAGCATTTCGAAGGGTACAACTGATTGGATGTAAAAGTTGTTTGATGTCAAACACCATGTTCCAGTAAGAAAGGCTCATCCCTGTGCCCTAATACCTTCGAAGCTGTCAATCCGGAGAGTGAACCCTTAGAAGGGATCAGGGCATGAGGATGAGCCCTTAGGAATTAAATGCACAACCTTTCTAAAAAGACTTGCTGACCACATTGGCTCCCTGAAAGGTTCTAATGGATCATTGCGTTTCCTTCTCTGATTCATCGAGCCCCAATCATCTGGACATAATGATCAGTTTCATTTCATGTTTGTGACTTGACTCAAAATTTAAAGAAACCGATATGGGAGAAAGTGCATCCTGTACGTTTTCTTAATTTTAAAATGCTAAAACGAGAATATACAATATATAATAGCATTGCTAACTTGACATTGCAACCTGTAGTCAAACAAACATATACACAGTACAAAATATCCATAAATTAGCAGTTTTCCATATTTTGTGATTCATGTTTTTATTATTTTTTATTTTCCCCATTTATTTATGCTTTTGAATTGCATTATGGAACCTTGAACTTTCTTCTAACAACTTTTAAAAAGTGACTTTTATTAACATTTTTAATAGTTACAAGTTTTAATAATTACAAGTACAAAAACCTTGAAATAAACTGCCAGTATATTTTCAGTTTTTTCTTATATTTTCTGTTTTTGTCTTATATTTTCTGTTTCTTTTCCAGACTTATTTCTCTGTATATTATTCCTTATACATTATATTATTTCAAACTACTAAACTGTTAATAAAAGTCACTTTGTTAAACTGTTGAGTTGAATTTTCAACATCAAAAGTAGACAGAGCAGAGATAAGGTCCCATAATGCTATTGACAACCATAAATAAATGGAAAACACTTGTGAATCACAAAATACAGACACTGTTAATTAACAGATATTTTTTTACAGTGTGCATGGAAAAAGTTACATTGCTCAGTTTAAATGGTCAGTTGTTAAAATGAAAGCGCACTAGTGTAAACATAGCCTAAAAGATAAAAGCTTCAGACTTGATCTCCAGAGCTGCTAATGATCTACTGCACATTTCTGACTTACTGTGATCCTCAGTGCAAAGCGAGCAGACTCCATCCACAAGCTCTTTGGCCTTAGCTGCGAGCTGGCAGGCCGAGTCTGGGATCGGGGATGGTGTGTCAGGGCTGTCGGTTGCTGGAGATGCTTGTGCACTCCTGTGGGATGAGCAGATGTCAGGATCAAGGACGAAGGGACAATGACACTTTCAGCATGTTTGGCTCGAACAACTTACCCATTTTCAATCCCGAATAAGTAAGTGTTGGTGAGAACTTTGTGGACATTCTGTAAAAACAGAGTGCAAAGTTTGTGTTTTTGAAGGACTTCTGATGTCTACATACAACTAATAGTTTAGAAATGTGCTTTGTGTTTACCTGGGCAAAGCCAAGGAGCTTCTTGTTGGATATTTCCAAGTGTTTTCGAGTGAGCTCAGACTTTCTGAACTGGCTGTCAATGGCGGTCAGCCTTCTGTTCAGATCCATCACATCCTCCTGAGAAGAAATTGGCCGTTAGTATTACTTGAACTAAAACTATTCAAATTATTATTATCTATTTTTATTATATTATTTTATTATAATATTATATATTATTAACTCAAATATAAAAAACAACAGAAAATATTTTTAACAAAAGACAAACAAGCCTCAAAACCAATCAACTAGCAACATGTTACAGTCTATTCATTTTTATTAAATTTCTTTTTCTTTCTTTGGATTTTTTTTTGAACCCTCATTTGACAAGAAAGTATAATTTGCAGTTTAAATTGTGACAGGAAATCAAGTTCAAGCCTCTACTCATTTGAATTGAGGAAATAGTTATGTCCACCTTTTAATCATGTCACACCATACAGTCTTATAACGATTATAATATAAATATCGGTAAATTAGCAGTTTTCCATATTTCGTGATTCATGTTTTTATTTTTATTTTATTTTTTTTTCCCCATTTATTTATGCTGTTGAATTGCATTATGGGACCTTGATCTTTCTTTCAACAACTTTTAACCTTTTAACCAACGTTTAAGTGACTTTTATTAACATTTTTATTAGTTTAAAGAGATATATTGTCTCTGTTGGTTTTGAATATTACAGTACAAAAACCTTGTAATAAACTGCCAGTACATTCTCTATATATTATTTCTTATACATTATATTATTTCAAACTACTAACTTAACTTAACTAAAAATGTATTACTTTCTGGCCATCTATTATTAGGCATTGAAATAAAGACTACGATCATGATTTTTAATAGTATTACAGAGCACTGTAGGCGTTCATTAATACCATTTGTTGAGCTTCTCCCATATAGTCAAATAGAGTGCTTGGACTCAGAAACTATGACACGTGACATAAGACTTAACAAGCGGATAATGAAAGGAAGCGTAGTGGAAGACAGGGGTTAACAGGATCAGCAAAGCTCCCAAACATGAACTTGGTTCTCCTGAAGCACAACTTCGCAACATTTGGAGCACTGCCCAGGAGGTTATAGTCTCCAACATCTTAATAAATATCTTAAAAATAATATGAATAGTCAGGAGAGATGATATAGAGCTATCTAAAAATCAGCATACAGTGATCAGATTTGTGATCATAGATTAATTTTTATGTAACATTTATTGAATACTTTAACAAGAAAGCAGCAATTAAAGCAAGAAATCCTAACAGAATTTATTTATTTATTTATCATTTTTCCCCAGAATTTCTTTTTCTTTTCTCTTCCCTTAACTTTATATGCAGTATATGATGTTAAAAACTGCTGTAAAAAATAATGTATACACATGTAAAATTTTGTATCAGAATTTTTTGAATAAAAATTATGTAAAATAATAATATGAATAATAATATGAATAATTTTTCAGCAAACAGAAGACCATGTACCTTAGTGGCCTCCAGGCCTCTCCTGTTCTTGCCGGCGAGCTGGTTCTTCAGATCTTTGATTTCGGCCTCCAGGAGCTGAATGACCTCCTCATAGTCCTGTTCAGCACTGTTGGTCTGTCTCTGCACAGCCTCTGCCACCTGCAGTTTACTCTTCAGACACTTATTCTCCTCCAGCGTGGCTGTGGCCTTCTGTTTCACACACACACATGCAAACAAGGCAACCAAACATCTTAAATGATCACATATGTTCAAATGCTGGGATAATATATCTTTGGTATACTCAAATATAACGAGGCAAAAAAGGCATCCATGTATTAAAACGGACTGCATGTCTCTTAATATTTGAACTGCATATTTCGAAACCTTTGAGATTGGTCACATTGAAATTTTTTTTGAGGCTTTACCTCAGCTGTCTTCTGCAGTTCATCCTCCAAAGTCTTCTTACTGTCCTCTGTGTCTTTCAGCATCACCTGAAAAAATTGCAATAAATCTTCATGTAGCAAAAGTTTTGTGCACAGATATTTTGCTATGTCTTGCAAAATTGTATAAAGAGTCAAATAACATGTCCATTTAAGTGTCTAAACTTATAGCTGGGATATACAGAATATAAATATCTGTTCTATAAACACATGCAGTATGTTTTTCATGACATGTTAATTACATTTAACATTTTAATGAAAAATCATCTTAAAGGGTCATGAACTGCCTATTATACACTTATTATATTATTAGGATTTTCACATCGAAAACATCGTTCAGATATTATAGGCTATGTCCTGCTTGTTCTCCTTTAGAATAGGTTTAGAAACACTTTTATGTAATAAATGCCCATTCACAAGATGTTTTTTTATTTATTTCAGCATATTTTGTGAATTTCTTTTTTATTATAGTTTTTAGCACAATGATAAATGTCAAAAGATGAAGGCAATTTTGATATTTCAGATCATGATCCTTTAAACAAATGTTAATTTTGCATCCTGCAGTCAGCTATTATAGCCTTATGCTTTAGTAATTATTGAAGGAACAGGAACAGCTTCTGTCCAGATTGTCTGAGCTCTCACCTTGAGTTGTTTCATCTGCACCTGGAGATGTTTGACTTCATTCTGAAACTCCTCCAGCTCTTCACTGCTGTAGCTGCACTCTGATTCATATGTCTGAAAGAAAGAAAGAGCAATACTGCTAAAACACTTCTTCATACCATAAAAATCAGAAAAAAATATTTCAAAGTGCCCCTATTATAATATTAAAATGTTCCTTATTTTGTTAAAAAATCTGATTCTAAGCCCTTCCTTTCCAAGAGTTTGCTCTGCTCTGATTGGTCAGATGGCTCAGTCTGTTGTCATTGGTTTACTGCTAAATTGTCATTGCCATACCTGACATGACACATCCTTCTTTCAGCAATGCTAAAAACTAAATCAATTTGAGCCTGTGTTTAATGACAAAACACTGCACAAAATGGGCTCCAATCTCAACATGAGCACAACATGAGCAGGACAAATCTGCTAGTAACATTTCAGTTTATTATAAGATCTTATGACTGTGAAACATAAGACATCCCTTTTCATAAGCCCCTTTCACAGATGCAGATTTTTCCAGAAAATTACCAGTAATTTGCTGTATAAAGATCTTGTGTGAACAGGCCCTTGTTAAAAGTACAGAAAATTTTGTTCAGCAATTGTACCATTACCAGTAAATTCACAGAATTCTGCTGTGTGAAGGACAATTTTATTAGTCAGAATTTACCATTTTATTTGTGAAATGGATGTGTGAATGCTGCTTTTACAGCAAAAATACAGTACATCCTTGCCTGTGTGAACACCACATTTTTAATTGTTCTGGTAATTTTAATGGCAATTCACCAGTATTGCTGTGTGAAAGCAGCTACAGATGTAAGCAAAGAGTTTGTATGCATGCACAATCCTTTCATAGATATGTACATGCAAGTAAAAGATGTCTGTCTGTATCAGTTCATATTAGTGTATGCAAGTTTTTAAGCATTCATTAATATAAATAGCAGTTCAGAATCAATTCCTTTTTTAAAAGAGAATAACTTCACTTCTCCTTATGTAGATGATCTTTAACACTTTGCAGACCTTTTGCACTGACAAACAGCTTCATTACACACTTGAAAGGTAATGTTTGTAAAAAACAAAAAGCACAATTGGGGCACTTTAAGACCAGGAGAAGTTCAGTGCTTACATATTAGTATGAGACAAATCCAAACTCTGACAATTGAAGCGTTTAAGAGCTTAAATGACAGCCTTGATAACTTTCCTGAGCAGCAGAAAAGCTCCTTTAAGAATGCTGGGTAAATCTCCCGACGCGCTCAACTCGAGGAGAAAGTGAAGTCTCAATAATGTGAGGAGGTGCTGTGAGGATAGTTTTAGTCTGTATCACAGTCAAGCACAGCAGTACGAAACTGTACAGTTCTACTTACTGGGGAATGAAAAGCAGAGGTATCCATCAAACTAGCTGCTTCTTGGTAGGAGAACATAAACGGTCCTTGTCCCAGGCCCACCTCCTCCAGCTTCTCCTGATAGACACTGCGTGTGGCCTCCACAAAATCTTAACACAGTAACAGAGGCACAGTTAAGACATAGTAAAGAATATTATTAAAACAAAATGCCAAAATGCATAGAAGAAAACATCAATATCATCACATTATCAGTCAATAAATGCGTAAAAAATACAGTAAAACATTAAAATGATTACAATATAATTTATTTTATTATAATCTAAACTAAAATGTAATTTAAACTGTATAACTAAATGTAAAAATAGGTCTTCAGTGTCATGTGATCCTCAAGAAATCCCACTAAAATGATTATTTGGTGTCTAAGAAACATATATATCTTATAATCAATTTTAAAAATAGTTATATTACATTACAGTTAATATTTTTGTAGAAACAATGATGCACTATTAAAACATTGGTAGTAAGATTAAAGAAAGAAAGAAAGAAAGAAAGAAAGAAAGAAAGAAAGAAAGAAAATACTTTTTGCATGAAATTGATCAAAAGTGGCATTTAATATTTATAATGTTACAAAAGATTTAGATTTTAAATAACATCCTGTTTATTAAATCTTTATAATCAAAGATTCCTTTACAAATATATATTTTCCCCAAAATATTACGTAACATAAACTGCTTTTAACCATAATAATAAAAAACATCAACTTTCAGGTTAACTTTTGCTTGCTAAACAGAAAAAAAAGGTGAAATATATTCTCTTCTCCTGTCACTCGGCTAAATCCATCCAGCATATTCCTGATAACAGGAGAAAGAGCGTCTAGAGGGAATATTTATGTTCAGGTGTTCTTGCTCTAAGTGTTTGCACAGCTGAAGTACAAGGAAACCAGCAGAGCTCTTGCTCCAGCACAAGCACTTTGATCAGGGTTTGCAGGCGACGGCATCTTCCTGCGGCGAAGCATAAACTCCCTGTTGTGAGCAGCCTGGAAATATACTTAGCTGTCTAAGTTTGTACTGAACCCAAATATTATTTCACTTCCCTCGCAATCTGCCTCCGAAACTCATTCTAAGTGTTTCAAAATATAAACTCCAGAATTGGGATTCCCTCTTCATAAGAGGCATTTCCATTCATGACAAAATACGATTATTTCCTGTGGTTATTTCAGAGGTTGGAAACCTTAGGCACGCACGCTGGACCGGTAATCACTGAGTGCCAGAGAGATTTTGGTTATTTCGGTAATGTTGAATTTGCGTGCTACACTACCTATTTTTTTATGTTTTTGCTTAACTGCTGTAATCCTTTTTCCGTCATGCAACCTGTTTTATTAAGCTGTATGGATGCTCTAACTGAACTGAATCTGTTGAGTGGGTTTGATGCTGGTGATTTAAAAAAAGGAACTGATATATAAATATTATAAATCCCGAAATATTTTTAACCCTGTCTCATATTCACATCTAATATGTATCAATATGAAATATGTGATTTCCTAAAAAGACATTTGAGTCCACATCAAAATAACTGCAAAAATGTGTTTTTTTCCAGGATAATGTATTACAGTTGTGGGATAAGAGTGTTATGGATGTGTCTGTACCTCCATATGAGACTGTTCCCTGAGGGTCTGTGGTGAGACTCTCTCTGAGCTGCCGTCTCTTCTCATCTGTCACATCCAGACCCAGGTATGACAAAGCCTGTGAAACGACCAAACCATCAATATATAATACCTATTCAACCAAATTTACATTTATGACCCTGGATTATAGATTTTTCTTTTATCCCAAAATCATAAAGATCATGTTCCATGAAGATATTAAAAGATATTAATTTCCAATTAGTAATATGCATTGCTATTAAATTAATTTGGACAACTTCTCAATATTAAATTTTTTTACAGATTCCAGATTTTCAAATAGTTCTATTTCAGCCAAATATTGCCCTATCATTAATTTTCCTTCGGCTTAGTCCCTCATTAAACAGGGGTTGCCACAGAGGAATGAACTGCCAACTATTCCAGCAAATGTTTTACACAGCGGATGCCCTTCCAGCCGCAGTGCTAAACACTGAGCCACCGTGCCACCTTATTGTCCTATCCTTTACTGTAAAAAATGCTCCACACAATTCATGTCGAACACAAATCAATTAAGTTAACTTAATTGTTTTTACAAATTTAAGTAGATTGAACATAAAACAATTAGGTTGTCCCCACAAAACTTAAGAATTGTGTTGTTCCAACTCATTTTAAATATATAGTTTGAACAAGCAGCAAAAATCTTTTTTAAGTGTAACAAATGGTAAGCTTATTTATTCAGCTGTCATATGATGTATACACACACACACACACACAAAAAAAAATTAACTGGTTTTATGGTCCAATGGCCTTGTTTGAATCTGGAATAAAGATGCACTTTTGTTGATCTAATCACAAGTAGACAATGCTACATAGATGTGTAAAAAGCCTCAAATGTTTTGAGTTTGTCCAATTTGTCCAGAACTACATTTCACTGGATTTGACTGAATATTGTCATATGCTCAAATGCATTCAAACAACCACAAAAGACCCCTTCACCGTATGAAGCCATGAGCTTTGTTTGAAGGTGATTTTGTTTTATAAAGCACAATGTTCTCTCACTGGTTTGATTCTAGCAAAAACCTACTTTGTAAAACAAATCTGTAACATTTACAGTATAAAACTGGCAGCTGTGGTTGCCAGAATTATACTGTGAAAATACTGTAGAGATTTACAGTAAACTAATTTCACTTGCTTACATATTAACGTTTTAACAAGTATGAACATCTACATTGTACCTTTGTAATACGCAGATAAAAACACCACTAAAAGCATGCAGTGATGAGAAAGCCATATGATGATCCAAAGCTCATCACCATGACACTAAAGTAATATAGTAAACATTATTTAAATAGAATTATATTATTATCAACAACAACAACAAAAACATAAAAAGTGAAGTGTATTCCAGGGAAATCTGAGAAATTCAATTTTATATAGTATTATTATAGTATTTAATGTAGAAATTGTACAGTTTTTTACAGTTACTGTTAAAATCACTGCTATTTTTACAGTGTACAGTGTTTTACTTTATTTATTGTCCACAAGTAGTAATTTATCTTTGGCTTCACCACACAACCACATCAGCGTTCACATCACACATATCACAGAAAACAGGCAACACAAATGCATTCAATATCATATAAATCACATTAAAAACTCAATTAAACCCTATTCATACTTAAAACCCAGTATTTAAAATTCTAATGGCAGTCGATACACTTTTTTTGTTATATTTAAGGGATGGGAACATACTTCAATAATGACATGTGCTTTTAGTGCGTTTAGTGTAGTTTTGTAGCTTTCAAAGCAGAAATTATTATATTAGATCAAAAGATGGGCATAAATCCATACACACAGCCATTACAGGCCCTCCACTCAAAGAAATCAGAAAATTGGTGGAAACATCAAAACTTTACATTTGATTCTGGTGATATCTGTGAGTGAATTCTGGAGTGGTGTGATTCAGTTTTCTATCTGCTTGCAATTAAATGTATTAAACAGTTGACAAGTTTCTTTTTTGTTATTAAAAAACTTTTCTGCTAAGAGAAAAATACTTTTCATAACAGGAGATACATCAGTGTCTATTTTCTATAAACGCTGATACAGAATTTAAAACAGATACAGAATATATTGGTTACACTTTATTTTAAGATATCCTTGTCACGTTGTAGCTATTCATTTAACTACTTAGGAATATTCATTAATTACATCTACTTAATGTATGGTTAGGGTTAAAATGTGGGTTAGGTTGAAGTAATTACTACAGTAAGTACATGGAAAGTGTGTAATGGACACCTTAAAATAAAGCGCTACCAATATATTTGAATAGTTGACAGATTTTTCTTTGCATCTCTGAGCCTGAAAAGTCACATTACATCTACATACACAAGAGGGCAGTGTGGTGATAGAGATAAATGGCATACAATAAATCGAGGCTTACGTTCAAAAGGCTGTAATATGGCTAATCAGATTAAAACTGAACATACGATCTAATACAGGCACAGAAATAAGATATATATCTTACTGTTCCAACCCCAATATGAAGAAAACTGTCCGGTTCTAAATAAAACATATCTACTCGCAGACGTATATGAATTTAAGTCACACAGCAAATTTGCACAGTGTCAAATACCTGTTCGTGCAACACTTAATGTAGTGTGCACTGTGTCTTTAGTCCACATTTAAGTGCTCTCGTCCATTGAGACCTAATCCTATTAATGGACCGGTAGATTAGGGTCAGCCCTGGGATCAGCGGGATTAAATTAAATCTCTGCTAAACAACTGCACCATAACAAAGAGCAGGGACAAAGATCTATGAGGAAAGTGACACTGAGATATTAAAGGTTATCTTCATAGGCATTCTCTCGGGTGTTCTGCTATTGAGATTTGGGATCTTTTTTAAGTCAGATTGGCCTGACTGCTGGGTCTGGTTTTAGCATTAATAAAAGGACAGGTATTAGGCACTGGACTCAGAAGTAATGCAAAAAGTTGCAATTAGTCATTGGTAAACATTTAACCCTTAATACTTTTTGTATTAAAGCAATTAATTGATGCTTTTAAATGGTAAAAATGTGAAAAAATAATAAATCCACTGGTATGTTGTTCTAATTTTTTTCACACTTTCACTCATGGTAAATTGTAAACGTGAATTCGGTTTAATTTTGTTACCAAAGTAATGTTATCTAGCTTGGTGTATGGTCGATTACAGGGCATTAGCAAAGTTGAGAAAGTTGCCCTTCCAGCTACCAGTACTGGGAAACATCCATAAACACTCATCCACACACATACACTACGGACAATTTAGTTTATTCAATTCACCTGTACCGCATGTCTTTGGACTGTGGGGGAAACAGGAGCACCCGCAGGAAACTCACGCGAACACGGGGAGAACATGCAAACTCCACACAGAAATGCCAACTGACCCAGCTGGGGCTCGAACCAGCGACCTTCTTGCTGTGAGTCGACAGCGCTACCCACTGCGCTACCATGCAGCCCCTTTTAAATATTCATTCATTCATTTTCTTTTCGGCTTAGTCCCTTTATTAATCAGGGGTCGCCACAGCGGAATGAACCGCCAACTTATCCAGCATATGTTTTACGCAGCGGATGCCCTTCCAGCTGCAACCCATCACTGGGAAACATCCATATACACTATGGACAATTTAGCTTACCCAATTCACCTATAGCGCATGTCTTTAGACTATGGGGGAAACCGGAGCACCCGGAGGAAACCCATGCGAACACGGGGAGAACATGCAAACTCCACACAGAAATGCCAACTGACCCATGGCAAGGCTCGAACCAGTGACCTTCTTGTTGTGAGGCAATCGTGCTACCCACTGCGCCACCGTGACGCCCCCCTTTTAAATATATATATATATATATTTTTTTTATATTATAATAGATAATAATAAAAACTTTTTTAATTGTTATTTATTTATTTTTTCCCCTCAGTCACTATTGGTTGTAACAGTAGAACCTACAGCTAAACCTACAAAATCGTTGGCTATTTAACATATCAATACTCTGCTCAGTTCTGCAAACAAAAAAAGTTTAAAGACAGCAGTGTTGTCATTATTACAGTAAGAATTTCAGAAAACCTTTAAATAGGAGAACTGTAATAGATAAAAAAAATTGATTGTAAATAGATTTCCATTTGCAAGCTTGCAATTTGATTAAATTTAGATTTCAATTAAGCATGTTGAGTTTGAAGCAGAAACAAATCACAACAAATGCTAAATGTAAACTATATTTTAGTATACTACTTTAGAATAAAAAATGGAATTATTCAACTTACACATAAGGAAGGTTCAATAAAAAAAAGGTTCAATTCATTCAAACACATTAAATATTGAGAGAGAGAGGCTGAGTAAAAATTCACTGAATATGTAATATAGTGAATATATTTATCAAAATGTTCCCCTTTAAAGTTAGCGTTTCTAGTCAACCATCAAGTCTGTGGACATTGAATGTCTAAAATAAATATAATGTTTCTTGATATATAGTTTGCAAGCCGTTTTATTGAATTCCTTGTAGTGTTCAAACACTGATTTAGTGATTATATTACTTAGACTGAATCTGAATCTAGAGATGCTACATTTCTCTGTCATGCCACGTTGAACAGCTCTATTTTTAAATGAATGAATCATTCATTCATTAATGAACCATAATAATCATAATAAAATACATTTTGAAAGCTGATGCTTGGTTTCATTTCCAAAGTATGCAAAAAGTGTGGAATTTATTAGATGACTAAATTTCTTGGACGACGCATAGACTAAAATATAGATTTTAGATAGATTTTTAAGAGTTTAAAAAACAATAATAACAATTTTCATAATTTAAAAATTATATATATATATATATATATATAATATATAAAAATTATATATTTTTTCAAAGCTACATAGCTAGCTAATATTGTCAAAATTGTGAGAATGATTTGTGATAGTCTTAGAATATGTCACTTCGGTAGAATAAAAAACAAACATTTCAATTATTTCCATTTACTGCCAATTACTTTAATTTAAAAAAACGTAATAAACACATCAAATTTTTTAATAACAAAACACATTTTTTGTTGTTGTTGTGGATCCACTAAAATTATTACCACAGTAACTGAAAAAAAAATTTGTTTTAAATTAATCAAACATAAACAAAATCTTTTAGCAGTCACCATGCAGAACCTCCCAAAGCAGCAGTCCTCACGCACATGTGAAATGTTTGTGTACATCAGCCTTACCAGATCCAGCTTCTCTGATTTGAGCCGTATGTGGGGGTCCAGCGAGATCTTGGGTTTGGAAACAGTGGCTGGTCTCTGTGCGGGGGAGGCTGAGGGTGAAAGTGGGACAGTAAATCACCTACTTTAACAGTCATCCTCACTTTACTGCATTTAGCTGCAAGTGCTAGTTAGATGTACTGAAAAAACATGACTTCTTTCCCATTGTCTGAAAGCTGAAATAAATGCGTATTATTTTAATGCAATAAAGATTATGAACAGTGTGTGGGATTTGACTGGAGAGGCAGAGAGAGAGGGAGAGAGAGGTATTAACACCAGTGTTTTCGGTGGTGTGTGTATTGTTAAGCAACGCCTCCCTGCAATAAGAGCTATGAGATGATCGTCCCCCACCCGAGGACAAACTCCTGAGGGGATTTATTTATGTGGCTTCTGACGCTCGTGATGGACAGGCTGAGCTCAGACACGTCAGATGCACACAGGACCAACACGCACAGCAGGACCAGTGGATTTAACAGGTGGCACCGATGGGACACAATTCAGGACAACTCCAGCAATCCAGATTAATGCTTCAATGAATGTCCCACCAGCATGTGGAAACACAGAGCATATTCAGTAAAGGAATGGTTGAATGTTGTTCAAATGTGGACACTTTTTTTCTTCTATGTGCAACGCAAAAGGTGATTTTCTTAAAGAATATCCTGAGCTTTGTTTTTGTATGGAATAAAAGCCCATAATCAAGCTCCAAATTCCCATAAATGTACAATAAAAGCATGGGTACAACATAGCGGTATATTCCCAACTAAATTTGATTACTAGTAACGTCAACATAAATAGCATTTTGCTATAATTTAGTAGTCAGTATGACTTTTGTTGTCCATTTCAGAACATCATGGAAGGAGAGAGTATTAGTGAAAAATATTACAATTTTACAATATAAAACAAAGTTGCCAGGAAGAACCTGAAGAACACTGAAGAAACTACTTTGGTTCCCCATAAAATAGTGTTCATAGTGTGAAAAACATTTTAGCAATCTAAATATGTAAAGGGCCTTTTGTGGAATGAAAAGTTTCCATGGATATTAAAAGTTCCTCACACAAAGATATTTAAAATATAGCATATGACTTCTGGACCACTTCTATGATGCTTCTAAGGGGCTTTTTGGTCATTTATTAGTGCTTGATACTCCCCAGTTCACATTTACTTTCATTTTATGGAATAAAAGTTCAGATATTCTTAGAATTTCTCATTTTGATTAATTATAGTTTTTTGTATATATATTAAATGGGTTTAGAACATTAAATTGGTGTGTATATGTGATGAAGAAAATAATTTTTTTTGTTTGTGATATCTTTTTAAAAACATTATAACAAACAATTATCAAATCAAATGGGCAGGCTCAACATATTCAAACATAATCACTTTAAATACTGTATATCCCACAGTATAACTTGTGACTTGTTTTCTGTTAGTTCCTGCTCCCCACTGTAACATGCTGATTTCCTAAACTGTGTTACAGATTTGTCATTTAAACCACGTTGATTAGTGATGTGATCAGGTGGTGAACCTCTGCTAATGAAAACATTTTTGAGATCAAAATAATGGTTTATCACTAGCTGGGTTTGCATCCTAACGTGAAACAAATCTTTTCAGAGTTTGCAAAAATGCGAGTTTGGTGCATTTATATCAAGTTGTTAGAGTGGCTGACTGTGGTATTGGTAACCAACAGTAAACAGGGCAAGCATAATGGATGCTGCTGATCAGTTACATGAGTGTAATGTTTGCTGTGTCAGAGTTATTCAGCAAATGCATTGCCATCTCACATTATTCGCATGAACCCTTTTTCACATAATTCAAAAACCAACTCAAGCGAGCGTAAAAAATTTAGCAAATTAAGGGATTTTTATTCGAAATTTGGCGTTTCAATCATTCGTTTCTCATGCATATCTTCAAAATGTGCATTAACACAGGGAGATTGAAATCCAGCTATTGCTATAAATAACAAACGTGTCATCTAAAGACTGCTTTGCTATTTTATGTGGTTATTTCTTACACCCCTCTGGGGTTCCACCATGGTAGTAGAGCCTTTACTGTACATTTACAGAACTTTAATCACCTACAAAATTAAAAGACGCAGAATGAAATGTGTATATTCATTCATTCATTCGTTTTTTT
The DNA here is from genome assembly GCA_903798115.1 of Danio jaintianensis. Classification (NCBI taxonomy): domain Eukaryota; kingdom Metazoa; phylum Chordata; class Actinopteri; order Cypriniformes; family Danionidae; genus Danio; species Danio jaintianensis. The sequence continues at coordinate 17,070,312 of CAIGQV010016547.1, read as the reverse complement.
AGGCTTAGTCCCAGCAGATGCCCTTCCAGCCGCAACCCAGTACTGGGAAACACCCATAAACTCACATTCACACACACACTCATACACTACGGCCAATTTAGTTAATCTATTCACTTATAGCACATGTCTTTGGACTGTGGGGGAAACCGGAGAACCGGGAGGAAACCCACGCGAGCACGGGGAGAACATGCAAACTCCACACAGAATTGCCAACTGGACCAGCCGGGACTCGAACCAGCGACCTTCTTGCTGTGAGGCGACAGTGCTAACCCCTGAAATGTGTATATGTATTGAATTAAAGCTATAGTTATAGTTATAGATATAGTTTGTACCACACAATATCTTGTTAATTTTCCATATGTAACATTAGGAAGAAACTACAGTATGCTTCTATAATGTACAGTATACAGTAAGCTCCAACCACACAAACTGATGTTGTTGTTTTGGAAAAGTTAATTGGAAATACAGTTTCGGGAAAAACAGAACTGATAAACTATGCTTGTAATAACATAACTTGTGGCCATAGTTGGCTGATGATGGTTTTGAGAAAAAGAGATTATGGAGCATTTCCACTGGCACGCTGAAGTGAGCGTCAGAAAGGTTGGGCATTTCTCTACTTCATGCAAATGTCAAGAGAAAAACACCGGGTGACAACCGATCGCTGTGAAAAGTAGGCAAGGTAAGATGCTTACGTATGTTTCCAAGTGTTGGCAGAACTTGAATACTGTGCTTAAATCACTTACATTACATCCAACTTGTACTTACTTACCATCACTTAATTACATCCAACCTTCCAAAGGAGCTGCTGAACACTTCCATCATTGAATCAGTCCTCTGCACTTCAATAACTGTATGGTTTAGCTCAGCTACCAAATCCGACCTCCGAAGACTACGTCGAATAGTTCAGACTGCTGAGCGAATCACTGGTACAACCCTCCCTACTCTCCAAGAACTGTACTTATCCAGAGCAAGCAGAAGGGCTGCCAAAATCACTCTGGACCCCTCACACCCAGCACATTGCCTCTTTGAAGTTTTACCTTCTGGTCGACGCTACAGAGCACTGTGCACCAGAACAGCCCGACACAGAAACAGTTTCTTCCCTCAGGCAATCAATCTCATGAACACTTGATGATAGTAATTATGAAACAAACATCACTACTTGCTATACACTTTTTATACACAAACACTTATTTAACAACATACTTTACATGCCAATTTGCACATAACAGCTGCCATATAACGTTGTATATAGTAATATACCCCTTTACATACACTTGTCAATTTGTATATTTGCATTCACTTTTACTTTTCAACATTTACTTTTATTTTTTAAATATATTTATTATCTGTTTTTTATCCTGTCTCTGTCACGAAAACAAATTCCTCGTATGTGTGAACATACCTGGCAATAAAGCTCTTTCTGATTCTGATTTCCGATTCTGATTCTGATACATGTAGGCTACTATGAAAATGCATTCCTTCACACTTTTACTTAACACAAACATCTTGAAGCATCAATGCCTGTGTGTTTATGCATTGATCATTTTTTGCACATGTGATAATGCATATGTGATAAGTGTGTAAACATGCCGTCTTCCACTTGGTTAAAATAGGCATGCTCAGCCCTAAATCTGACATTCCCCAGAGCAGTTGTGTTGTAGCGTTGCCAGCAGCACTGAGCGCAGAATTGACGCTGCAGTGGAAATGTGGTTACTTAGATATGACCTTGTTTGTTTCTATAGTTACCCAATAGTTTCACCTGTGGCTAGTTTAGTTGTCTTTGCTTTGCTCCTGTATTTAAAGCCTTGCGTCTCAGTTGTTTGTTGTCTGTTCTCATTTAAGCTTATGGTTTGTGTTATTCCCCCCAGTAATCTCTTGAGTGTCCTTTCCGAGTTCCTTTGGATCATTGCTAAAGACTGTCTGACTGTTACTCTGACGTCTTGTTTGTGCATTTCAGTGTTATGCAAATCATTTCTTCTCGGCTTTACGTTTATATTACATGCTGTTTATAGAAAATACCATGTTAATTTCTGTTTTATACTTATATTTTTCATTCATTTTTTTTAAATGTAAAAGGATTTGTTGAGGAATGAGGGAAGCTAAAATATATGTTTATAATGTTTCATTTTATTTTGGGTTTCCTCCGGGTGCTTCGGTTTCCCCCACAAGTCCAAAGACATGCGGTATAGGTGAATTGGGTAAGCTAAATTGTGTGTGTGAATGTGTGTGAATAGATGTTTCCCAGTGATGGGTTGCAGCTGGAAGGGCATCCGCTGCTTAAAACATATGCTGGATAAGTTGGCGGTTCATTCCGCTGTGGCAACCCCAGATTAATAAAGGGACTAAGCCGAAAAGAAAATGAATGAATGAATGAATTTTATTTTGGGCAACTAGTAGAAAATGTAACAAATTTTAAATGAAATTATAAAATGTGCTATACAGCTATGAGAAAAAAAAAATAGGGGAATAATATCTTGAAAATGTAATGATTTATAGTTATTTTGTTAACCTCTTATGACATTTCTTCCAAAATTAAAATCAAAATATTACTTACAGCATAAAATGACAATTGGTCAAAACACAAAAAAATCACGACGTGTCTGTACATTCATTTTTAGACATCACAATACAATTACTTTATCTTTAGAAGAGCAAATAAATCAATATTTGGTGGAATAACCTTGATTTTCAGTCTGTCCAAAAAATGCTTTAAATGACAATACTTAAATTTTTTTAATTTGTAAGAAATGTTATCAAATGTTTAAGAATAAACCAAATACTCAAACCCATACCTAACAAATCCAGAGAAACTGAGAATTTTGAAACGGTCTGTTATTTTCTTCCATAGCTGTATGTTTGTGTCTGTGCCTCTGTGTGTGTGTGTGTGTGTGTTTGTGTGTGTGTGTGACTTATCTTTTTTCCTCTCTTCGTGGTGTTAGATATGTACAAACAAAAATACAGTAAATTATATTAATTATGTTAATAAACCCTACTGTACTTAACAACAAGCAGCCAGCCTTTATGTTAAGCGATAATATGTTAAACCTATTGTTACCATCACTTTCCATGAAGAACAGATTACAGTCTCCATTTCTCTACAAAGCACAGTGATTAAAGATTGACAACGGATGAAAAAAAAAAAACATGTCTGAGTCTGAGCGCACCCAGTCTTTCTTTCTAGGAAACACACCCAGAGGGGCTTTTAGAGGATTACAGCACCCATTTAATTCAGATAAGACAGATCTTTCTTATTCTTATACGATTTGATCAGCTACTCTGGATAAAAGGCTAATTAATCCCTGTTTGCTTTATAGATGCCATGAGTGATTAGAGCACTTAAGTGTGTAAACATAACACCAACCAGAGTTCAAGGGCGAGTCAGGCGGGTTTGCATCCGGTCTAGATTAACCTCCACTGCACTTTAAGCTCCGGGACAGAGACAGTCTGATGGACATCTCAGCGAGTCTGACGTGATTCATTCTGTCAATGTTAGTGACCCCAAAATTTGTTTGGACACTGAAGACGCCCTTGAAAATGTTTGAATTATATAACGAAAAATCAAACCACGAGACACTGTTTTCTCGTTTCACTGTTCATGCACTTTATTTGCCTGGATATTTATGTTCTGTTTGACAAAAAAGATTTCGGCTGTTTGCAATATTTTTGAAATTATGATGAGATGAAAAGAACTGAACCTGACCATTGTTCAGACTATTCTGCTAGAAATATATGTCAAATTCACATTTATGGAGCAAATAAACATATATAGTAACTTCTTTGGCATTGATTACAATATATTTAAAACATACAATGTCTTCATTCAAATGTCTTGTAATAACCCCCAGTAACCCTCCAGAGTTTTTTTACTGTGTGCCCTTTAAATGATGCCTTATTTGCATATTTAAATATAACATTTTATCTCATTTTAAAGATCAATCTAAGCCATTTTTAATCAATCAATAATGCTATTAGTTAATTTATTTACCCTGTTCACCTGCAGTGTCTTGTGTTAAAAAGAGGCAATTTAGACTAAGTGAAAAAAGCAGTAATAATGTTAGCTGCTACATAGTTGTACATACATACGCTGAAACATATTGCAGTGTTTAGCATTGTTAGAATTCATTTCAAAAAGTTACCACCAAAATAGCAAGTAGCACTTTTTTATATTTTCAGACATTAAAATTTTTACTGCCGTTTGGTACTAGGTGAGGGTTAATTTTTAACTGTTTACAGTCAGTGATGGAAAAGTAGGCACTGATAACTAAACTGAGACAAAATATGAAATAAGTCACTTTGGGGTTTTAGTTCTGAATGTTTTTATAGCACAATGACCTCTTCTACATTCATTCATTCATTCATTTTCTTTTCGGCTTAGTCCCTTTATTAATCAGGGGTCGCCACAGCGGAATGAACCGCCAACTTATCCAGCATATGTTTTACGCAGCGGATGCCCTTCCAGCTGCAACCCATCACTGGGAAACATCCAAACACACTCATTCACACACGTACACTACGGACAATTTTAGCCTACCCAATTCACCTATACCACATTTTGGACTTGTGGGGGAAACCGGAGCACCCGGAGGAAACCCACGCGAACACGGGGAGAACATGCAAACTCCACACAGAAACGCCAACTGACCCAGCCGAGGCTCGAACCAGCGACCTTCTTGCTGTGAGGCGAACGTGCTACCCACTGCGCCACCGTGACACCCCCTCTTCTACATATATGCCATAAAAAATGAAAGTTTGATTTTTTTTATTCATGATCGAACACTTAAGCAAAGGTCTTAGTAGCTACATTAAGACCATTAGTAGCTGTATATTGCCATCCAAAGATGAAAATTAGACTTGCGCAAAACTGGAATATCGCATAAAACATTTGTGCATAAAGCACCATTTCCATCCAATTAGTGGAAACTGTGCTAACCCTAACCCCAATCAACCTTTCCTGGCAAAAAATCAAAAAAAAAAAAAATAATGATTTTTTTTCTATTAGGAGAAGCCATTGTGGGCCTAATTTAATAAATTACCTGCATCTCAGAAGAAAAACACAATGAATGCGCAGTGGTTATTGGAGGTACAAGACCACTCTTTTGGTAATAACACTACTGTTATGACAGACTTTGGCTAAGGGATTTTAGAATGACCAAAACAACATTTTAGATGCTGTGCAATGTGGTTGGTATGCTGGTTTGTCATTTTTTATCAAATGGTCTGTTTAAACAAAATCACATAACTTTTTTGATGCGCATGCTGGAATTTATTCAGTGAATGTGTTTCCATAGTAGATATGCACATTTTTTCTTTTCAGATAAAAAGTTTATCCCACTCAGTTGGGCACATAAGTGTTTTATGCGCATTTAAAAAAATTGTGCTACTTGGCATTTCCATTAAACATTTTTTGTGATATTCCAAAATGCTGTTGTCTATAGCTATTGTCTGAAGAAGTGACTTGACATAGAGTAATAGAACACGCTCAGACTGCTTCTTTAAAGTATCTGAAAGCACTAAAAATGGACTTTCTCTGTATGGTTTCTATAACAATTTATCAATCCCAGTTTTGTGCCCCAAGAAAGGATTACACACTGCGCACGATAAACCAATCTGTACTAAACAGCTCTCCAGTCGCTGTGAGCTGAGATAAGAGCAATATCTGACTTAACATGAAAGCGGCCGTCTTCCCTTACTCTGGTACATCTTCTTGGATTTGATTGTGTAATTTAAACACCTCACATATACATGCCTGACCCCTGAAGCACCGAGAGATTACTCTGCAACTAGCTGCTGATTAAAATCCACACACTACTACTAACTAATCCTCAATATTTCTCTCTGCAAGTAAATAATTGCTTTGCAAAAATCCTGTTTCTCTGCACACTGGTTAATCACAAAGTGCAGGTCTAAGTTACAGTCACTAAAGAGAGCAGCTACTTTATCTATTCACAAACGTACACTTGTGCATCACTGATATTTAACTTTTCAGTCTGTAAACAAAGTATATTAAAGAACAGTAAAAATCTGTTTAGTTTGGTTAATAACTTTACTACTTATTATTAGTGCTTGTTTGGAAATATTGGTACAAGTTAAATTAAGTAAAGGTGCTGTATGTACGTTGTTGACTCTACTAAAGCATAAAAATAACATAATATTCATTCATTCATTCATTTTCTTTTCAGCTTAGTCCCCTTAATAATCTGGGGTCGCCACAGCGGAATGAACCGCCAACTTTTCCAGCACATGTTCTACGCAGTGGATGCCCTTCCAACTGCAACCCATCACTGGGAAACATCCATACACACTCATTCACACTTATTCACACACATACACTACGGACAATTTAGCTTACCCAATTCACCTATAGCACGTCTTTGGAGAAAACTGGAGCACCTGAAGGAAACCCACGCCAACACGGGGAGAACATGCAAACTCCACACAGAAATGCCAACTGACCCAGCCAAGGCTCGAACCAGCAACCTTCTTGCTGTGAGGCAATCATGCTACCCACTGCTCCACCGTGATGCCCATACCATAATATGTTTGCAGATATTTAAGAAAAGTGAATGAGAAAGAATGCCAAGTGAACCTTCTTCTTTATCTGAAAAACAATGCTGAAGTCAGATATTCTGCTTTGAAAAAATTTTTTCCGTGCCAGAATGCTGTCTTTGTTTTGGTTCTTTCAACCCGCCCAATGTCCAAAAACAGCGTAGTTCATTCATTCAAAAAGGCTTTAAAAGCATGCCCCCGTGACCGAAATGTGACCTCCGGTGGACAGTAGCAGACTCCGAAATGAGAGGCAAATCACGAAATGGTACGGTTAATAATATAATTTATACATAATAAACATCTTTAACATTATTAAATGTAGATGCTGAATCACTGATACAGTATGTGTTGGTTAGAACAAAAACTCCTTTAATATGGAAAATATTCCATCTATCGCATGCCGTTGCTTTTATATAGAACACGATTTAAATCAGCCTTTAGGCTCAATCGTGAGAATCTCTCCTTTTGGTCCTCAATCTGGCAACCTGCACTTGCGTTTGTTTTGATCCAAGAATGCAATATCTAGTTTAACCACAGGGTGTCAAACTTACATACTGCACCTTTAAGAAGAAACAAGCATAATTTTAACAATTGCTTTCATTCATTAAATCTTTTTAATTAATCCACATACTTTTTTGTTAATTTTGAATATAAAAATCTGACAACTATATACAAAAAATACTTTAGGTCAATAAAAAAAATCTCATATGCTCACAACGCCTTTATTCATACACAAAAACAAAAATGTTATATTAGGGAATCAATCTTTTGTAAAATCAAAAATACATTTTATGAATGTAATGAATCTTTGTTGAATAAAAGTAGTAATTAAATTTTTTTTTATCAATCATTTCTAATTTTACCCTTTTGGGGATTTTTTTTATTAAATTAATTGATTGATTGATTGATTAATTTTTTTGCACTAAAACTAATGTAATTTGATATACTGACACAAAGAGCTTGTGATTACATTGCACAAAATACACTTGCTTTGAAAGGTTATAAAATTAGAGCGCTCCGTTCAAAAGGGGAAATGTGAGCCTTATAAATAAACCTGCAGTGTTTATGTGGGTGATGAGAAAAGCTGGAAACTAGTCGTAAAGCGTATTAAGACAGAGATAAGGGGGTTAGACATACTCTATAAGTCAAGCTTCATGAGGCTTACCTGAAACCTGTATGTCTGGAGGACAGATATCCGGAGAGGAGGAAAGAACTGGAGCCGTTTCCTCTTGTCGCATCTATGAAAAGACAGTTTACTCTCATTAGTTGTACATTTCGGAATATAAATTATGTTTTATATAATTTCTATCATTGCATCTTACATTATGCAATTACTGTCAAGAAAAACATTTAAAAAAAAACATAAAAATACATTCATATATTTGTTATTTCCGATAATATATGTATTATTAGACACTATAATTGTTAATATGTATTGTTTGAAGGCCAGATGCATTTTCTTTCTTTAAATGTTGAAGTCTTTCTTCAAATGTTAATTTTGGGCTTAACTGTATATATATATATATATATATTGATATCAGTATTAGAAAGTCAGAGCAAGATATAAATAAAAGTCTTACTTTTGTAAGAATAGATACATTTTCTTGAATTAAGAAAATTTTATAGAATGCAGAATAAAAAGTGTATAAAGTGTTATTGTTGAAGGACCAGAAGCGAATAGAAGGAAATAGAAGGGAAAAGTGTTAGAACTAGAGCTTTTTTAAAATACAGTACTTAAAATGTCAGATTTTGGCTTAGCACTACTTATTTGTAGACACGATGTGATCTGCACACACCTCAGGAGATCGAACGTGAACCTTTAACCGGCTGGAATTGTATCCGTTCCCAACCCCTCTCTGAACTCCATTATGTAACGATGGGCTGCTGGAAAAGGGTCCTTTCCCTGGGATAAAGGCAATATCCACTACCGGGTCTTGACTTCAAGAACAAACAACAGGAATGAAACAAACATTACATAAAACTAGTACAACAACACCGCTTAATCACTGAATCCAAATCCACATTAACCTGACCGAGTACCTGAATTTGACCTTATTGAGCACGCTTTTGGCCTCCTCATAGGTGACTCCTATCAGTGATTCCTTGTTAATGGCGATAAGCTGATCTCCGGGTCTGAGCCGTCCATCCTGTAAGGCAGGGGGAATGAAAATCCTTACTAAATGTTGCTGATCAGTCACAATTTATGGCAGACTTTCAGTTTGAGAAACAGCATCAGCAGGAACATAAGCCACTGTACTACACATAACAGAGGACACACCACAGCTACGCCAGCCCTCAGAGATGCCAAAGTCACGAAAACTACACATCCACGCCAGAGGTCTCAGGTTAAAAGAGAACACAAGCGGCTCTCTAGAATTTACACCAACTCTGGGGTTTGGGGATACACAATATATCAGCTATCAGTATCAGCCAATAAAGGGCACTGATTTTACACTTACTGTTAACGAAAAGCATTTTTTAAAAACTATGATAGCTGTTTTGTGTGTGTGTGTGTGTGTGTGTGTGTGTGTGTGTGTGTGTGTGTGTGTGTGTGTGTGTGTGTGTCAGTTATTTATGCACTAAAATTCCAGTTCTTACAGACCCCCACACATGTGACAAAAAATGACATTGTAGCCATTAATTAACCATTCGTTAGCATGCCAATTCATCAAAACATTTGACTAATTCATTACCTTGATTTAAGTACATCATGTGCATGATTTACTGATTCACTACCTCATTGTCGTATGTTAAATACATTGCTCAAAAATAAAGGGAATACTTAAACAACACAATGTAACTCCAAGTGTTCCCTTTATTTTTTTGAGCAGTATATATGTTTAGTTCCGAAATTAATAAATAAAGGTGTTTCATATTAATTTAAGGTTACTCATTCTCCATAAGTAATTTAGCAAATTGATAATGTTTATTGACTTTCCAATTTCACTCTTAAAAAGACAGATGCCAGTGTGAACCAAAAACATAGTGATCCCATAAAATAACCTTTTACAGTTCCCTAAAGTAGTTATTGAAAAGTTCTTCAAAGAACCATTTCTTCTTAATGTGAAGAATATTTTAATAGTCTAAATAATGAATAGTCTAAATACTTGAAAGAAAAGGTTCCATGGATGTTAAAGATTCTTCATGAAACCATTGATGCCCATATAGAACATATATTTTTTAGAATGGATGACAATGAAACATGACAAGACTGTAACAGGTAACATGAGCACAAATACTTTTAATGAGATAACAAATTAGTTTAATGTCTAAAAAGTCTGTTTTTAAAGTAAAAAAAAATAGAGGAATATTGCTATTATGTGACTGTGACAAGAATACATTTATTCTCTGTGTCACTCCTAAAAACAAAGGCTCTTTAATGGATTTCAGAACTCAAAGAGCCTTTAACATCCACAGAAACTCTTCATTCCACAAAAGCATCTTATATTTAAAAAAATGTTCTTTAGATGATTGTTTCCTTGAGAAATCTTCACTTAAATCTCATGGTTCTTCAACTCCATCACTGACCACCTTTTTTAAAAATGTGTGAGCAGTAGTTTTTTTGGGATATACCACCAACATGTAAGTAAACACTAAAATCAAAAACTGGACAAAGCGATTCTCCTCAAAAAAGGCAACAAAACATCAACATGGTTTATTTCGGACAGGAAGCTCTAATCACTGATTGCGGTAAAGCGATTCAAAATGGACATGGGACCTTATATAATAGGTGTTACAGATGGCCAACAACCTGACACTGAAAATCTGAGCGCTATTGAATATCTGGGTTTCAGCACAATAGTGGCGTAGGAGAATGAGTTTTATATTCCTCTGGGAGGGTGATGCCCTCGGCAGCCTTCTGTACACCTGACCTCTGCAGTCTGCTGTCACAGCATTGTCCATCCCCAGAACAGCCCCACTCTCTCTCTACTGGGGAATGCTCTTACTGGGGAAGACTATGTAATGCCTGGATTAAAATTACTTTGACTGTTTCCAGGAGACCTTTGCACTGGCTATAAGGCTGAAACGCAGTGGCCTGGCATTCTAGGTTGTCATCCTCACTTTAATCCTAACCCCCTTTGCGATAAAGATGGCTAAATGTGTTGGAGCTTAATGGTGAGGTGTAAAAAGCTGATTGATCCTTGCTTTGGGGCACATGATTCCTGGAGCTTCATAATCAGTTTCTTTCTGGTGCCCAGACCAAACACTTCCACGAATAGTGTGATATATCATAATCATCTGATGCTGGCACTTGGGCTTTATTTTGAAATAGAAGAAGAAGCAGCTGACACTTTTACATTTCTGTCACATACACAAAAGATCTGCATGCGCATAAATGTGCTCTTGATGTAATTTTAACGTAAATATCCACATCATTTTAAATAAGGTTCTGTCATGTCCTCATGTGAAAAAGTCAACCAGTTAATCAACTTTAACAGGGTAGTTTCCCAAAAAGTTTTGTCATCATTTACTCAGGCTTTACTTGTTGCAAACCTTTATGAGTTTCTTTATTCTGTTGAGCACAAACGAAGATATTTTGAAGAAAGCTGAAAACCTGTAACCATTGACACCCATGATATTTATTTATCCTTCTATGGAAGTCAATGGTTACAGGTTCTTCAAAATATATTCTGTTGTATTGAACAGAAGAATTGAAGTGATAAAGGTTTGTAATCACTCGAGGGTGGGTAAATACTGAATAAAACTTCATTTTTGGGTAAATTATCTATTTAAAGAAGTTCTCTCATGCAGACTTTCTTAGGGTCGGAATGAAACAAACATATAATTATCATTAACTATGTTATCAACAACAGAGAGCAAGTTTAAAAGTACACCAGTTTGCTGGTAACTATCAAAAATCTATATAAAAACTATCGAAATAACCTATTTTAAATGCAAAGTAAGTTCAAAACGTAATCATCCATGTATTTTACGTTTTTCGAGATTTTACGTGTATTCCATATGCCATGAGACCCATGAGGTTAAGTAAACCATTAAAAAGCCTTGAGTAATGCAAAAAGGTTAGCAGGAAACTCATTCTCCATACTATTTTCTATGTGTGCATGTGTTTTACAATTTCTTGGGTCAAAAAATGAGTTTGAGTTTGCGATATATCTCCCCTCACCAAAGACGAAACACTCACTGTTGCAGGATGTGCTTAAATCTGCCGTGAGGATGTGATCCTGTCACATATTACACATGCGCACTTCAATAAGCCGACAGATCGCCGTTAAGGTGTTTACGTGGCGGGCAAAATCAAGTTAATAGGCAAATAGCTACCAGTGTCGATCGGTTTAAGGTTAAGATGTTTAAGACCTTACGCCGATAATGAAAAACTGTTTAACGCATTTACACGACCACACGCACTGCCGGCTTAATAAGCGTAATTGGTTTAGGAACAGGCACGCAAACCACTCAACATTAAAGAAATTAAGAATCTCTGCTGACAAATGTGCATATTTTGCATCTTTATCAACCAAATGACATTGAGATAAAGAAACAAATACTCTCTAATTTTGAACTAAGTTTGAACTGAGTTTAAAAACTATGCTGGTAGTGCATTAGCTTGACAATGTCCCAGTGCAGCAATCAGTGTATTAGGGCATACGATTTACATTGAAGTTTACTTATCCTCTCCATACAAAAAACTGATATATTGCCATATATAGCTAATTCATTTTAACATATATTTACATATTTGTAAAGGCCATTGCTGTAATATTTTGAAATATATGTTGCATGTATGACATATTTTATATATGTGAAATCCATAGATGAACTTGTATGTCAAATATACCATTTACATATATTGCCATATATCAGATATGGGTGACTAAATGTACTGATTCGGAGCTTTCTACAATGTCAACAAACACACAGAAAATTCCAGCAGTACATTTGAGAGTTTGAGATTTAATGACATAATATGTTTTTGTCAAATATACAGATTACAATAATTTCATTTAATATACATGTGTATTTAATGCATTCATGTGTATTTCTACAAATAGTTAGTATTGTTTAACAACACTGACGTACGAACAGCATCTAGGACTAATTCCAAACTCCACATCCAAAACAAGCAAAGAAGACGATCCGCCTTGTTTATTATCTGTTGTTTATGCAGATGATCATTAAACACTCAACTTCACATAAATCAATGTAGCGTAATGTTATAGAACAAAATGAAAAATCCATGAAGAGATGCATAAATGCACAAGCTTTGTCTCAAAATAGTCTTTGTTGTCAATCCAATTTATTTTATTTTATTTGTTTTGCTACATTCTTGCTTTTTTGTTTGTTTAAAGAGCCCCTATTATGCATTATAAAAGGTCATAGTTTGGTTTTGGGGGTCTCCAACAACAGGCTGATATGCATGGAAGGTCAAAAAACACTTTCATTGTCTTATAAAATGCATTTATTTTTAAATTATCCCAAGAACTCTCATATGATTTGTTCAGTGATTCATTTGTTCCCAAACCCCTCCTTTGCGTGAGGCTAATCTGCGCTGATTGGTCCGATGACCCAGTCTGTCGTGATTGGTCGACTGCATTCAGAGCGAGACAGAGAGAAACGCCCAGCACGGTTATGATGTACTCAGAGTATATGTGTGAGCCCAATGCAGGAATGCACTAAAGCAATGCAGTTAAACACCAGCATAATCCTCTATTCTTAACCACAACCCCAAGTAATAACACCAACACTGTCGATACACATTCGGTATTAATCCACACAGTGGCAAAAGTTGAACTATTTTGAAAATTGACCATGCCACACGTGTGAGGAACAGCTGATGGTGGCCATAGCAACAAACAGCAGGACATTGCGAGCACAAAACGCATTTAAATAGGTAAAGGAAGAAGCACGCGTCACATTTTCAACGTGGTTTTGGACACGATATGTGAAATAGCCCATACAGATTGAACACTGTATTAACAGATTTAATACTGATCTATAACAGATACATGATTGCAAGCCGCACAAAGTGATTACAATATACAACACACAATTAAATACATATTTTGCAAACTACAGAAAACGAGGCAACCATTTTAATCTCACTTCATGTTGTGTAGGAAGGAGAAACTTACAGGATCTGGAGGAAGAAGAAACAGGTCCATACAAACTGTGTAACAGTTACTGACAAAGTCCCATACATTAGTAGTCTTTGCTGATCCTTCCTTTAATAACAAACGGCTGGCAAATCCCACATAGCAGGGTAGGTTATTGTTTCAATCATCAGAAGAATTACAGGAACAAACACAGCACACAGTTGGCTATACTGTGGTGTTGTTGTGAAAATGAACTTTAACCCTTTATTCCCCACAGCCGCATGTCTAGCCATCTCTCAGTGATAGTAATCTTCGCTAGTGTCTGAAGGGAAAGGCGCATTCATGCTTTACCAGATCCAGCAGTTCATATTTGGCGATGTCCCATATCGACGTCGACGTGTGCAGGCAAATGATCCGAACAAAGGACAAATCATTCATTTGACTCTGAGTCGACTAAATAGAATCAATAATTTTAAACACGGTTCGCTTTCAGATTTAAATCTCAGCTGGATATTTCCATTCACTTAGAGCTGTGTTACACACTGCATGGATGGTAATTTTCAAAAACCCATAATAAGAGCTCTTTAAAGGCAGAAACTGTGTTCTTTCTTTTGATATACTAAGGCTCAATCCCAATTCTATTTTTTTTACCCCTACTCCTTCCCCTTGGGTCTTGAAACAGAGTGTGAAGGGTAAGGGGTACAAATTTTACCCCTAAGAAGTAGGACACCACTACAACACCTGCACACGTCATCACAGGTCATCGCGATCTCTTACTTTATATCGGCGAATGCTGTAGTTATTCCATTCATTCATTCATTTTCCTTCGGCTTAGTCCCTTTATTTATCAGGGGTCGCCACAGCAGAATGAACCGCCAACTTATCCAGGATATGTTTTACACAGCGGATCCCCTTCCAGCTGCAACCCAGTACTGGGAAACATCCATATACATACATTCACACACATACACTACGACCAATTTAGTTTATCCAATTCACCTATAGTCTTTGGACTGTGGGGGAAACCGCAGCACCCGGAGGAAACCCACGCCAACACAGGGAGAACATGCAAACTCCACACAGAAATGCCAACTTGCCCAGCCGGGACTCGAACCAGCTACCTTCTTAATGTGAGGCGACAGTGCTAATCACTGAGCCACATTTTTTTGGTATTTATCTTCAGGAAATCACCAATGGCAACGATGTTATCATAATGATATAACGTGGCAATAAGATTGTAACTGTACTGTGCATTTACACCGTAGCCATATTCATCTATGTAAAGGCACGAAAACAACATTTCAACAAAACAAACAAAAATTCCCAGCCACTAGACTTTTTTGACAGGGTATTTGAGTGTCAGATGTGAAAGTATGTTGTCGGACTACTATACAGAAGTTATTATTATGGATTATAGATAGCAAAATTTAGGCTAAGGGGTAGAATTGAGATTGGACCTAACTGTTTACAAATTCATATAACAAAATATTCTGTGGGGCTTGAAAAAACTTGCTGGCTGAGAAATAGTTACATTCTGGCTTTTGTAAATACTAATATTAATTGTTCAGCCAATGAAACTATTACTACAGTTGCCATTGGATTGCATCTCTCCATCTCTGACTGCACACTGACCAGGTTTGTTAAAAGGACTCTCTCTCTCACCCGATGACAGTCTCCTCCAGACAGCACTTCTTGGATAAAAACTGCAGGGCCATCAGGTCTGTTGGAGCCACCGCCGATGCTGATACCCAGACTGCAGGAGCGAGCCACTGAAATCAGCTGAATCACCCCTTCACCTGGGTGACTGAAGCCAAACACACACACATTGAAGTGTGGTACAGCATGAGGCCACATGTCAATATACATAATATGATTCCATAAATAAACTTTATTCGACTTTCCAGTACCTTAAGGAGCGTAGCAAGGGTCCGGTGTTGTTGTAATTACTCTGAGATCCAGCAGGACTAAGCAATAGAGGACTTTGAGATCTTGATGAAGACCCCGATGATGTGCTGTCCAAATATCTGCCTGCTTTAGCACAAAAAGATGAAGATTTAGGGATTACATAGCGTCTAATTAAATTTGAAAAGATTATAATTATCCAAGTTTATATAAAAACCAGCAGAGGACAGAGACACAATCACTCAATTTATGAATATCGAAAATAATAATACGCAGTTAAAGTTCTTAACTGGCATTAATAGTTCCATGAAGAACCTTTAAAATCCATGAAACTTTGCTTAGCATTTTGTAACATTATTTTAAGACTGGTATATTGTATCTTTGAGGGAAAAAACAGCTTTGAATCTGCACCTTTTTCCTGAGTTTGTTAAGAAGTTAAAATTGAAAGACTTTTTGGGGAATTGATTCTGTATCCAACTGTTGTGTAATATAGCAACAACCATATATACATATAGAAATTTGCTTTCAAAAACTATATATACTGTACTATGTATTAAAGCTAACTAAAATCAAGAGAAGTTACTACATATTGTTCTTACTTTGAGTTTTCCAGCAAAAAAAGCTGAAGTCTGGGAAACTTTTGTTAAAAAGTGTCCAGACGAAGCCCATCTGACCATAGTTCCTGCAAAGCTCTGTCTCATTTGCACTTTTAAATTAAAGGCTGCTGTGCTTAAAGCAAGTTACATCATTAGAATTTTCTACACTGAAGAGAGTGCAGGGATAAGACCGAGCACAAACTTCATCCTCAACAACGTTTCCTGTGGAGTGTCTTTCCTCCGGCAGAAACAGATGTTCAAAATTGCATAATGGACAAATGCGCTGTCTTAAGCCATTTTCAAGGGCTGATTTGTTTCTCCTGCAAACATTAGAATAATAATTTACTTGAGTCCAAAAACACTTCAGTTTAACATTCATATTTGAGTGCATATAAATGTAGTAGAGAAATTATTATAAAAATGATCTCCTTCTCCTTTTGTAAGCCATTTTTGGAAGATCATATTCCATGAATCAGCATTTCATAACCTTTGTTATGTGAGGTTAGGAAAGAGAGACATTCTAGTAAACTCGAGCACAGAAATGATTGAATTACATGGCTTTAAATTATGTGCGAGAAACAGAAACCTACTATGCTGAATAGGAGAATTCCTGGTAGATCCTGTGCTGCCATTTGAGCCGTACTTTTCAAGAAGCTCTGCAAATTCTCGCCTACGCAAAGACAAAAGAAAAAATATTATTAATCCAGCCAACCAAGACAAAAAAACTAATAATATAACACAGAAAACCTTTAGACACCTGAATGACATAACAGTCCTTACTTCTCCCAGATTATGTAAGACTGGCTTGAACTATTCCAAATAATTTCATGTTAGCTATTTTTTTAGAACAGAACGTGAAGGACTTCAGAATGTTATCCACACAATCAAAATATGCTCTAAGCAGATATAAATCCTCTCTAGAGTGCTGAGAACAGTGATTAAAATTTGTCACATCTTTACAATGAGGAAAAAGCATGACCAATGTTCGAAATGTATTTTCAGGTCTTTTAAATCTAAAAATGATTATGTTTTCTAAGTTTTTTGTCTGACTACTATATATACTGTATGTTGTACTGTATGTAAAGTGGTAACACTTTATAGTTATTTATATTTTATTTTAAGTACCAATTCCCACTATTAACTGCTGGCTTATTACCTGCCTATTATTAATATATTGGCTGTTAATTATTCATTTATTCATTTTTCTTCGGTTTAGTTTCTATTTCAGAGGTCGCCACAGCAGAATAAACTGCCAACTATTCCGGCGTATATTTTACGCAGCGGATGCCCTTCCAGCCACAACCCAGTACTGGGAAACACCCATACACACACACACACACACACACTACGGCCAATTTTTAGTCCATCCAATTCACCTATAGTGCATGTCTTTGGATTGTGGGGGAAACCCGGAGGAAACCCACGCGAACACATTAGCCCAGCCGGGACTCGAACCAGTGGCCTTCTTACTGTGAGACGACAGTGCTAACCACTGAGCGAACGTGCCACCCGTCTGTTAATTAGTACTTATAAAATATGATCTTATTCTACATCTCTAATCCTACCCAATACCTAATCCCAATTTACACCTTGCAAACTTTTAATAAGCAGTAAATCAGTACCTTATTGAGCTAAAAGTCTTAGTTAATATTTTATCAATAGCAAGAATTTTACCTATATATATATATATATATATAGGTAAAATTCTTGCTATATATATAGTCACATACAATCAAAATACCGAAAAAAAAACATTTCAGAAAATTTTAGGCATGTAGAGGATCTGCTTAAGTTCAAAACAAGCACCAGAATGCTGAAAAAAAAATTACTTTGAATATTGCGTGGTTTTTTGTACAAGACATGTTGATACAAGTTGAGTACCACCGTCAACTCATCTTGTGATGGCTACTTTCAGCAGGATTATTCACCATGTCACAAAGTTTCAATCTTCACAAATATGTTTTTTTGAAAATGAATATTGAGTTCACTAAACACACCAGATCTCAATCCAATAACAGGCACATTTGGGATGTGCTGGAATGGAAGATTCTATTCTGTACTAAAAGCTGTAACTAATAATGTGGTACTGGTACTGACTGAAAGATAAAGCAATGGAAAATAATTTTCTGATCAGCCTACTGGGGAAAAAAAGACATGCTGAGTTCTCTTTAGTTTACTTTAGTTAGACTGGGCACTTTCTATAATCTATTTAAATATTCTCCTAACCTCCAACTCCAAGGCCATTTTTTCCCCAGACACCTCTTGAGTGTCACATATAGGTAAACAGTAATGTCCGGTCACTGGACTTAAATCATATTCAGTAATGGACATGCATTCATAATGCACTGGTGCACAGCCTCAGCCACTGGCCTCTTTACCTACATGCAGGTATCCTTTAGTGTCGCCAAAGACAACTCAAAGCAGATACATGCTTGATTTATCCATAATGCACAGCCACAGGGTTCACAGCACAGCCAAGTCTTTAGTAACTACTATTTATTAGGGTTATCGATTGATAAAACATGTTAATCATAATCATGGTCTCTGATTAATTTAAATTAATCTCAAATTTAAACATAGGATTTAACTGTAAATATGCAGTGTTGAAATAAAGAAATACATGATAGTCTAGTTTAAGGAAACAGATCCTCTAGTTTTATTATGTTATTATTCTTATAATTTATTATTTGTAATTTGTAAAGCGCATAACCCAGACGTTAGCTGTCATCGATTAGCTGCACTGTTACACCGATGTAGTTTTGATCACTTACTGATGTCCAGTGGTCTCTAGTAAGTGTAATGGAAGTGATTTAGGCAAACTGACTCACTTTTTAAAACTATTTTTCAATGTTATAGTTCATGTACTCTAATATCAATAGTTTACCTCAATGGTAAAAGGCCTGAACAATGTTGATAGGTTTGCAGTCTGTGGATATCGATTTAGTGATAAAATAAGTTTGCTTTGCAATTGTTTATTTGTTTTCATCCAGTCCTTTGACACTCGGCACTGGTATTTTTACATCTGCAAAAATATGTTTGGACTGAAGATGGTACTTCAGACTTATTGTACAGTTCATCACCTCCGATTTACACAACTTTAGTTTAATCCAAACTTCCATCTTCTGTCTTGATCCATCATATTTTATCATATTATCTATCACAAAATGATATACAGTAGCTGCCATGACCGTCGTTAGCCATTATTAATTTGCGATTAATTTGCGCTCTAGAAATATTAATGCATAAACCATTTCAGATTAAAAGCTTGTGTTAATGCGTTAACGTTGACAACCCCACTATATACACATAGCTGATTCATATTTATGCTAAATCCAAAATATCCAGGTGCACTCAGCTTTTTGAAGTGCATGATGCAATGCATAAAGAGCTTTTTGCTCCATTTCCTCCGTCCTCAGGATGGGTTATCACTGGGGATTAGAGGGAAGGAGGTCACCCAAGGTAGTGATGCATATGGTAAGAAGCCGACTCTAAAAGACTTGAGCGTTGTCTCAATAAACACCATAGATGCAAGCTCCTTCAAAGCCGTCTTGCTCATAAAAACCCACAAACAAAAAGCCCAGAAATGCTGTGCTCAGTCTTTCGATCCCTGAAGACTTCCAGGTTGTTGATATGCGGGTGAAGGCAGCGGAGGTCTTTGCATGGAGGCAGAGGCGTAATCCCCTCAGTGCACATTGGTTAAGGGCAGAATGCAGATTAAAGCATGGAGACGCAAGGACTCATCTCATCATGGCTTAAACTGTGAGTCTGTTTTCATTCTCGCTCACTCACGCTCCCTCCGTGTCTCACAAACGCAATGCAGGATGCCTTTTCCCTTCATTCATACAATCCCTGTGCTACCAGTGCCAGTCCAGGGCCGGTTTTACCGATAACAATGCATCTTTGCTCTTAAGACCACTGTCTACGTACAAGGTTGCGAATGCTCATTTGACAAAAAATGGATGTAACATGAACTTGCAAGAACACATTTTACGTGATGCTTAGTTGTCACTGTCCATTTGCAAAGTGCTGAAAAATAACTTTTATGGAGTCATATGTTTAAGACAATAATTGTCATCTGATTACCAATCTAGACAAGTATAAAGCACCTACCAACACACTGAGAAAAAAACGCTTGCTCATCACATGGATGGTTTTCGTGCACCACGTCAGTCACTGACAGCCTTTTTTAGTCTTTGAAGCACATATCCTACATTACTTCTTTTATACATTTTTTGTTTAGTCACATAAGAAGTGTATTTCTCTTTCCTGCTTGTTTTATTTTTTTCATTTATAGATTAATTAATAAATCTTTATGTCGAAAAGCCAACACAATCTCACGGCAATTCGTAACTTTTTTGATTTGGTAGCTAATTTGTATGAATTGTACCATTTGCTTATCCACCAATGATGGTTAGATTTAGGGGCTGGGTTTGTGGGCACGCCTCTTTTTAAAAATGGTACATTTTCATACGAATGGAATCGTATGAATTAATACAAATTAGCCACTTTTTGAACAATATGTAAGATAGTTACGTTTCCCCATGGGATAGGACTGTATGGTGAGAATGAGTAGTGTTTGCAAGGTTGCTAGAAAATATGCTTAATTGTCATTTTGCTGTGACACTAGTATCACAAAAAATGACATACCTCAGCTTTAAACCACTGAAAAGAAAAGAAAATCCAAAAAGAAAAAAAAAGAAGTTAAACGCTCATGCCTGAAAAAAGATTTCTGATCACTTGACTTGAAAATCTTTTAGACAGTGAAAAGCTCACTAGCATCACCGTGAACAGGAATGCTGTTTTTTTATAGCGAGTGAAGTGAACAGTGGATGGAGGCATTTTGGGAGCCTGCAGGCCAGAAGCTCATCTCTGAATAGCACGCCAAGAGACTATTATGCACTGCCAATACTCAGTCAGATCTAGTTTATGAACAAAATTATTCAGCTTTCGTTGAATTATTTACCATGTCTTCTTAGGGGTGGACATTCAAATGAAAGATACTCAGGTCAGACGTCCATAAATCTATATGAGTGGATGAGACTGTCTAAATGATTGCAAGTGTTCAGTTTAAATGTGATCAAACTTAATAAGGCAAATCCTTTTAATGATTATTTGCAAATGTCTAAGTTCAAAAGTTTGAGGTCCGTGGAATTTTGAATGTTTTTGAAAGATGTTTGTCTACAAAGCCCACATTTACTTGAATAAAAAACAGAAATAACTGATTAAATGATTTAAATGTTTTTTTTTTTTGGTTGTGCTACTGAATATTTTAGTTAAAGCAAAGTTCATTAAATTATTTTTTAAAAATCATACCACCCTCAAACTTTTAAAAAGCACTTGCATATCTTTAAATGCACTTAATGTGCATTGATCATTTCCAAGTCTACTTTATTAACGCTTGAATGGATATGAAGTATGTGATCGTTTGATATTATGATCAATGACTTACCTGGCTTCCTCATCTCTGGCTACGAGAAGGCGCATGTGATTGGTTGAAGATGCTGCTCTGAGAATGTCCACCGCTCTAAAATCAACAATAATAAAATATTAGTGGCTAGGTTTGCAGGGTAAAATGGCTTATCTGTTAAGAACGCAAGAACTAAACATTACAGTCCTTGATGCATTTTGATACAAGCAGAATAAAATAAAGAAAACCAGGAATGAAAACAAATACCTTTCACTTGTCACGCCAATCAAACTTTCACCGTTCACCTCCAGGATTTGGTCTCCAGGCTGCAGGTTTCCTAAGAAAGAATTTACAACACAAAAAAGCTATAAAGATCCATGAAGTTATTACATCATTTACTTTACAGGCATAGGTTGAAACTGGAGTAGCACAGTAGCATACTTTTCTTACACGTTTTTGTCACATGCACTACAGGATACACTTTTTAAAAACGTAAAGACAGAAATGCTTGTCTACTGAACGTTCTGCTGCTAACATGAATAAATGATTTCAAAACAAATTAAAAGAGAATATACTTATTTGAATCTGTAATAATTGTCAAGTTAATCTAAATTACTGACCTTGGCGTCAGTAGGATCTTTAAGAAATTAATACTCTTGTTTAACGAAAGTACAATAACCTAGTGGTTTGTGCGTCGACACACGTTCGGGACCCGATGTTCAATTCCCGGCTCGAGGTCCCTTGCCGATTCTTTCCCTCTCTCTCTGCTCCCTACACATTCCTGTCTATACTGTCCTATACAATAAACGTGAATAAATCCCTAAAAATAATTATAAAAAACACAATTATAATGTGGCAACATGGTGGCTCAGTGGTTAGCACTGTCGCCTCACAGCAAGAAGGTCGCTGGTTCGAGAACCAGCTGGGCCAGTTGGCATTTGTGTGTGGAGTGTGCATGTTCTCCTCGTGTTCGCATAGGTTTCCTCCGGGTGCTCAGGTTTCCCCCACAGTCCAATGACATGTGGTATAGGTGAATTGAATAAACTAAATTGGCCGTAGTGTATGTGTTTCAATGAGTGTGTGTGGATGTTTCCCAGTACTGGGTTGCCGCTGTGTAAAACATATGCTGGATAAGTTGGCGGTTCATTCCGCTGTGGCGACCCCTGATGAATAAAGGGACTAAGCCGAAGGAAAATGAATAAATGACAATTATAATGTAACAAAACATTTCTACTAAATAAATACTCTTTTCTACCTTCTATTCCTCCAAGAATCCTATTTATTGCATTCACATGAATAAATCTCATTCAAAAGTAATCAGATAATTAAAATATAAGTGAACTAATATTATTTTCCAGTAAGAATTTCTTACATTAATCAAAGGTCACAGTAAAGACATTTATAGTGTTTTAAAAGACTTCTATTTCAAATAATATGTTTATTCTTCCTAACCATCAAAGAATCATATTTATTGCAATCCAAGAAATAAAGAATGCTTCATATATTAAACATACTAAAATAGAAGTTACTTTATGCAGCCTTACTGAGCATAAGAGTCCTATTTCAAAAATACTTTTAAATTACCACAATTCAACTGTTTCAAAAAAATCTTAATTGAAATGACAGTATATGCTATCATTAGATTTAAACCTTCAAAGAATCATTTCAGTACTGAAAACACCAGCAGCTAAATCGATCATCTTTGTCATGCCAAGGTAATTATAAGGTGACCTTGACGTGAACTTGACTTCAATGCTGTTGATCATGACCAAAGTCTTTTTATGGATGGTTTAACAGATGACAATCATTAAGAGTTCAAACCGCTTAGTGCCAATATTTATCAAATTTTCATGTGCTATCGAGTTGTGACAGTCCTTTTCAGTTCCGCAGGACAAAATCAACAACAGCTCATATATAGGTCAGGTTTATGTCTACATTCATTCAGTGAGATGCTGTCAGAACAATTCAACTCCAGAAAGGAACAAGCTGTAAAGTCTCAAATTGGTCACCTGTGCCCTACACTGTGTCTGAGCACTTCTTTCAAATACCACCTTTCTAGTGTTACATTTTACAGTCCCCCTGCATTACGCAGACTCTGAAGAGCTGTCTAGATTTCCTCCAAACACACTTCTACCAGGTAAATGCCACCAAGCTTTATCTGTCTTTCCACCAAACTGAAGAGAGCAGCCAGGACGCTTGCTGAGTTCTCTGAATAGTGAGTTGTCTGTGACCGAGGCTAAAAAATAAGCAAAGCCTCGGCAGAGCGCATGCGCCCCTATAAGCTGCCATATAGCCCGTGCTCGACAGCAGCAGAATGGGAGACAGCCTCTTTAATTCCAGTCCGTCAGGGGCATTAACTCTAAGCACAGGGATGATGCTAAACTCCCCTTCACACGTGAGAGACTTAAGCAGAGGTATACGCAGTCAGACAACACAATCTGTTTCGCAGAAATGTAAACAGCTGCACTGACATGGTTTCCTTTCGAAGTTTGTGTCTGTGTGTTTGAATTATGACTTCAAATTATGACATGGTTTAAATGTTTAATTATGGTAGATGCTTTTTATATTCATATAATAACAAGGATGATTCATTTTGGTCATTAGCAAAATGGTTGAATGTAATGTAGGTAAAAGAAAGCAATTTAATTAAACTCGCTGGTCAGAGATTTGAACTTCCTATGCTGCTAACTAGACTCAAAACCTTTGTTTTGCTGGTAAAAATGTGATTCTGGGCTGCAAAAGTTACATTTTTGTGGCATTTTTTGTAAAATGACATGTTATACTATTACAGTTGACGTCAAAATTATTAGCTCTCCTGTGAATTTCTTTTTCTTTTTCAAATATTTCCCAAATGATGTTTAACAGAGCAAGATATTTTTTCACAGTATTTCCTATAATGTTTTTTTTCTGGAAAGAGTCTTTTTTGTTTTATTTAGAAACAAAAGGCCAGAATAAAAGCAGTTTTTAATTTTTTCAAAAACATTTAAAGGTTAATATTATTAGCCCCCTTAAGCTATATATTTTTTCGATTGTCTACAGAACAAACCATCATTATACAATTGCCTAATTACCCTAACTTACCTAGTTAACCTAGTTAAGCCTTTAAATTGCACTATAAACTGAATAAAGTATCTTGAAAAATATCTAGTAAAATATTATATGTCGGCAGCACGGTGGCGCAGTGGGTAGAATGATCGCCTCACAGCAAGAAGGTCGCTGGTTCATGCCTTGGCTGGGTCAGTTGGCATTTCTGTGTGGAGTTTGCATGTTCTCCCCGTGTTCGCGTGGGTTTCCTCCGGGTGCTCCGGTTTCCCCCACAAGTCCAAAGACATGCGCTACAGGTGAATTGGGAAGGCTAAATTGTCCGTAGTGTATGAGTGTGTATGGATGTTTCCCAGTGATGATAAGTTGGCGGTTCATTCCGCTGTGGCGATCCCACAGGGGTAAGGGATAAAGGGACTAAGCCCAAAAGAAAATGAATGAATGAATATTATATGTCATCATGGCGAAGATAAAAGAAATCAGTTATTAGAAATTAGTTAAAACTATTTTTAATAATAGCCATAACAGCAAAACTATTACGTTTAGAAATGTGTTGAAAAAATCTTCTTTCCTTTTAACAGAACTTGTGGAAAAAAAATACAGGGGGGCTATCAATTCTGACTTTAACTGTATTAAATAATAAAAAAATATATTAAAATGCTACTGTATTATCTGTAGAACTATGTCTAAATGTCTTAAATATAAATCATCTACATTAACTTCTTGTTTAATATTTGCAAACATGCTGATATTCAGAAAAACAGCACTCTGGCTCTGTAGTATTGCTTGACATTTTAAATATAAAGATACACAATGACACAGATATTTTTGCCCCATATCTTTTTTGAATTTTGAGAGCATTTTAATTACACTTAAAAAATGCTGGGTTGTTTCAACCCAAATTTGGACAGATTGGTTTTTGAGCATGAACAGAGGCCAATTCTGCTGTAAAGCACTTTTCAAGTAAAACGGGTGAAATCAGGCAGTTACTGTTGTGCATTTTCCCTCCACTGTATGTCATATGCATTTAGTCCATTTAAATAAATTTTTCACTACTCCAAAAATAGTGGCCACTGGCCACTAAATTAAAGGCGGGCAACACAGTGGCACAGTGGGTAGCCCTGTCGCCTCACAGCAAGAAAGTCGCTGGTTCTGGGAAAGTTGGCACTTCTATGTGGAGTTTGCATGTTCTCCCCGTGTTGGCGTGGGTTTCCTCTGGGTGCTCCAGTTTCTCCCACAGTCCAATGACATGTGGTATGTGTGTGTGTGTGTGTGTGTGTGTGTGTGTGTGTGTGTGTGTGTGTGAGAGAGAATGAGTGTGTATGGGTGTTTCCCAGTACTGGGTTGCAGCTGGATAGGCATCCGCTGTGTAAAACATATGCTGGATAAGTTGGTGGTTCATTCCGCTGTGGCGACCCCTGATGAATAAAGGGACTAAGCTGAAGAAAATGAATGAATGAATGAATTAAAGGCAGGATAGTTGATTTATTTCAAAAACATTTTTTCTTATGCTGGTTCAACTCTCTCCTCATCTAAACAGCACAGCAGTACAGTGTATTTGTATGTATTTATATGATCTGTGGAAGGTGTAGGACCAAAAAAATCCAAAATGTTTGGTCTTATTATTGCGATTATGTTTGTATGACAACTCTAGCAGCATTACAGCATAAACTACCCTGGACAAGCATGAAATTCAAATTAACATAACACTATATAAAATGAGGGCGTCACGGTGGCGCAGTGGGTAGCACGTTCGCCTCACAGCAAGGTCGCTGGTTCGAGCCTCGGCTGGGTCAGTTGGCGTTTCTGTGTGGAGTTTGCATGTTCTCCCCGTGTTCGCGTGGGTTTCCTCCGGGTGCTCCGGTTTCCCCCACAAGTCCAAAAACATGTGGTATAGGTAAATTGGGTAGGCTAAATTGTCCGTAGTGTATGTGTGTCAATGAGTGTGTGTGGATGTTTCCCAGTGATGGGTTGCAGCTGGAAGGGCATCCGCTGCGTAAAACATTTGCTGGATAAGTTGGCGGTTCATTCCGCTGTGGCGACCCCGGATTAATAAAGGGACTAAGCCGAAAAGAAAATGAATGAATGAATGAATATATGGGGGCTTGTTGGCTGAAAAAAATACAC
>CAIGQV010016547.1:16929370-17033640 GCA_903798115.1 Danio jaintianensis | reverse complement strand
GTTGTTTTTGTATTGTATAGTTTGTTATTTGCTCATGTTTTGTCTTAGTTCAAGTTTTGTTACTTTGTTTGCACGATGTCCTGTTTTTGTATGACAACTCATCAATAAATGCACATGGATCCTACCCATCTTGTCCTGTCTGCAATACCTCCCGGTAACGTGACAGTAAAGTATACAACACACATAAAATCCCTATGAAATAAACATTGCAGGAGGCACTTACCTAATCCATTCTCACAGTCTGTAAACTCCATTGAATGCACTGCTCGATCTACTCCATATGGACCCATCAGTGTCCTGTGCAGGACAGAGAAAAATAGAGGATTTCGCTGAAAAATGAAGTTAAAACTCTGCAAACAACTCAATGGTTAAAGTCAGTTAAATTTGAAGCTAGTGACCCAGTTTATAGAATACTGTCAACAAAATACACTGTGAATTGATGTGTGGGGTGAATGCTGCATACACTGAGCCTGCGGACTGTTATTAGCATCAAGACCAGTTCATTCCAGCAGGGAATCAGTATTAATTATTTACCACGAATGTTCTGCTTTGGTCAGGCTCCTAAAATTTGACTCTTTTCAAGAACTAAAAATCTGTGTGTGGTTCTGATAATTGAAAACATGCATGAAAAGTCACAAAATAAAGCAACTAAGAGATAAAAATGTATAAAATCTATTTTTTTTATAATATACGTAAAATTTATTAATAGGTATTCATGAAGGGCATTTTGTTGTTGAGTGACCTACCAGTACTAAATTCCTGCTTTGTCCTTGAAATTATACTCGATGGATTGAAATGAAGACATCTGAGACAAAATTCAAGCCGTGCTTCACAAGAGTTACATAACAAAGAGTGTCTGCTGTTCCCAACACAGCGCCCTCTAAAAAAATTGATTGAGAGTCAGTGGAAATCAAAAAAGATGTTGACGGCAGTTAAATGTAACCTGGTAACTTATTATATTTTAAAAAAGCCTATTGTAATGTATGTATATATAAATTAAATGTATTTAATGCAACAATTAAGCAGATGTATCAAATTATTATTATTTGTGATTCAGAAAATCCTAAGAGGGCTCATGGCGGTTGGCTTTTTAACAATAAGAAATGTGCATAAAAAGTGTGCATGAAGCAGTTAACCACCCACACATTAAAGAATAATTAGTATTTGTTTTGTATCAATTGGTCCATTGGTGGTAATTTCAGTAATGTGGGTATACTGTAAATATTGCTTTAAACAATCTTTAATGTACACACAGCCTCTTTAATTTAAATAAACATGATCCAGATAACATTTTAATAATGTATTTTGTTTTTAGGGTAATGAGTATTGAATATCTACTACAATTTAACAAACAACCTGTTGTCCTTACTATGTACATACATAATGTTATTATACTCACATAGGGTTTGCACATGAAAAATAACAATGTCTCATATATTTTAGAAAGCTGTGGTTTAGCATTTTGTGGGGTCCTAAGCATCACAAAGTTTGGGGGTCATAAAAATCATTAAGCACATTAAAACAAAGTTTTGTGAATTCCATGAGGTGTTTCGTATGAATGGATTTAGTGAGCACGCACAAACACATTATAATCTCCCGGTGATTAGAGCACATTAATAGTACATCCTATACACTGCTGTGGATCTTCAAAACACAGCGGGTAAATAAAACCAAACATACTCTTTCCACACAGTAGTCAATGCAGTTTGTAAGCTATAAAAGAAGAACGAAGGATGAAGCAACAGCCGATTCGATTTTACTCGCGTTTTCCGTTCTCGTTATGTCCGCGAGCTTTTTTTTTGCAAGTTACACACCTGAGCACGAAACACATGTACCACAAAGTACCTCAAAAGTCACCGAAACCTTCAAAGTAAAGCCAAACACGTCGACGCTCCTATCGAAGACGCGCTTTTTTTTTTTTTACCGCTGACTGAAACTACCGAACTGGAGAAAAACGAGCCATAAACGACCCTCAACCTGCACGAAATTGTAAAACAACCATCTTTACCTGCTAATCATGACAGCTCCTTTGTACATGACCGAGAAAGTTGGCATTTTGAAGCGATTTCTGCGCATCCAGGGACGAGTACCGTATGCCCATTCCTCTCGTGATCAGCGCCTCGCGGAGGTCCGGTTCAGCGCGAGCAGACACATGATTCACTCACTGCCACTGCCTCTAATACAGATGATCCTAAACATCACCAACTTTGCCCACAGATTAAATCTTATGCAACAGAAATGGGGGATAGTACTGATAGTACTGTTTTTTTATATAGATAGATTTATTTTTGGCATGGTTTAACAGTGACAGGAGCAGGTGTTTCCCAGACAGAAAGCCAAATATTCACATTTATGAAAAGACTCTTAAGATTTAAAGCTGGTAGCCTATGACTGGCTATAAAATGTGTTGCTAATATTAAACAATTCCAATCCATGGGGTCTTTAAGGACAATGAGGTGGAGCTTTCTAGAAATAAGTCGAACATTAGATATAAAACCTGATGATATCACCTGGGAATTAATACTGACAAGCTACTGTATTCACTATACAGGACAGCCTCCAAACAAGACATAGTCTTTGAGATAAGATATCATTACTGGAATGCACATCATAATGAAAACCATTTATTTAGTAGACAAAATAGATAGAAAATAGATTAGAAAATTCTGGGTCGTTTCACCCTATATTTGAATAAAATGTCAACAAACCCAATATTTGGGTTAAGGATTTAATTGAAAAACTAAATTAATTAGCAATAATAGAAAAATATTTTTAAAACAATAATAAAATAATTAAAATACATTACACAAAATAAAATTTTCAACAATCTCTGACAATGTCAGGAAATCTAAAATGTGATACAATTTAATATGACTAAATCAACCTTGGTTAAGAGTATTAGGTCAAACAGACTTCTACAACAGTATATTTTTACTTTTAGAGTAAGTTATCGATTGGTTGCACTGTTGAGTAGCAATAAATGTTTAGTTGATGCAATTAGGCTTCTGCCAGTATCAAATATTCTTGTTGCGAATAATTGCAGAAGCTTTTATCATGGTTTACGTTATTATCACAATATTGACCTAAGAGGTATAATAACCCAAAAATACTTGGTATATTGCTTTATTTTATTCATATTTTCAGAGTAAAAAATTGCAAAAGGATGATAAAATAGCTAACACTACAGTCTAATTAGTAAATGTTTAATGCATTAAAATCAACAGTGAGGAATAACCATATTATAGTTTATGTTTAAGTTAATAAAAAAACTCACAGATATTTGTTTTTAAATGTATTATTTTCAAAATGTTAATTTACAAACTGCGTGACTAACTTTCTTCTGTGGAAAATACATAAAGATATCAGAAATGTTTTTTAACATATATAAACAATGGGCACCAGTTTATCCACCAACATAAATGTACAAAGCTGTCTCTGGGTTGGTATGTTATCTTTTCAAAAGCTACACTTAGATATACAAATATGTACCTGTATGGACCCTTTATGTACAAATGTGTAATTTCTGAAAAGGTTGTTTTTACAGTATCACATTAAAGGATGTTTTGATTTCCGAATGGTGTGGAATCACATTGGCACCGTGGTTTTTTTGTGAGTTATGAAAAAGTGGGAAAAACAGGAAATGCTGATGCTTTGGGAGGAAAACAACATTTGTGCAAAAGCAGAAAACTCTAAATCCTTGTCAACTCAGAAAGACATATTTAATCTCTCACCCATTTCCATTTTTAGCCAGCGTTATTGTCTACGGCCATCCATCTGAAGCCAGAGTGCTTTCCTTTCACACAGCAATCAGATTTACACATGCTTGAGGTAAAATTACACAATAGATGGATTACTGCCTTCAGATTTGCTCAGATTTTTGAATTCTTACAGTATCGTGTGTAATGTCTTTGCATTTGGTGGATTTCAAAAAATCACACTCTTGGAAATGACTAACTGCATGCATAATCTACCTGTTAAAAGAGATTATTGTCAGTAAGTGCTCAACAAACAGTGCTGCTTGCGCCCTAGTTTGAGTCAGAGTGACATTTTGCCTTAAATGCATTGAAACCATGTAACTCCTCTCTGTCATTTACCTTGACACATGTCCTATGAATCAGAGACCACTTTTTATCACTAACTTGAGCTATAGTCCACAACAAGTGACATTAGGTTGGTTCAAACGGGGCTGGGTGTTATGACAAAATAATCAAATCGCAATATAAGTGGTCTTGTATACTGATAACGATATATACAGTTCTCAGAATAAATGAGTACATGATGAGTCACAGATCTCTCTTTTAATTAATATTTTCTATAGGATGATATACAACGTGTGCATATACATTAGATTAGTCACTACCAAAGCAAAACTGGAACAAATCTAACAAAAAAAATTAAGATCACGGCCCAAAAACTTGTACACCCAAATAAACACATTGGAGAATAACATTAAATAAAATTTTAACAAACTGTAAAAATCAAGAGAAACATAAAAAAGTTTCAAATTGTGTAGAAATTTTGTCCTTTATTTTTTATTTAAATTTATTTTCTTTCTATTCCTAAAGGTGTTAGATGATCATAATTTTAATGGATATACATCATTACTGATTAATAAAACTGCACCAAATATTTTTGGCTGTATTCACTGAGAAATGGATAAAAATATACATTTTTAAAAACGGGTGTACTCATTTACCCTGAATATTGTATATATAGTCAATGCTGGCCACATGGAAAGGTTTATTTCTTTTTACATTTTAAAATATATACTCAAATATTTACTCAATCATATGTGATTTTGTTTACATTTTATTTTAAGGGGTCCTTGTTAAAGTCTTAAACTGTTCATTTAATTACTGAGTAAAATAAATTCATTACACATACTTACTATATGGTTAGGGCTAGAATGCAGATTAGGTTTAGGTTTAGTTGAATTCAATTATGCACATTTAATTTTACTTGCTATATTTTGCACTTTTACTATAGCGAGTACAAAGGGACTAAGCCGAAAAGAAAATGAATGAATGAATGATACTATAGCGAGTACATGGAACGTGTAACAAGGACACCTTAAAACAAAGTGGTGCAGATTATTTGTGACTATATAAATTCCTGGCAATTGTTTGATTAAGAATGTAGAAATATAAAGGAAATATAAATAAAATATAAAACACTTCTTTAAAAACTAATGACTACAGACAACATAAAATATTGCAAACATTGTTATTCATTTTTCTGCTAGCTTTCCCCTGTTGGAGTCTAAGATTGTGGTGATCCAAATGAGGAAATTATTGCAGTAAACAACATATTATGCGACATAACGAAATAAATGGTAGAGCATAATATGAAAGATTGACTTTTTGATATCATCATATTGCAGAGCCCTTCTGTCATTTGCATCATTCTTGTAATTCTAGCAAGCAAAGTGAAAACAAGCGTCAGATGGTACTGTCTTAGTTAACCATGTAAATAACTATCGGCTACTGTCCACAGTCTGTCAAGTCCGCGGTGTGACCTCTTGTGCCAAACTCCCAGGCTGTAATGATGTAATTTGAGGATTAGCTTTTAGTCATGATAAGCTTATTTTCGAAATGATCACAACAAACTACGCTGCCTTAAAGCACTCTGTCTGGCTTGCCTTAAATTTCTCCAGTAAATCCTCTCATGAGGTTAAAATGTTAAGTGTTATTTGAACATCCACATATCAAGTCATGTCCAGGACGAGGACTTTACTGTGCGCAATAATCTGTCAGGACAACCTTTCCATCAACCCCAATGAGGGCCAGGTCATGGTCCCAAGAGACCCCAGCACCCCACCATCCCCAACTGCCCCAGACACAGACACCTTATTCTGGTAACTGAACATGCTCTGAAGTGTGGTTTTATAGACTAACATAAAACAAATAATAATAATGTTAACAACCTAAAGTAGAGGTTTTTAAAACCTTACAGGGCAATGGCAGTGTTTCAATGGAAACAGCATAAACATTATCACTGAAAATAAGCAGTAAAAGCTGAACAATCACAGGCTCAATGTAGGTACAATGATTCGTTTTAAATAGTTTTATGAATCCAGCCACTTCGGAAATGCTGTAATCATTGTCAGAAATAAAAAGCTGTCACTGGAGCAGAAGCTTTTCAAAAGGTACACTTTTGTACTTTTTAGACGATAAAATATGCACACTTTACCAGTATAGGCCATTTAGGTAAAAACGTTTAACTTCTTAAAAAAGAACCGTTTATTCTAAATCCATGACTGGTAGCTGGATTGTAGCTTTTGGTCAACCAGCTTCTATATTTTGATTAACACTGTTAGGCTCACTATCTGCAAATTCCCAATGCTGATGTAAAAGATTTAGGAGTGATTTTTGACTGAAGTTTCATAAGCAAATTAGCACAGTTGTTAAAAATTATCTTAAGTCTATTGATAAATCAGAGATCATGATTCATGCTTTTTATCACATCTAGGCTTGATTATTGATTGTCAAAATCTTATTTAGCCCATCTGCAATGAGTAAAGAATGTTGCTGCCAGGTTTCTTACCGAATTCCTGCATCTGGCTGACGGTTGAATATCATATCAAATTTAAGGAATTATTGCTTGTTTACAAGGCCCTTCATTGTCATGCTCCGGAATATATCACTGATCTCCTTCTCCCTAAACTGCTCTAGAACATTATGATTTTAATACCATGATGCTCTCTGTGCCTCGATATTGTCTGCATTTAGAAGGAGAACAAGATTTTTTGATTGCCCATCCCTGGACTAAAATGAATATTAGGCTGTCTGCCAATATTGGAATTTATTTCTTTAGCTTTTTAAATGTACTACTTTTACTATGTCTTTTTGGATTGTGTTTTATTATATATACTTTCTCTAATTCATATTCATTCTATGATGGTATGTTTGTAGTGTGTCATATTTTTGTAAGCCACTTTGGTCAGCAGTTGCTGTTTGAGAAATAAAATTCCCTTTCTTTGCATTGTGACAGTTTTGGTACCTTTATTTCTGAGAATGTTTTCTGAGAATGAGAAAGTGACAAGCATCCTAGGGATTAGGATTTCCTTGCTGTCTTGGGATGATAGCCCCTTTCTGATCAACAATTGTTTATAACTTTTACATAATTTAAGATCATTTGCATAAATTCCTTTAATGAATTTATAATTTAAATACAGCCCCAGACATCACTATGGACGTTTCCAAATGGGAGTCTTCAAAAAAAATATGAAAGTCTTCAAAATATTTTCTTTTGCGTTCAACTCAAACAGGTCTGAAACAAGTGGAGGATGAGCAAATGATGACAGAATTTTCATTTTGGGGTGAACTATCCCTTTAAGTTGCCAAATAACACATAAATAATATCTAGCATGTGTGATAGCAACAAGCTTTATGTCAGGCATTTAACCCAAAATTCTGCGATTTCTGAACCACATTTTTAGGACTTTTAGGACTCATTTGCTCTATTTCACTCAATAATCAAGTGATAAACAATCGATCTCTGTGGTACTACTCCTGCACAGTATATGTCTTAGCATTGATATACCAATCACAGAAAAAGAGTAACACAGAAGAGTTTTCATCTCATGTGCTCTAAAAAGGTCGACTGTGCCCACATTTATAAAGCCTGGTACCAAAAGGCTATAAATAGTCTTTGAGGACAGCCTCAGTGATACAGGAGACAGCTGTTCTTTATTCAAGAATCCACCATGCCAGAGAATGGCACCCCGGCACAGCTCATGCAGAATGGCAGATATTTAGCACTGGAAGGCTTTGCATAATGTGCTAGAAAAGACAGTTTAAGATGAGCTATTGAAATGTCCTGAGAACATCCTGAAAAAAAAACCCTACATTGTAATAAAAATAAACCAAAATCATCAGTACAGGACACAACGTTTATGCTGTGCATGCAGAGGCTTTCATATAGTGTTACACTAATCAGTAAACAGCGCACAGTCAATATCACACAGCCTGCCAGACAATGTTAGAACACAACATGCTATAGCAAATTTGATAGCACAAGTATGTTAATATTAAAAATGTGCAAGTAGATATGATTGTTTGTGTATGTTGAAGTTGCAGTACTTACATTGCGCAGCAGATTTTTTCCATTTAAGCTTTGGATGATGGCAAATGTATAAGCAATAAATTAATAAATGTGTTTGTAAATGTGTACCAATGCTTCTAATGTGCTCCAAATGTCTCTATATCTCACCGCGCAAGTATCTCAGAAAGCCAACGGCCCTTCACCCCTCTTAAACCGCTGCGGCTGTAAATCCTATAAATGATGATTCATGACAGATTGTCTGTCCATGTGATTTCTCATGATGCACAGAATTAATGCATATAGGCCATGCTTCTGCATGTCATATCTTTGAGTTTTCATGATTCTCAATCAAAACAAAACTTTAATAATGTATCTAAAACATAACTCTCTTCAATCTTCGATGTTATTTTAATATCATATTTCTATTTCTTATTAGTTTTAATTATTATTTACAATTATTTTACATTTTTATATTTTCATGCTATCACTTTAATTTAATACACATTTAGGAATGTGTGTTTTTGACATTTTTTATTTTAGTTTTAGAATACTGAATGAAAAATAAGCTGACAACTAACATAGTAAGCTGTAATATTAAATTTGTACATACTGTATATATAAAAAGACACATTCTCACCTGTGAAAGCAAGAATTGTTTGTTTACTTTGTTTCTGTGTTTTTTACAACCATA
Organism: Danio jaintianensis; assembly: GCA_903798115.1. Taxonomy (NCBI): domain Eukaryota; kingdom Metazoa; phylum Chordata; class Actinopteri; order Cypriniformes; family Danionidae; genus Danio; species Danio jaintianensis. The sequence goes on along the minus strand of CAIGQV010016547.1, from coordinate 17,024,906 downwards.
GGCTGTGAAATGTTGTGGCATCTTGGAAAGTACACAGATTTTTACTGTGAGTGACAACATGTTGACTGTGCCAAGATGACAGACATATGTGGAAAGACTGAATGTGGCAAGTTAAGATATACCACTGTAAAAAATGCAGGGTTTCACACAATTTATTCATGTTCTCGCAACACAAATCGATTAAGTTAACATAACAAATTTAAGTGGATTGAACATAAAACAATTGAGTTGTCCCCAAAAAATCTCAAGAATTGTGTTGTTTCAGCTTATTTTAAATAAGTAGTTTGAACAAGCAGCAAAAATAATTGTTTGAGTGTATCTATCTGTGTAAACTGGTTGTGCAATCAGTTCTTTGGAGCCAATTATCTAAGCCACAACTGTCATGTGACTAATTTATCATGACAACAATGACAGGTAAAAATATAAATCTATTGCACACTTCCAAGAGTCCATGTTGCTTAGAAAATAAAATCATTTTGTTAAAATCCATGCTTACTTTTGAATAAAATGGCTTAGGAATTTTTCATACATATATATGAAATGAATAAATACGCTTGATAGCTTTGAAGAAAAAAAATGTTTTGTGTCTTTTTAAATTAATAGCATTATTAATATTTTCAGTGTAGTTTTCAGTGATTTTTACTTTTTTGTAGTTTTAAGATTATGTTTAAATGTTGTTGAAGAACAAATTCTTAATTTTATAAGACATAAATTCATGTCATTAGTAGACACATGCCGATATTCAGTAATACAATATATTGTGATAATGAACAAAGATATTGTTATCGTGAACACTTCCAAACACAGTGAATACTATTATTTACACTTTATACAAAATCTTGTAAGAACATTCAGATTTTTGCATTCACAACAGTGGTTGTTCATAACAGCACCAAATGCTTGAGGACTTAATCGTTATTGTTTTTCAAGATAAGTATTTTAATTCATTCATATATTGATGTTCATCTGGCCTCCGACATGCCCAAGATCGCTTGAAAATATTCAAATTCTTCATAAGCCTATTGTGCGCTAACACTTTACAATAAGGATCCATTTATTAACATTAGATTACTAAATTAAACTGAAAATAAAAACTGTTATTAATTTATAAAAAAAATTAATAAAACAAAAAATCAAAAGTCATAACTGTTTTAACTTCAGCTCATTAACTAACACAATTTCTGCAGCAAATGTTGATGTTAGTCAACTGATGTCTAACGAGATCTTATTGTAAAATCTTACAAAATGTACTTTACTAACTTTACTCAATTTAATTAGTTTTAAACGTTTGCTTACTCTGGACATTTACATAAAAACGCAGAGTTCCTTTCATTATTACCTTTTAAATTAACCCTGTTTTGCAGCTTACGACAATTTTGTGATACATATCATAATAAAGGCCTCAACGACAATTATAGCCATCGCATGCATAGTCGTCAGTCACTAAAAGCAATATGTATGTACAATTAAGTATCACTATATGCAAATATGTGTACACACAGCTACACACAAGCTAACATATACACATAATGACACAAGCCAAACTAACACAAACAACAATCCTAATGCAGATGCTGTCGCTTTTCCTTCCAGCAAGCATGCCAACTGCCCATTGCATCAGAACTTTAATCACCAAATCTGCACAGTGGGTTGTTATCAGATTACGGGATAATCCAGTCCACATTGAGAAATCACAACAGCGGAGATGCACTATGTCATGTCAGTTTTTGGCCAAGGCCGCTTCTTGTTTTTCATCGTGGAAAAGCTCAGAAAACGTGCCACCCATTGCAGTAATGAAGAATGGGAAATGAGGGTGGCAGCTTTACTCAGGTTCCAAGTTTCCATGCTGGACCACCACGCATGGCGAAATGGGTTAATCTGAAACAGTCTGACAGACCAGCCTGACCTGTTTACTAACCGCCACATCCTGGGCCTGTGACTGCCCTCCATAGGCAACCAACAGAAGCACATCTCTGAAAAAATGTCACAACATATCATGCACTTTTAATCACGCTTGATGCTGTCAGCATAAAAACAACACTGAGCGGGATGAACATGAAGGGATTGCTGGAATTGTTTTTTCTCATATTACGGAAGGACAGAGATGGTAATTTAATGAAGCAGTTTTGAAGTCGATTAATAGTATATATACAGCTATGGATTTATAGGTTCTATAAAGGTCTGCTTCCAAATCTAAAATACAATCATTGTCTTTTAGAGCATTTTATTTTATTTTTAGAAAAGGGCATTTCGCCAAAATAATCTTTCATTTGTTGTTATTAAAAATCAGGTTTATTAATGCAAATATTAATTCTTACATTAAAGTTAGAACATTGTTTTGTCTAGAAATGATTATAAACATGTCTGAAACATGTCATCTTTTTCTGTTATTTTATTTTTTAAAAAGCATTTTATTTATTTAATTTTTATTGTTTATTTTATTTAAAATTTGGATGAAATGACTATCACTAGTTTACAAAATAAAACAAAAATGACACAAGCAAATATATTAAATATCCAGAGAATCTAAGAATTTTCCATCGTTGTATGTATGTTTTCATAAATATTAATGGTAAATATGTGCATAACGAAAAGCAAATTGTTTGTAAAAGTGTTGGAAAGAAAGTAGAAAAATTGATGAACCACAAGAAGAACAAACAGGTTAACAAGAACTCATCATTATACAAGACCAAAACAAACAAAAGGCAAAAATGTGACATGTATTTTTATTAATCAATCATTCTAATTGTAAATTTATTGTTTTTACTTGAATTTTACTCAAAGTTTTAGTAATTTTGCTCTACATTTTGTAACAAATATTCTGTACATGTTACATATTTTATTTTAGATTAAATCGTTTATATTTTTAACAGATTTAAAAGACAGATTGACTTCACATTCACTTTTACATTTAATATTTAATATCATGCAGATTGTGTTGTTTTTAAAGATGTTTTTTTAAAACAGTAGCCTTTCTGCAAAAAAAAAAAACTATGCTTCTTTTTTCTGTTTTCAATCTTTTATGTGATTTCATCAAGTGATTTTCAAGTGATTTCATCAAGCCTAGATACATGTATTTGTAAACTGAGCAGATATCCATCATTACAGTGAGCTGTTATGTTCAGACTGATGAAACGTTACAGTTTCCGTTTTAGTTTGAACTATAATAATCATAGTGCCTCAGGTATTAGCTCAATGTCTAATCTATAATCCAAAAAATACACTGGATTCAATCCAATTATTAGTTCAATTGTACATGTACATACTGCGACTGCATTTTCAAATCTCTTGTATACCATATAATGGCCTACTTTTGTCTCATTCATGTTCTGCGCAGTTTGCCATATAATGCTGTTGCGTATTTAATCCACAGATATAGGCATAACGATCACAGTCTCAAAACTGCATCCTTGTGACAGAGGGAGCCCTTTCCTACAAAACTTTTACACGGGTTTAAAACTGGCTATGAGACATAAATGGCAAAAACCACAGAAATTATTTATTAAAAAATGGAAACATAAGTATGAAGGCATACAAATCTAACCCTTGTCTACACAGTAACAAGTACAGGGTTCCACACAATTCATTCCTGCTGTCCCAACACATATCGATTAAGTTAACTTAACAAATTTAGGTGGATTGAACAAAAAACAATTAAGTTGTCCCAAAAAACCTCAAGACTTGTGTTGTTTCAGCTCATTTTAAATAAATTTGAACAAGCAGCAAAAATCCTTTTTGAGCGTATGATTGGTTCACATTTGTCTCAAATCAGAAACTAAAAGCGAATAGAAATGCAGAAATGTATACATCTGCACAACCCCAGCATTCAAAGAACACGATGACCTTTATGTGAAAGTAAAATAAATGGTCCAAAAACGGTCAAGTTACTGTTATAAATGTGAATTTGTGGCACAAGCTGGGTTGATTTGTAAACCATCAAATACACGGATAGCATTTTTACGAGATGAAGTTAATTTCGTGACAGGAGACACAAATTGAAGATTGATTTTTCTTCTGTGATCTTACTATGCAGATCAGAGTCAGAGAATACAGTTTATGTTTCAAAATATTAGAATATTCTAAATATTTCTCATTTTAAAACTACACATATTAATGCCAAAGTCTAAAATAAAAAATATTGTATACATATATTAAAAATAACAACACAAAATAAAAATGTCAAAAATGCACAACAGTATTACTAAAACTTTAAATACAGCGAGACAAGCAAATATAGCATATCTAATTCAAAGCTATTAAACTAATTCAAGCTATTAATTAAAATACCATACGGTATTAAAATAACACTGTTATACTTGAAAAGACCTTATTTTAAAGACTAAACTGTTATATTTTAGGCAGATGACACCAGACTTGACATGAACATTTAAAGACAGATTTACTTCACATTTACTTTTACACATTTAAAATCATGCAGCTTTTGTTCTGTTTATAAAGATGTTTTTTCTTATGTGCATAAATACCAGTCTTCCTGCAAAAAGCACTATACTTCTTAAAGAATAGTTAAAGAATCAGTTAAAGAAGCTTTATCATGTCTAGACACACATGTATTTGTAAACTGATCAGATATTCATCATTACAGTGTTTAGACTGTTCCTCCGGACGGCATCATTCCTCTGTCTAAGTCTCTTCCCAATAGTCTATTCAAGTCCCGGTCACCAAACTCTAAATTTAGCACGTCACCGGGCAGATTCATTCTCAGGTACACTCACTGTTAGCTATTCTTCTCTTTTATGGCTATAATATAAATGTGTTCATATTCAAGAACATGTTAGAAAGTCTGCTGTCAATCAAACACCTTCTGTGATGCTCAATACTGGAGATGCAGTTACTGACTTTCACATGAATTTGAAGAGTGCTGACAACTACAAACTGTGCTAACAAACCCTCAGATGGTGACAGATTGCCTATTCACCTTACTTAACATCTACATCTGGGTAAAGCCCTTGGCTGTAACAAAACGAAACAAAAAATATACTGTCATATATACTCCACTAAAAACAGTCTGCAAAAGGGGTTTCAAACTGAGGTTCAAAGATTTCGAATTGTCCGTTGAACAAAATGAGAGAGAGATAAGAAAAAAAACTAAAAAATGTAATTTAAAGACTGAGATAGTTAAATTATTTAAATATGTTTATTCAATTTTTATAACAAAAGTATTACTTACTACCAGGGCCATTTATATTGAAGTTAATATTTAGCCACATCATATTGGTGTTTGGTAACATCTAGTTTTTATGAGGTGAGTTGTTAGCCCAACACTCAACCCCCAATCTGGAGGACTATTACAAATGTTTTATTATTACTAATTGATTATGCACTCAAAAAACGAATTCACTAATACTGTTATATTGGCTTTTCAAAACCCAGGATTTTACCATTTTAAAAGTAAAAATGTAAAAAAATAAGATGTAAATATTTGATTACTATAATAGAGAGTAAAAAAGATAAACAAATAATCTGTAAAATAAACAACAATAAACATTGTCAAGCTAATTCTGATCTTAAATACAATATGCCATTGGTTATTTACCTTATTAACCATTGTTTTACTACAAATAAAACATGTTAGTGTAGTTAAACCATGGTCGCCACAAATCAACAAGGGTTTTGCTACACTAACCATAATATTTGTAGTTACGTTGTGGTTGTACAAAGGGTAATCACTGTTCTAAAAACCATTGATACCACAATAACAAGCCAAGGTTTATTTGAGTAAAACAGTCCAAATGAGTCTTTATAAATTAAAATATAAGTCTTTATAAAACAAATAGCATCACATCTGGGGGTCCTTGGCACACAAAGCCCTGGTCTAACAGAAATCACTTTGTTTATCAATGTACAGGCTGTACAATATAAACGCAAGAAGACGCAAATAAACGATATTTTGTATGCTAGCACTTTTTGTTGAATAACTACAAGCTGTTACAGACACTGCGCTCAAATTGACAAAACTGTCCAAATTATATCAATTCTTTGAGTTAGAATTTCTCAAAAATGCCAATGCTAAAATAATATGTGACTAATAAATGTATTTTCTTATATAAAGGGATATGCTGCATAGTAGAACCTCGTCAGTTTTTTTTTACATGATGCTATTCATCTCATAAATGTTGTTATTTACTTGTTACATACAGTTTGAGAGTTAGGTCGTTTATATGAAAGAAAAAACAAACGTATAGCCTAAAGTTTCAATCAGTGACTGAAACCCCAAAGGGAACGCTGAAAACAACAAACAACACGCAAAAAGTCTATACCCATGTCAAAATCTTACCAGTAAATGAGCGAAAGTCCATCAAAACGCTCGAGCTCTCTCCCCCGGGGATTCAAATAGGACATTGCATCCAAAAAGAAACGTGGAGGTTGAAATAGTCTGCTCTGGAAAGGGAATTAAAAGCTGCCTCTTAATAATACCGCCAGACACATCACATCACCGCGACTTCATGTCATGCTGGTGGAGTCGCAGCCTCGCTCAAGAGTCAGCGTTCATTCAGCATCAAATCAATGATACAGCAACTGCCAGGCGAGAGAGAGACTCAACTATGCCAGTTTCTAATCTGTAAGACACGTGGTTTTCATGCTGACCTGGCCGTCTGCTAGACAAAATCTACATCTTGTCGACAAACCAAACCCCTCTGGTCACATTACTTCGACTTTTCAGGTAATGTCTGAATGCGTTCAGACAAACTGAAGAGTTCCAAACTCACTGTTGCTGCATCTCAAAACTCCGAGCTGTCTACCTAGAGGACGTTTTAGGGCATCTTGTTTCAGAGACAGGTAACTAAGCTTTGAAGCATGGGATTAATATACAGAGATATGAGATTATAATTTGTGAATGTGTGCAGTCAGACAGAGGTGAAGCCTATGACCGTTCAGCTTCAGGTAACTGAGATTAATGGTTCGGCTGCCAAACCGTCCTGAGAGATCCGATGCATTGCAGCCTTAACACCAGCGGGGTTTCCAATTTCCTCACGTAGACGATTGTTTGTAACGGCAATCTGTCCATGTAGCTTCATACTATGAGCTGAATTGAAACCTGTGTCTACATTTGATATTTTGGTGCATCACTCACTCTTAGTTGTTATCAGACATGAATGCAAATACCCAGAATGCAAAAAGATTTGCAATACAGTTTACATGCAATAAAAATACAGTGAAGAATTTCACTGTATTTCACAGTCAAACTTTGGTTTGTGATTTAAAACTTCTGTCATAGATCTTCCATTACGACCTGCAGAATAAAAACAACATTGATAAAACAGAAAAGCAGAACATTTGTCTAGTCATATTCAATTATTAATTGCATAAATCATGTAAAATTAATCAAATTATTTCAATAAAATGATGAATTCTGGCAAAAAGCTTCAATATTAAATGTGGTTATAAACCTTTTTTCCTTCTCATCGTTGATTTACAGTTTTTTCAAGCTTAAAAAACATTACTTGGTGAGGTAGTACTATTACAATTTGAGAACATTTCATTAAGTAAAAAAAAAAGCATAAATCCATTGCATTGAAAATTTTCAGCACTCCAGATCAATGCAATTTTACCATACCATATTTACATGTTGTGGACAGTAAAGCCCCACCTTCTATTTGACTGGGAAGATCTCAGCTGTATGACATTAGAAGGCTGAGGCAGACCTGCCAAAATATATAAATAATACAACTTTTTGTCATCCCATTAAAAACAGAGCAGCATCTATATCAAATACTGGAGTTGGGGGAGGGACAATTAGACCATTTCTAATTAGTGGGGGGACTTGTTCTCCTCTCTGTGTAGGGTGGCTGTGACTTTTTGAGGAACAATAACTTGGTTTAACATGGTATTATTATGTTACATATTCTTTAAAAAATGCTGTGTTGTGTCAATCCAAATGTGGGTAAAATATGGACAAACCCAACCTATGGACTGTAAAAAAAAAAAAAGCAATTAGTTGTCTACTTTTAAAATCAGTTGCTTTAAAATGATTCCGTAAATAAACTATGTGCATAAATATAACAATTAAGTTAAGTCATCATAAAGTTACTTGCTGTCAAGTTACGGCAGGTTTACTAATCACTTTTTACAGTCTGGGTTACAGTTGGGTTATAAATGTCTTTTATTTTTACAGACATTTGTTTTGCTTGAAACTATTCCATGGATCCACTGGCACTCCCTTTGCGTGGGACCCCAGTTTGAAAACTATTCCAAAATGGCACAAAATTTAGAGGTGATGTTCAGAACCTGAAACATCTTTTCCAAGCCTGTTAAAACTATTCGACTCCCCCTAGCGGTGGAGTTTGGTACTCTTCAGTAGAGTACACACGCATTGCAGTCTATTGCAGCTGAACAGTCTGTTCTCGGAGGTCCACTGTCCTGAAGAGTTGAGCTCTAGCACTCAACTCCGGTAATTAAACACACCTGACACAGCAAATCAAAGTCTTTAGACTCACTACAAACTTCCAGGCATGTTTGTTGGAGAAAGGTATAGACCATTTTGAGGGATGTAAACAATAACAATGGTCCTAGCATATTTCCTGTTATACATATTTAATTTTCGTAGCTTCTGAGAATCCAAAAAGATCTACATATTGATATATAATGTTATGATCGCTGTTATAATCCTAAATTGTGATTAAATTGCCTCTTGTTACAATTATGCAATAGTTTGACAACAAGAAGGAAATGTTCATGGGCCAATGACATCACTACATTGAAATGGTCCATAGAGCCCAACTCTCCAGGACTGGACAGCTCTGCACTATCTGACAGATTTAATGAGACATCAGTTCAGTACACCATCAGATCCTTCAGACTACTTACACACTCAGTATTTAAGTGTGTCACAGGTTGCAGAAGACTGACATTTAATAAGAATGTTGCAAATGTGCATCACTTCAGGTTTTAGAGTAAGTGATACTACCTGAGAAAAAAAACAGTCACTTCATGGAGTTTAGTGCCATGGTTCATTTAGTGGCACGGTGACTACAGTGCTTGACATTCTTTGAATGAGATCACGGTGTGAGGTGGAAAATGACAGAAAGAGTGACTGAATGGGTGTGGCTGCATGTTTCAGATAGTATAGTAGATCAGTGCGCATTACTGTTGCTCTGTCAACATTCCTCCTTATCTGAAAGGCAATGTCGCTTTCTATCTTAAGTAAGCCGAGGAGAATTATAGCTTTTGAAGGCAGATTCCCTAAAGAGACATTTCCAATAACACGTCTTATTAGTCACAACACAATGACTTCTTAAAAAGTATGTTTAACACACTTTTTCATTATAATAAATGTCTGGGGCCAGGCAGGATTGGCTGGTTTTTCTCAGACCCTCCCCGTTCCAGAATGTAGGTGGGGCTGCACGGTGTGCAATGTTGGACCCGGCTGAGCAGGTTCCGTCTGAGGCTCATTCTTAACCTGGGTGGGGTTGTCACCTGTATGTGCCAATGCCACTCCATTACTCTTTTATACATACAGTACAAGTTGCGCTGACAGCTGCTTTCAGCTGTACGATTCTCCAATCAGATCTTCCAGTCTACAGAGACAAAAAAACACTAGCAAATTCTGACAGGGTGAATGGAGTGATTAGGCAACAGCGGCTGATAATCATTTCTCTGTTGGGGATTTGAGACCATGGCCAGTCTGGTTTGCTGAATTGTGGCTGGGCCATAACAGGATTGCTGCAACACAGCAGTTTTGTGTGTCAGAGGGTCTTTGGGAGGTTTTCATACTCACTGAGCCTTGGCTTTTCTGCTTTGTCCGCAGAGGATTCTGCCATTCTCTGGACTCAATCTGCATGCCCTAAAGAGAGCTAATGAACCACAGGCAAATGTATTAGTGTTGTGTAGACATAACTCAAATACACTAAGAAGTCTTTGGTATGTTGTACAGAAACAGGAACACTGTACTGTATATGTACAGTAACAAAACAAAACATAAACACAAAAGATGCAGTCAAATGTACTTTTGCTGCTTGTTAAGGAATCCAATTATTGCAATAGGAATAAATGTAGGAATTTTGGATAAAAGGGTGAAATATTTCACCACTTGGAGATTGCATTGTGAATATGCAGTACTGACCAACAGCATTCTGCTTGGTTTGACTTATGTGTCATGTGCTTTGTTCCTCACTGATGACAGTGAATGATAGACCTTTTTTGACTTAACGCACCTTAACAATGTGAAAAATGTAGAAAATGAGGAGTTTGGAGTCTGAGTCTGATTTATACCTGTTTGACGAAGCCAAGTTATGGTCACATAATCTTATGTAGTTTAACAACATAATCACAATAACAGTGTCAATCAGACTAAGCATTAACATGAGGAATTATTACTTTATTCTGATTGAATTAGAACTGTAGTCAATAAAATGTTTTAAAAATGTTTTTAAATGTTTTTATGTTTGTCAATTAAATGCCTCTTACTTTATAATAATTCTGTAATTATGAGCTCTAAAGGTGCATTCACATTTACCATAGTCTCATGAAGACATACCTTCAGACTAATGGCAGAAGGTCTGGACTCGATCGTATGTTTTGTTTAGGGATGTAGAAATGTGAGGTAGATGTCCCTACAGCAACAGAGTGCATTTACCATTCTTCACCAATATTTTATGGGCAGTAATTTTTATAGAAATCCACAATTCTTTCCATGCAGATTTGCCTTAATTGAGCAACAAAAGCTGCTTGCTTTGGTGGACTTTGTTGTCTGACAACTAAAGCATAAAAATATGTTATGAGAAAAGTGCTTTTGTGAATCTGGCTAGGCTTAATAATAGGGTTAATAAATAGTAAATTAATGTAAATAGATGATATGACATGCTAATTATGCATGACAATTGATTTAGCTACTTTTCATTCATTCATTCATTCATTTTCTTTTCGGCTTAGTCCCTTTATTAATCTGGGGTCGCCACAGCGGGATGAACCGCCAACTTATCCAGCATGTTTTTACGCAGCGGATGCCCTTCCAGCTGCAACCCATCACTGGGAAACATTCATACACACCCATTCACACACATACACTACGGACAATTTTAGCTTACCCAATTCACCTATACCGCATGTCTTTGGACTTGTGGGGGAAACCAGAGCACCCGGAGGAAACCCACGCGAACACGGGGAGAACATGCAAACTCCACACAGAAACGCCAACTGACCCAGCCGAGGCTCGAACCAGCGACCTTCTTGCTGTGAGGCGAACGTGCTACCCACTGCGCCACCGCGTCGACCCTAGCTACTTTTCATTGAAGGTTTATGGCAACACTGTCTAGTCTAAAGACACTAATTGCCTTCTTTTGCTGGTAAATAATTTTTTGCTCATTGTACAATCATGATTGTTTTAACAAGGTTAATAGTGAATAATGTAGAAAAATGTGTGGCAAAGTAAATAAATAAGTATACATATTGGCTTGCACCACCTCAAAATCATTTTTTAATGTTGAAAGAAATTCCCTCAAGATTTACTAAAGACATGTATTGAACATTGTAGATAAAAAGGGGTGGAGAGTTTACATTATTGCATTTGCAGGAGTTTCCCTTTCAGGTGCAAAAGTTATGGGAGTAGCGTATTTAAATGTAAAACCACATGGTTTGTTGTAGTCAGTTTATTAGCAATTTTTCCGTGATTTCTTGTACATCTTTATTATCATTTCTAGTTTGTGATGTAATTTGCACTGCTCTTTGCATTGGTCATTATGAAAAGGTGCACTTTTTAGTACATCTAAACAATCCGTCTTTATCTGTCGTTCTAAGTGTGTGACACAAAAGAAAAGTTGAGGTACGATATGAATGTTGTGCTTTGAGCTGCATTACAGAGCAAACTAATGACAGATAATATAATTGTAGTTCAATTATCACATATAGGGTGCTTTCACAATGCGCCATCAATCAGCCATATTGGAGACACAGAATGTAAACAATGACGGATCAAAAATGGCACATTTTACTGATTATTGCTGCTGAAAATGATCAGTTATTGTCACCTTTTGGGGTGTATTAATCGGTCAGACTGGGAAAAAAGCATTTAGAGTACTATAGACTGCCAAACGTTTTAACAAATAAAAGAAAAAAATGTCTGAGGAACAAAAGGTGTTTGTGGATGGCCAAACCGAAGCAGGATTTCCAGGACTAGAATCTTGATGTTTGTTCTTACCACTTCCAAGTAGTAGTCAGGTAAGTGAAATATTAGGCTAATACCTAAATTAATACTGCTCGTAAATATCTTATTTATTTATATTAAGTTTAGACACGTTAATATTGCACCCTTTCCTTGTCCTTCTCTTTATAATTTAGCAGCTTTCACAATTTTTTAAATGGTTTAGACAGCATAAATTTAGGCAAAACAACATATTCAATAGTGCATTAGCCCCGCTATCCATGCTGTTGTTTACACCTGAGTGTCGCCAATAACTACACATATATAGGTAACTGACGAATCTTAATGTAAGTGCAAAACCTATACACTCTAAAGAACAAGTAGTTAACTTTACTTAAAGTGAGTAAATGCTTTGCTTTAAAATTAAGTATATGTGCACAATTCTAAAAATTAAGTCAACTTAACAGTTTGAAGTTACAATGGGTTTGCTCACTTTTTTAAGTAAAGTCAACTGGTCATTTTGTTAAGGCAACAGGTTTACACAATTTATTTTGAGTAAAGTAATTATTTGCTTTTGACATTGTATACAAGCTGGACGAGGCCAAACAATAATGACTATATCCACAATTCTGTATGACAGTGTTAAAGCATTTACAGTATGAATTATTTCTCTGGCCTGACTGAAACTGACCCTTTAAAATAATAACCTTTCTTGACCTCGCACTGAAACAGCACTTTAAATGGCTGTAAAAGTTCCTCTTTGACCTAAAGAAAGACAGGATAAGTAATCTGCCGAAAGAACCCAAGTGTCACTTTTATCTACAAGAGAGACAGGTGTAAAGACTTCACGACCGAAGCGTATCCCCTTTAGAAACAAAAACTGTAAAGTCTCGTTGTCATCAACAATGTCTTAGCATACCACCGCGGATAGCTAACATATTTCCATTGGATGGTTTCTAGGTGCACTTGTCGCCACATATAACTAGAGAAACTGTGCGACACACCTTTAGTGGCTAGAAAATGCTGTTTGTGTATTTAACAAAACAGGTGCCGACACTCCTGCCATTGAACCTTAAATCTTCACACCCGGAAAAAAAAAAACGTCACTCCTCTTTTATTTAAAATCCGAAGATTGATTATGTAGTGATGTCAATATTATACAAATGTGTGTATTATTGTAACATAATGGCTCTTTTAGGATCAATTCTGATGTTTTACCACAACGATTCTCTGAAGGAATCTTAGGCGTGAAATGCATGCTATAGAACAGTGTGTTTTAGTTGATATCCCACAACTACCTGTTTGAAATACTTTAGTCTCTCCACCCATGTTTGCATAATGCACCTTGCACTGAGAGACATGCTCAGTGCAACATATTTACACACCCAATAGTCTATACTATATGTTAAACACAGACAAGTGTAGAGGAGAATGATCTTTCATTTGTACCCCTTTGCCCTCCCCCAACACCAAAAAATCTATATATCAGTGGCTTATTGCATATAAACGTGTCATTAGTCATTTGCATAGGGTGTGTTGAGTTCCAATGCAGGCCCATCCTGGCAGAGGAATGCTAAATAAACTCATACATACACATGAACTAAGATACTTCAGGTCTCAACCTTGAAATGTGTTCACTTTATGATCCACGCATGTCATTCAGGAGCTCAGATCGCCTCTACTCCTCACCTGTCTTACAGTATGTGTGTGTGTGAGGGAATTCCATCCTTTTAACCTTTTCATACATTCCTGTTTCCAAACCCACTCCGAATGCGCATTATTCATTATCAGCAGGGCATGCAAATGTCTATTCATTTGCATTAAATGTGATGACAAACTAATTTCTTGACATTTTCACTTGTGTAGGATGAGTGGAATGTGGCAACACCGGTTGAAGATACAAGCACATCTGGAAGAAGATGTAAATGATACACAAAACCCATTCTCACGTCTGATCAGCAGGTGGTTTGGTTTGTGAATGATGCTTGAGTAGGTTTGGCTTCATGACAGTATTAATGCAGAAGTTAATATTTAAGCCTTTGGAATGGACTGTGTTCACTTGTAGCCAATTTAACACAAGGACGGCACACATTGTAGCTTATCTGTGGGCATTCCTTTAAAGTAGTGATATCACAGTGCCGTGCGGCTATATTCATTATCTCTGTAGTAAGATAGTGCTGTAGAACGTTTCTTGTCTTCTGTCATGGGAGACATTATGGAGGCTGATGTTACAGTTATAAACGGGCTCTCGTTATTTTTTTACTTACTTTTGTAGATGGCATTTTAGTGCATGGGCATGCAAGCTTTTTAACCAAAGTTTCAGGTGGTTTGAAAGACCCACCACTCACTGACAAAGGTGCAGAATTTGTCCCATACATGAGCTCATTTATCCTATTTGAATGCTATGCCATCATACATTGTGAAAAGAACCCATTGAAAAAGGCTTCAAGACCAAGCGGAATCCTCTGTTGGATGTTGCTTTGGAGTGACTTCAGCTAATCAGTTTTGGCCAATAAAAAGGTGTGAAACACCAAAAGCTGCCCGTATTAAATATTTAAATTATTTAAATACTAAATTTGCTATAGTTGTTATTAATGAATTTTCAAATGTACTTTTTTTACAAGAGAGGCTAAAAAAATTGTGAAGCTCCACATTATTCATTAATTCATTTACTTTTTGGCTTAGTCCCTTTATTAATCTGGGGTCGCCACAGCGGAATGTTCCGCCAACTTATTCATCATATGTTTTACGCAGCGGATTCCCGTCCAGCTGCAACCCATCACTGGGAAACACCCATACACTCTCACTCACACACATACACTACGGACAATTTAGCTTACCCAATAGCGCATGTCTTTAGACTGTGGGGGAAACCAGAGCACCCGGAGGAAACCCACGCCAACACGGGGAGAACATGCAAACTCCACACAGAAATGCCAACTGACCCAGCCAAGGCTCGAACCAGCAACCTTCTTGCTGAGAGGCAACAGCCCTACCCACTGCACCACCGTGCCACCCTAGCTCCACATTATTATTATTTTTCTTCTTCTTCTTCTTCTTCTTCTTATTATTATTATTATTATTATTATTATTATTATTATTATGTTTAAATGTTTTATTATTCAAATGGTCAAATTCTGACTGAGGAAAGTTGAATGTTCTGGCTAGTTTGTTATTTGCCTAATAAATGACAATTGGCTACAGTTTTTAATTCAAAAACAAAAACATTTCTTTTTTTGTAATGATATTTGGTGTAATACATTTTTATTTTAAAAATAAGTATTTATTCATATTTCTTTATTCTAAATCTTAAGGAAATATTTTTGGTACATCAAAAATATGTGATTATGATGACCACCGGACAAGCTGATCCAGCTAAAAATAGTGCTTAAAATGTCACTAAAATGCATTATTTAAATCTCATAATTTAATAGAAAATGAGGCGAATAACTGCAAAAAGGTCCACTTTTTGAGAGAAAAGAATCACCCCTTTCACCAGGCTGACTACAGGCCTGCATTAGCTTACTATATTCAAATATTATTATTTGAATTTAGTTTGCGGTCAGTGCAGATGATCAAATTACTTGAAAGCTAAATCTTGTGGATTTTTCAGTCTATTATGCACTTGGAGCTAAGTCCATATCCTACTATTCCTGTTTCTTTATCTGTTATCAGAAAATCAAAATAGCATCCTTGCTCAGCTAATGCTAACACATAATTAAGCACTCTCAAAAAAATTATCTCTTGTTCTGTGCTTGTTTAAATGTGAATACACTGCAATCTTCATCTGACACCTGTTGTACTGGTCTCTGAAAACCAACATTATATTATTAATATAGCACGAGGCCTAAGGCATAATGTTAAAAAGAATAGTAAGGCAGATATTCAACACCAAAGCAGTATTTGTGTTGTGTTTCCATCTGCTTCCATTCAAAAACAGTCACTGGAACACACACACACACACACACAAATGCACACATACACACCCCCTTATGACTCATTGTTTCTAGGCATCCAACAATACCCGGTTCTCATGACTTTTCCTCTGTTGGCATTAAGAAGGGTCCCAGAGCTGCTAAGCACGAGGCCCAGTTTAGAGACAATTGTGATATTTCAAAATGCCTGTATGAGCTATAAAAATGAAAACTGCCCAGGAAGTTTAACAAGAACATCAGCATTCAGTCTAAAAACGGGTCTGGCTTTTAAAAATCTTTATGACTCTGAGTCTCACAAACTAGCTGAATCACAAAAAAGGTTGGACTGGTTATGTAAACTCTGTTGAAGTTGAACTGATACTGGAGTATGAGGGAAGCATGAGTTCTGTTAGTCCAGAGCTTTATGGCTAAAGAAGCCATCAATAAATAAGGCACACTTCATTTGTACTGCACTCTGTATGTTAATGTAACACTTTACAAACCTTTATGGGTTTCCTTTTTCTCTGTTGAACACAAAAAGAAGAAATTTTGAAGAATGTTGTAAACCTGTAGCTATTAACATCCATTCTGAGAAAAAAGAAATACTGTGAAATTCAAAGGTTAACGGTTTCCAGCATTCTTCAAACTATCTTCATCAACTGGAAGAAATTAAACTCTGTTATGGAAGTTTGGGATTAAATGACAGAATTTCAATTTTGGGTTGAATTGTCTATGTAATAACATTAGATAATACATTAGTTAAAATGAACTATAACTGTGCATTTACCTAATGTACACGTATACAGATTTTTAACTTTGTAAATATAGAAATTAACATGCGCTACGATTGTTTAATGCTGAAGATGTTTTTTTCGTTGTTGGTTAATGTTGTTAAATTATGTTAATAAATGAAACCTTACTCTAATGTATTTTACCATGCTTTGTGTACATAAAAAGAGAAGAACATTAAAAAAAAATCATATTTGGTGTTTGGGTTAATGTATTATAAAATATCACAAGTTAAAAAGCAGATTACTTTTTCAAGTAACTATAGCAACGCATTACTTTAAATGTCGAAAATTTTGGAGATAAAACATTTTTTTGCCATCACTTTATTATTCACTCGTTTATTTACTGGCATTTATTCTCGTGTCCTCATATCAAGAGAAATCAGGAGTAAGTGTGGCAGTAAGTGTGGTTATTGTGGCAGACCCTGAATATTCATCGATGAAGAGTTTTTTCATTCTCATTCTGTTCTTCATGTAATCCAGAAAGTCAACACAGCTGAAAGGCCTCAACTGTACAGATATGAATTTACATTTTCTTACACTTTTGGTGTAAAGGGAGTATAATATATAAAATATACATATATATATATTATTTTTTATTATTTATTAAGCAAGCTACTCCAGCATTGCACCAGATTTTTGTCAGTATCAGACACAGCCTACTGAAATAGTCTCAAAAATGGGATTTGTAGGCCTACTTCTAATGTGTCAGGAGACACCAAATTATTGTATTGGTGAACTGGCCGTATATAGGTTACACACTGGTCATCATGGCAATCAAGAATAGCGTACTGTTATTGTATCAAAATAATAATACTGCAGCTTGCTTTTCTGAATGAAACAACCTACCACCTAGTAAAAGTTAAATGTCTCCTACGAAACCCTGTTTCGATAGGCTGCAGGTCCGTCTGTCAGAGAGGGGCGGACACCAGCCCGGACTTTTAAATGGGGTTTGGTGTTTTTGAGCTCGACTTACTTTGACGGACAGCTCGTGTTCGTGGGAGGGAAGGTGCTGTCGCTCACTGTGGGCGTTGTATTTGAGGCGTGTAGCCTACCTGTCCTGGAAGACGCTTCAGGTACTAGTTGAACGACAGGGACATTTACTGTGCCATCGTACACAGGCGGGTGTTGGAGAGACTCTGCAACTGTCATCATGTTTAGGAAAAAGACACCCAAGAATAGCGTGGCCGTCAGTGAGAAAAGGTAAATAGCAGACGGATACATTTGACACTGTTTATGTTTTGTCGCGCTGAGGAGTTTTCATCGCGTGTGCCGTGACAGGACTACTGTACGTTTCATTTCTGTCGTCGGTTTGTTGTACATTAGCCACGTCGCACAAGATAGGCTAAGTAATGTGTTTTAAAATCTGACTTCATGGTAAATGGGTTTTTTGGTTGCTTGAATGAAAGTTACTGTTGTAAGGGTGTGGCGCTGCAACAGGTTGGATAACTTTCTATGAGATACACTTCATGTTCATCTCGCCTGGGTTGGTCCCATTTCACATTTAAAACGTTTTTAAAGTTTGTTGCGACATGTAACATTATTAGGTATATTTAAAGTAGTAGCCTATAGCCTGAGTAAAAATCGAGTAGGCTATATTTTAAGGTACTTTAAATAGTATGGTAAGTATGCACTAGTATCACATATTTAGGTATACTAAGAATTGCTCGGGACTAAATTGCCGCACTTTTAATTAATAAAAGTATACCTTTAAGTGTATGTTTTATGTGTAACAATTTTGAATAGCACTGAATACACAGTTTACAACAGCAATTCTAATTTGTAGCTACTGCACATAGGCCTACAAGTGAACAAATGTTTACTAGTTAAATACTGTTAGCACATTTTTAGTTGAAAGTACACTTTGTCTCAAACTATTAGTTTTGTAGCACACTTGCCTGTTTTACATAAGTGAACTTAACATAATACTTACAGTTTACCATCTATGAATTATTTTGCACTTTAAATGTACTACTAGCCTATGTTTCCATTTAGGTATAAAGTTTTATACTTGACATATATTGACCTTTAACAGTGCTTTAGTATTTTATGTTTTGAACAAATTAGAGCAATATACAGTAGTAATTTACATTTTATTTATTACAATTTTGTATTAATTGATCATTATTTTATTTATTATAATGTATTATTAAAATACATTTATTTATTAAAAATAATTAATAGGATTTAATAATAATAATAGTTATTATTATTATATTTTAATATAAATTAATATGATATTTATTATACTATATTCATATTATAATTATGTTTATAATATTTTTTTAAAATTGCTGCATTATTGTACAGGTTTTTTTTATGATTTACTTTTCAAACATTTTTGTTTTAATATATTTATAGTTCTCAAGTTACACCTCAGAGCAGGTTGCAGTCAATGTTTAAAGAAAGCTGATTGGTTAAGGGTACTAGTGTGATCATATAGTGACAAGTTCAAGTTTAAACAAGCATATACTGCAGATGGCTTGAGAGATGAGTCTAGCCTTGAGCTTTGCTTTAGCAGGACTCAGTATTAGACATCAAATATAGTGAAAGCAGTGCAGATTATGGGGGACTTTGCTCTAAGAATATGGTTTCAGTTTGAGTCAAAATAATTTTATTGGTTACAGATGTAGCAAAAAAATGAGGTTTTCCTAAACACATAGTTTTCTGTTTAAGTCATCTTTGGGTGTTGTTCAACTGTGCTACGCACGATAGGTCACTCGGTGTCAAATGTGCCAGGTTTTGTGACTTGTCTGTCCGCTTTTGACAGAAACAAGGCATGGCACGCTGAGATATGGCCAGTATTTGGAGTAAGCTATAAAAGGACAAAACCTTAGGCTATTTCATAACACTGCTCTTGAGATGTCCTGATTTCTTAGTTTATGTTTTTGTATGTGTATGTTTTGGATATGGGAACACCTCTAGGGAAGTTAACTGAGCATCAAATAATTACGTGCCCCACCCAGAACTTTTCAACATTTCAAATCAGATTAAATAATTTTTCTCTAGAGAGAATTCTAAATGTTGCTGCTTGTCCCATTATATAAATCTGGCATTTTTGTCACTTTAATATTTTTATTTTACTTCACTTTTATTTTAATAATAAAAACTATTTTAAAAATTAAAGTGATGGTTCACACAAAAATTAAATTTTTAAATAATTTACTAATTATTATTATTACTATTATTACTATTATTATTATTTCCTTAATTATTTACAAAGTTGTTAAGAACTAATATTATTAAGAACTTGCTTGGGCTTAGTTAGGAACGCATTATATCGAGTCAAGTCAGCATAAATAAACTTTAAAAACATTAAATGAAAAGTTGTTTTCAATCTAGTCAACATTCAGAATGGCTAATGAGACTAAACAAAAACCCAGACAATATATCAATCTTTTAAAATTGGAGTGAAGTTTGGACAACTAAATATTTCTAATTAAATAATATTTTGAATAAGAGAAATTGAGAGAAACATAAAAAGAGAAACATAAAAAAAAAATCTGGAACTAGTTACTTAATAATAATTACTTGGAGCTGACTTCTGACAGTGTATAGTACTCCAAAAAACTTCTTTTTTACAAGAACATATATTATTTTTTGCTGTTTAAATAGTAATAATTGCAACAACATTGTTTATATAGCTTCATTCTTTAGCAGTCCAGCTGTTCAGTCCTGTTTCACATACAGATGCATTTAGATGATATGACAAAAGTCTCTTTATCCTTTTTGCATGCATAGTGGCACATTAGTACAACCTGTTAGACCTGTTTGAGTTTCTAACGCCCTCATTAAAACCACCGTCTTGTTGTAATTATCAGCCTCATTTACATATCTTACTCACAACTCCCTTAGCTTTTTTTAGATCAAGTGAACACAAAACACTTTTTTGTTTTCTGATAACATGATATTATAATTTAATCAGGTGTCAGATATTAATAACTGGCATTAACTCGCTCAAATGTCATTATTAAGGATTCACGCTATTGGATGATAAAATAACACATTTTGTCCTAAAGGCAAATACAGCCCAAGGTGTGTAATTTGATTTAGATCAAGTTTAGTCATGTCCACCATCCACTGTCAAAACAGTATTTCTCTAGAATTTGCAGAATGCAGTAAAAACTGTGCTAGGCTGCAGCTTTTGTGTCAAGTAGAGAGAATATTTTATTTAGTTTTTTTGTTAGCACACTGGTTCCCCCAGCAGATGATGCGGAATGAAAGTGTTTCAAGTCCTGTATTTATTTTCATAGCATCTCTGCATGACAGATAAAGTGAAGTGAGGTTTTCTGTCCCAGATCCAGAGATTCAACATAAAAAACCTACTACACCGGCTGCAGTATTTTGGGAAAATGCAGACTGAAGTGTGTTTATTTGGCTTGCTGAAACTACATCAGACTGCTCTCGCTAAAACAAACTCCCTGTTGTTTCACCTCAGACCACCTGATACTGATTTGACGAACCTGATCGAAAAGTTGCAGAAGAATGCAGACAAGGTGGAGAAGAACATCATTGAGACGGAGCAGAATCTCAACAAGGTGAGCGCAGCACAACAGCTTCAGTGGATTAGAAATCAAAGCCAGAGAGTTTAGGCTCTCCTGCTTTCTTCACAAAATTAAGCATGTTAATTCCCCTTTCAAACGTGTCAGGTTATTTGCGGTAAAATAATGGAAAATAAGTGCCAGAGTTATTTCAATGTTTTCATTTTAATTTATTCAGAATGTTTAGCGCTTTATTTCGGTTACACTTTAGTATAAGTACCAATTCCCACTATTAGCTATTGGCTTAATGCCTGCTTATTACTAAGATGTTGGCTGTTTATTAGTAAATATGATCTTATTCTACATCCCTAATCCTGCCCAATACCTAAACCCAAATACTACCTTAATAACTATTAATAAGCAGCAAATTAGTCATTTATTGAGAATAAATAAATTGATTCGTTTATTAAATGGTCTAGTTAATGGTTTATTAATAGCGATCACCATCCCACAGGTGGGTCGTTGTTCAGTGCAAATGTAATTTATATTGACAAAGTATATATAATATGCAGTTCAAGTGTGAAATCAAAAAGGGTGTTAAGTAATTTAATATTTTATTGTAACTTATTTCAATTTAAAAAATGTTGTCAGTTGAAAAACTTTCACTGTCTTTATTTACTCACCGCATTTAATTACAGACCCATATATAGGCCTACTACTTTTTTCTTCTATGGAACTCCAAAGTGGGATCCAAAACAATACTAGATATATTTTCTTTTTTTCTGAGAGAAAAATACAGTATATGTTTTAATGTTATTGTTTGCACCATACTCCAAGACAAATTCCTAGTACTATAAAGTGTTTTTGCCAACCCTTAGCGATTCTGATTAATTGGTATTCAGTGTAACAATATTCCACATGCCAAAAAATAAGTATATTGTGTAATTTTAGCCTAAATATACCTACAGCTACACTGAATGACCACATTGTGACATTTTAAGTCTGGAATTCCATTAAGTTGAACTATCCTTTTGTTGCATTAAATACTGTAATCACGTTCCTTGTGGATGTTTTCAGGACATCAGGAAGATCAATGAGGGCAAGCCGCCCCTGTACCAGGATGACACCAACAAGAGGATCCTGAACTCTCTGGATCTGCTGAAAAGTCTGGATGAGGACGCATCCCAAGTCGTCCTTCTGAAGCACCCCCAAGCTGAGATGATTGAGAAAGAGTGAGTCTCTACAGCCACCATCAAGCCCAAATGTCTAACAACATCTCGTACGGCAAACAATCTGACTAATATGCTGTGAATGACAATTTTTTTTCTCCTCAATGTAAAAGCGTGAGACAGCTCCGAGTGCGTGTGATGAAGCTCCACGACGATCACAATCGCATTTACAACATCACGCGCTCAGAGCAGGTTCCCACCGTCAACTGGGGGAAGATGATCGATGAGAAACTGGTGTGTAGAACGTGCTGTACTTTTCTCTCCCTCTTTCTTTCCCTTTTTTTTTTATTATGTGGTTTCAAATGATGATATTGTGTTTTGATGCAGGTGAATTTGAACAACAAAGGATTTGGACAAGATCTGCCCACCATTGAGAATGAAGTGGAGGAGCACAATATTTTTCATAGTGAAGTGGAGGCACTGGCTCCGTACGTCACTGGAGACCGGGTACATATTTACTTAATAATTCTGAAGAAAAAAGGCAAATATTTGATGCACAACTGACATCTGTGTATCATCTCCTTGCTTGTATAACAGGACAGTTTGGATGGCCAGCAGGCGAGGTACAGCAGACTACTGGTAAGACAGCATTTTCTGCATTTAAAATCCCCCTGAAATCCAAACTAGTTTAGTATCAATATGTTAGTCTTAATGTTATCATTAAACTTGTGTATTTTAAAAAACAAAGAAAAAAATTGCATATAGAAAACATAAGCATTTCAGCCTTGCAATTTCTCACCAATATGCATCAACAGTTTTTTTTATGACATCACATTATACTTCAGCTTCTCATCAGATCGTCTGACCAATGAAATGCTCTCTAGTGTTTGAAGTTTCCTGCCTACTAATCGATGTGCCTGAAATTGGTCATTTATTCACATGGTTCACATAAACACTTGCATATATAAGAAAATAATAAACAGCAGCCAAGTGATCTAACACATTTACCAATAAAATGGATGCTGAATCATGCTGTGAATTTGTGTACTCGCCTCTCTACAGCAAGCCCAAAGGGTGAAAATGCATTTAACATGTGCACACTGTAAAAAATATCTGTTAATTAACAGTTTTCATATTTTGTGATTCACAAGTGTTTTCTGTTTACAGTTGTGAATCACATTATGGGACCTTGATCTCTGCTCTGTTGACTTTTGATGTTGAAAATTCAACTTTACAGTTTAACAAAGTGACTTTTATTGACATGTTAGTGGTTTGAAATAATATAATGTATAATAGATAATATATAGAGAAATAAGTCTGGGGCGGCGCGGTGGCGCATTGGCATTTGGCATTTCTGTGTGGAGTTTGCATGTTCTCCCGTTGTTCGCGGCTGGAAGGGCATCCGCTGCGTAAAGTAAATGCTATATAAGTTGGTGGTTCATTCCGCTGTGGCGACCCCAGATTAATAAAGGGACTAAGCCGAAAAGAAAATGAATGAATGAAATAAGTCTATAAAATAACAGAAAATACACTGACAAGGTTTTTGTACCATAATATGCCACACCAATTCAGACAATATATCACTTTATAACTATTAAAAACGCTAATAAAAGTCACTTTTTCTAACTTTTCAGGGGTAAAAGTTGTTGGAAGAAAGATCAAGGTCCCATAATGCAATTCAAAAGCATAAATAAACAATATCACAAAATATGGAAAACTGCTAATTTAAGGATATATTTAACAGTGCATACAGCCAACATACAGAAAAACTAGGACCTTCAAAACTAAGTTTGTTGCACACAAGTACAATTTTCTATATGGAGAATGGCACATTTGAAAGGGAAGGGGCTACCCAGTAACCCCCGTCTTTGTTTCAGTTGAAATTACATCATCAAACAAAGTTGTGCATTAGAAGGCACTTTAAGGGACTTTTATTTTGCAACTTAGATATGCGTGGTTACTGTAATGTTTAATTCTCAAAACATGTCTATTTGACTTTGTCCATCTTAGGCAAACTCCACAGCACGGCAGACGAACCTGCTCAGTATGAGGGACTATATGCAGCGCTGCACCAACGAGCTCTACTGGATGGACCAGCAAGCTGATGAGCGAATCACATATGACTGGAGCGACAACAACCTGGATTACCCAGCCCGAAAGAGGCAGTACGAGGTAAGGCTTAGAGTTAACAGCTATTTAATGATAGGTAATGCATAATTCTAAGACTGGAGATTAAGCGCTTTCATATTCAGACCTCCAACAAATTATGTGATCACAGTGCTGAAACGCACATACTTTGAAATGTAATTTTAATGTGTACTTCATCAGAACTTCATCAGCAAGTGCCTGGAGTCTAAGGAAAAAACTGTCACCCAGCTGAATGAAGA
The DNA here is from genome assembly GCA_903798115.1 of Danio jaintianensis. NCBI lineage: Eukaryota > Metazoa > Chordata > Actinopteri > Cypriniformes > Danionidae > Danio > Danio jaintianensis. The sequence continues at coordinate 17,000,070 of CAIGQV010016547.1, read as the reverse complement.
TGGGGAGGAACTTATTGAGCAAAACCATCCGGGCAAAAACGTCATTGCGGTAATATTAATTCATTTATATTAATAATTATTTTGCTATTACATTTTTGGTTTAAAAAATCACACATAGTTGACATAAATATACATTGACACTGTTTCAAGCATTATGAGATGCTTTTTTAACTAGAAATTCTGCAGTGCATATCTGTATTGCACTATATGGTATGGAGTAACGATGGTAAAACTGAAACTATAGAAATAAAAACTATAGCATAGCTGAACCAAACAGAATAATTACATAAAATTATTTAATCCTGTTTGCTTTATAAAATAATATCCAAAATCGCTGTGGTTTAAATAGGGGTTTGCTTATTTGGTCCCACTTTACAATATGGTCGTATTGGTTAATGTTAGTTCATGTATTTACTGACTTGAACAAACAATGAACAATATATTTATTTATATATATATATATGTATTATAGTGTTTATTCATCTTTGTTAATGTTAGTTAATGAAAAAACAGTTATTCATTGTTAGTTTATGTTAACTCCTAATGAATTAACAATGTTGAACTATGATTAATAAATTAAATACATTAAGTAACATTAACTAATCAATGCCTTATTGTAAAGCTATAAACATTAGATTTTTGCTAGTGTCGTTGGGTAAAGTTACGTTTAAAAGTAGTATATTACAATCTAGAGTACCTTTGTTGAGGGTGTTTTGTTTATTTATTTAAAAATTAATAATTGTTGTCAATTAAATAATTGTGTTTAATATTATTCATTTTAAAAGTATTTGTGTTTCATTTAAAATTATTTAGGAGTGTGTTTTATTGTGCGTAATTAGTTGGGGTTTTGTTAACATGCACAATAAAAAACACGTGGACAAAAACCACACATACCATAAACCATAACACACACAATGTCGAAATACATTGAAATAATGAATGTAATGTATATAAACAAAATAACTTATAAGATTACTTTAATGAAAATGACACAAGCAACGTGAATATAATCAAACATGATGGAACTTTTTTTAAATGCCCTTTTCTATATAAATCATTGGATGATGCACACGTTTAATATCACTGTGGAGTAGCTGTATATATTATGCTTCTTCTAAATTAAGTTGTTTTTTTAGGCACACATGGATGCCGTTCATGCGGAGTGGAAGGAATACCTCAACCTGCTCATCTGTGAAGAAAACCACCTCAAAAACATGGATGACTATCACAAGGTCAGTTTGCATTATACACAGTTATTTACTGCTCTGTTCTGTTTCACGTTTGCTTTCAGTCTTGCTCATTGCATTATTTTATTTGTCCAGTTCCAAAAGGATGCAAGAGACACCAGTGATTTGTTGAAGCGCCTGGAAACAGAGATCAACCAGAAGTACAATCCTGAGTTCAAAGACATGTACCAGATGGAGGGTCTGATTGCTGACCTGGATGTAAATATATATTGGATTTTTTTTTCTTAATTAATTGTTTTCTTAATTGTTTCTTAATTCGGCAGTGCGGTGGCTCAGTGGTTAGCACTGTCACCTCACAGCAAGAAGGTCGCTGGTTCGAGCCTCGGCTGGGTCAGTTGGCGTTTCTGTGTGGAGTTTGCATGTTCTCCCTATGTTCGTGTGGGTTTTCTCCGGGTGCTCCGGTTTCCCCCACAGTCCAAAGACATGCGGTATAGGTGAATTGAATAAGCTAAATTGTCCATAGTGTATGTGTGTGAATCTGATAGTGTATGGGTGTTTCCCAATGCTGGGTTGCAGCTGGAAGGGCATCTGCTGCGTAAAACTGGATAAGTTGGCTGTTCATTCCGCTGTGGCAACCCCTGATAAATAAAGGGACTAAGCCAAAGGAAAATGAATGAATGAATGAATGAATTAATGTTTCTTAATTCATAATATGTGTATAGGGCAAAGGCGAGCCATTTTGCTTTGGTGTCTGCATTAAGTTATATATACACATTGAATGCATGCATGAAGCATCTACTTTAATGTCTCAAATATCTTTTGTGGAAATAAAATATCAAAATATGAGTGAAATAATGATCCATCATCAGTCAAAACATATATGTGTTCAATTAGTATATCAAAGAATAAGTAATGCTACTTAATTTGATTAGATTTTAAATGATTGCTGGCAAACTGGTGAAACCTAGTGGTCCAAAGTATGAAGAATAACAATAATTTGTATTTAATTTACAATAATTTTGGCTTAATTAGTATTGTTATATATTTCCAGTGCCAATGAACAGGTCAAATATTAATATAAAAAAATGTCAAATATTATTCTTGTTCTGTTTTAGTATTTGTCACACTAAATGACAATTTAATGTAAACACTGAAAAAATGACACTTTGAACCAGCTTTAAAAAATTACTGCCTATTTTATGCCTGCTGCCTAAAAATTACTGCCTATTTTATTTTTGTTTTTCTCAAAGTATAATTTAACTTTGGTTCAAACTATAATATTTAATCTAAATCAAAAAAATTTATTGTAGTCAAGAAAAAAACTTACATTCACACAAAGTAAGAATATTTTTTAATATAGAGACACTAAATATATTTATTACCCTTAGATCAAAGTATAATCTTGGTTTGGACCAACCTACAAATTACTGTAATTTGTTACAGCTAAATGTATAAATTACCCTCAAATTATATTTTTTACTTGGTTGAAAATGAAAAAAATTATTCTGCCCAAGGAAAAAAATACATTAACTCGAATGTAAAATATTGTTTTTATAGACGATGAATTAATTGAATTACTTTTGTTCGACTTAAAATCTAAATCTAAGTAAAATTGTACTTTGGACTAAACTATAATAAATACATATAATGTAAGTCTATGCTATTGCTAGTTATTTTATTTTTAATAATGAGGTAAACTATAGCTGCTCCTTTTAGTATGTATGTAAGTATCACGCAAGATGGTGATCAAACTCACATTAGAAAAACATAAAAACTGAAAGCACATAAACAATACCTTTTTCATGTGGTCTCATGACATGAAATCTGCTGCTTTAAAGTAAAAATAATACTTTGAGCAAAATTATTGTTTTCAAATTTACCTAGAGGGTTTGTTTTTTTTGCTTTAAGGTGAATTTAATAAAACATTATAATCATAAACCATAATTTTTCACTTAATCCAATATAAAAATGTACTTTGAATTAAAGACACAGTAGTTTCACTTTTTTCAGTGAATGTTAATAAAGTGCACAATAGTATTTTTTTTAAGGAAAACACATTTAAATAGGACTCGTTTTAATGTAAGGGAAAAAGATATTTAACACTTTATTGTTTTGATAGGGCAAAACTCCTTTTCGTCTTTGATCTGTATTTTAAAAAGTGTCTCTATATAAAACTATTTGTGTTTGCATTGACAGGATCAGTCAAAGGCCATGAACCACTTCGACGAACGTCTGAAAAACCTCCAGAAGCGCAGCCTGCAGGTTCTCCCTCTGAAGTACCGCAGGGAGACTCCTCAAAAACTGCTTCCTATCGAGGCTCTGTGTGAATACGATGCAGAAGAGGTACGCAGTCTGAGCTCTATATGCACACAGCTTAGAGCTCCTCTAATACCAGTCAGTGAAACATCATGAGTAAGCGAAGAAGAAAAAAAAAATAAAAAATGTTACGCTCTGTCTCTGCTCGGGTTTTGGATTCTCCCATCTAATGTATTTAAATCCTTAAGACGGCCTTCACCCAAACGATTCATCTCATATAAACCTCCAGAGACGCACGCAGGGGGATTTTGTACGGATTTCACATTTATTTTGCAGCGGCAATATCAAGTTGAAACAGAGCTTACTTTGCTTATTTTGTTCAACGCAGGGTTCAATTTTGCGAGGGGAGCGATACACCCTACTCAGAAACAATGGGCCCAAATGGGACGTGAAGGACGCTAATGGACGCACCATGAGCGCTCCAGGAGTTTGCTTCATAATCCCTCCAACCGACCCTGAAGCTGTGGCCAATGCTGACAAGTGGGTATTCCTTCATTTCAGGATATACAGCAATAGAAAAAAATTAAGATAACACCTGAAAATGATCAGTTTCTTTGGATTTATGATTTTTAATTATGTGTTTGAATAAAATATAATCATCTTTATTTCAGTGTGTAAACTACTGATGACACTTCTTGAAAATTTGATTATTTAAATAGAATCAAAATAATAAATCATAATTATTGAAAATAGAAATGTTAAGCATTTTTTTGCATAAAATTACAAAAAAAACATTTTATTCATGTTTTGACAACAAAATACCAGTGTTTTAACTTCAAAATTAGTGTTAGTTGTCACTAGTCATCAGTGTTTGGTGAAATAACCTGGATATTTAAACAAGAAATTAAATTTTCTTTTATACTGATTAATTGTAATTTTCTTTAAAAAAACAATCTCACAATGACATTGTTCATTCATTCATTCATTTTCTTTTCGGCTTAGTCCCTTTATTAATCTAGGGTCGCCACAGTGGGATGAACCGCCAACTTATCCAGCATATGTTTTACGCAGCGGATGCCCTTCTAGCTGCAACCCATCACTGGGAAACATTCATACACACTCATTCACACACATACGGACAATTTTAGCTTACCCAATTCACCTATACCGCGGAGCACCCGAAGGAAACCCACGCGAACACGGGGAGAACATGCAAACTCCACACAGAAATGCCAACTGACCCAGCCGAGGCTCGAACCAGCGACCTTCTTGCTGTGAGGCGAACGTGCTACCCACTGCGCCACCGCGTCACCCCACAATGACATTGTCTTTATTTTAATTTTGGAAGAAATGTTATCAGACCTTAAATAATAAGAATACTTTAAATCTAAGACCTTTATTAATAAAAAAAATTATAATCATTATCATAATACATTATTTATAGCGCCTTTAAAAGTGGCTTTCTCTAAGTGCTTTACAAGCAAGCGACACAACAGACAAAAAGCACACATGGATAAAACAAATACATATCAAAAAATACGAACCGAATAACAATATATAAAATCAATGTAAGACTATGTAAAATGAACAATCAGGCAAAAGAAATCCTAAAATAAAATGTTTTAAGAATTTTAAATAAACGGAATTTAAAATAAAACAAATATTAACATTTTACTAAATTCTCTGGACTTATTGGGTATGTGTTTATCACATCATTTGCAGTTTATACATTTACAATTATGCCTAACGTGAAAATATCTTTGCAGTCTGATAAACCAACATAAAGGCATCAAACAGAAAGTCGGCAGCAGCAAAACTGCACTACAGGCCCGACTGGCAGAGCTCAAGAAGGAGAGTACAGGAGGTAAGGGCTTCTCTCTTAGGTTATAATAAACTATGCAGAGCTCTCTCAAAGGGAGAAAATTGCTAAATTTGCTTCTTCCTCCAGGCGCAGATAAGCAAGAGCAGCAGTGCCGTCAGCTGATGGCAGGACTGGATAAAGTTGTCAGTGATCTGGATAAGCAGGAGAAGGCCATTTACTCTCGTGTGCGCCCTCCACTGGAGCAGACGCGTCCTGTGCAAGACAGCACTGACAGGCTGCAGGACATTAGGGTACAGATTAAGACTGTACTGTGTTAGACTAACCGGGACCTGTCATAAAACTTATTTTTGTAAAGTCACTTTGGATAAAAGTATCAGCTAAATGTTTATGTAAATGTTACACGCACATTACGTATGCACAATCCTAATATAAAGTAAAAAATAACATAAATTCTGGGTTGTGAGATGCAAACTTAGAATTACTTGAAAAAAGTTTGAATTGTGAGATGCATGAAAGATGCTAATTCACAATTGTGGGAAAAAAAAGGGCTGCAAGAAAAAGACAAAGATTGTGAACTGTAAAACTCAGATTTCTGACTAAAGATCTTACCCTTTTTATTGGTATTATAATCACTTTTATTAGAATGTTTTTCTCTCACAATGTTTGTAACTTTTAACTTAGTTTAAAAAAGTTAGCATCACACATTTTGTTTATTTGAGGGGAAAAAAATCACAGTTGCCAGATCTAACAAAACAATTCACATATAAATGTGTGAAAGCAAACAAAAATCTGGAATCTAAACACAAAAGCATTACTTCAGATCCTGTATTTCAGTGGCCTTACTCCAGTGTTTTCTTTACAGGACATTACTTCTGCTGTCCGTAAGATAGAACCAGAAAAGTCTGCAAAAGTAAAGGAGGCTGAGAGTTTTCTCAAATCCTCCCCGAAATGCGCGAGTGCCCCACAGCTCTACTCCAAGGTGGATGATACTAACAAGAAATACAACAAAGTTGATTTGCTGCTGAATTGTTCAACTGACAAGTGAGCATACCTCCTTTCTTTGCAATGAGAGTCATGAATGCTACACATGTGATCTATCATGGTCCATATCAGCTTATTTGTAAAGCTAACATTAACAGCCTGATAAGAAATGTAGGTCAATATATTAAACGCACCAGATTTTTTAAGATTTATATGTATCAACAGTTATGTTAATTTCTATACCACTTTCTACACCAAAGCATGAACTGTGAGACAAAACCTGCTTTTTTTGTAGACTGCAGAACTCCTATCAGCTGGAGAACTCGCTGCAGAATAGCAAAGCTCTGTTGTCCACTTATGAAAACAAACTGGCAAGAGAAGAGACTGCCCCATCTGACCCCACTTCAATAGAGAAGACTCAGCGCGAGTTGGCGGTAAGCATTGTAATCCATGATACTTCTTTCTCTTGATCTATTTTTTCCAAAAATATTCATGATGCACTGATGTTTGCTGTATTCTTGTCTCCAGGACATTGCGTCTGAGCTGAGAAGCAAAAGATCTGTCATCACACAGACTGAGCAGAACCTTAGAGAGGCCAAAGCCAGCTGCAGTAACATGACCAACAAAGTGCAAGAGCACTGTCCCGATATCGAGAGGCAAGAGGCGGAGGTTCAGAAAATGACCAAACGCTTTGACAACCTGAACCGACAGACTGACGCAAGGTGAGCTCATATTAACACAAACTTAATCTAAATGGCAGCATACTTAAAAAAACTGACATATAACTGAATAATAATCAAATATTACAGCTCTTATTTAGATACTATGTACTGTAATCTGAAATAAATAGAGTGGGGCTGTTTTCACCATTAAAGTTTACCCAAAAATATTATTAATTACACACCCTCATGTTGTTTCAAACCCCTGAGATTTGAATTCATCTTCAGAACACAAAATAATCAGAGAGCTCCCTTATCCTCCATAGACAGAAAGGTTTCTGACTCCCGATTCAATGTCCAAAAAGGTACCAAAAACATCCTCAAAACAGTCCATATGCCTTCGGTGGTTTAAACAGAATATTGTCAAGCTATGAGAATACTTTCTCTCCTCATTGTCAGTGTATTGTGTGCATTCATGAGAGCACTGTGCACTCATGTATGGACCCCGCGAGTGACTTCCTCTGCTGGAAACAAAGCGCGGGCACATCTGAATACCTCAGAGTCATGACCAAGCACAACATGTGAATCTGCACCTTATACTGACACTGAAGAAACTGATGAATAAAGTTGTTATTTTTGTTTAATGTGTGCACAAATGTATTCTCATAGCTTGATAATATTGCATTTGAACCACTGAAGGTCTGTTTTCAGGATGTTTTTTGGTATTTTTCTGGACATTGAATGAGTCGGAACCTTGCTGTCTATGGAGGATGAGGGAGCTCTCAGATTTCATCTAAAATATCTTAATTTGTGTTCTGAAGATGAATGAAGATCTCAGGGGTTTGAAACAACATGACATAACAATTTTAGAAACATAATTTTAGTTTTTGGGTGAACTAACACTTTTATGTTATGGTGACACTTCTCATTACATTTAGTACCTTAAACATAATTTATTAATGATTTTTTGAATATATAAATTTACTATTGTTACTGTTAGTTCATGGTTGGTCCTAAAACTTAATTTTGTGTTGATCTTAAAAAACAACAACAACATAAAAGCATAACATTACCTAAATTATTTATCAAAATATAGATATAAAAGTGTTGTTTATTGTTAGTTTAGCATATTGGAACAAATGCGCACAGTTTAACCATATTGTAAAGTGTTACCATGCTTATTTAACATAAATACATAATTATTTGTATCAATTACATTGTAAATTGTATGACAGATTTGACCTTTAATTGTTTTAAATACATTTTGCAGATCACAGCATCTGCAAAGAGCTAAAACAGCCTACTCGAACTACCACAATGACTATGAAAACCTCAATAGCTGGCTTTCCCGGATACCAAACTATGAGCCACGTGAAACTGATGACGTTAGACAGATTGACTCAAAACTGAAAAATCAAAGAGTAAGTCTTGAGTCTTTTCTGCTATTACACTAACTTCATTATAAAATTTGATTTATATTTATTAACCAAAACTATGTATTAAATGTACAGAATCTGCTCTCTGACATCACGAGGAAGGAATCAGACCTGAACAATGTGTCAAGAAATGCACAGCTTTATCAGCAAGCAGTAAAGGTATGAAAAATCACAATATATTACTTACAGAGCATTATTCTTCAATCTTGTTTATGCAAAGCCATGTGGATTCCATTGTGTTGTGGCTTTCAGGACTATGAAAGTGAAGCGGAACGGTTTAAATCCATCCTTGACCTTGAAGACGGCTTGGTTCCCCAGTCATACAAAAGGAGCAGACTTGAATCTCCTGCCATGAAAGTGAACAGAGAGGTGAGCATTTTTGAAAAGTAAACCATCAGATTGATTGAATAATTATAAAAAAATATAGCCTTTTAAGCCACCTAATCCCATGTTTTCCCAGAAAATGAAAACATTAAAATCAAATGTTATTAGTAACCCCTTGAAAAAACTTATTAATATTTCTGCAGTTGTCAACAATATCAGTCCAGTTTTTAGCACATTTTAAACTCTGTTTCATCACATTCTAGGATTGTTACTGTACTTAAAAACCCTTATACCACGCTGATAAGACTACTACACAAAAGACAAAATTTTTTACAGAAATGGTTACTTTTTATAGCATTAATTGTAACATTCAACTTTTAATTTAGAGCAGTATTCACTCTAATTGTCATTGCAATTGTCACTGTAATATGTCATTGCAACATTTCAGTGCAACCTCTGTTTGTAAGCATATGCATACTTAAATGCATTGTATTATCCCAGTGGTCCCTACTATCCCTACTCTATGACCACACTCAATACAAAAACACAAAAACATCTTTATCATATATTTATGTTTGCACACCTTACTAATCTTTTGTTTTGGATTTTTAAAAAGCCATCATCTTCTCATGGTGCCAACAGAAGTTAAAGTTCGGGTCACATGACAATTTGCATTAACCATGTGACACTGCACAGATTTGATCGAGACCCTTTTTTTTTTTCCATATTTGCAGGAAATGCACCAGTCAGTACTATTTTTAGAGCTTTGTAAATGAAAGCTCTCTTTACAATCACTAAAAAATTATTGTTGTGTTCTGAAGGAATCTGCAATTGAGGCTAAATTCACTGAAGTAAATGCTGTGAACAAGCAGAGACTGCAGAACCTAGAATTTGCTCAAGGCCTTCTTAACCAGGTAAAACATATCCTAATTATACATAACCATAGCATGGTCTAAGCAATGCTCATGTATATTCAATTTTTTATAATTCTTTATAGCAACCAGAGGTTACAATAGTCAGGCAAGATGTCCAAACTGTAAGATCATCAGCCCCAGGAGAAGAGCCCTGGAGAATTAAAAATCAGCTCCAGGAAGAAATTCAGCGGAGAGACCAACTAGAAAGGGAAATTCAAAGTGTCCAAAGCGATATCTATTTCCTAGAGGGCCAGAAACCACAAGATACAATTGTCAAGAAAGAACTCGTCAAGAAGGTGCCGGACCCTCAACTGGATGAGGAGTACCACAGGGTCCAGCAGAAACTCCTAGATGAAAGCAGGACCACTCGGGTCTTAGAGAGTGAACTGGACACCCTCCGTGTGAAGCTGCGTGGGATTGAGACCGAAATGAAAGAGGGAGCTCAGCAGTACACAGTTAAAGAGGTGCTGCGCATTGAAAGGGACAGGGGACAGGAGGAAGAACTCAGGAGACTGAGAGAAGAGCTAGAGGAAGTCAAGCGGATGAAGATGGTCAGAGAGAATGAAATCATTCAGATTAGAAAACAAGTGACTATTCTTGCAGAGGAGAAGAGCAGAGAGCAGGAAATCATCACTGAGGAGGAAATAATCAAGGTTCAAAATGACCCTCAACTGGAGAGTGAGTACAGAGTATTGCTTGAAAGAAAGCAAAAAGACATTGAAAGCCGAAAGGAGCTTGAAGACGAGCTTCGATTCCTGCAGGAAAAACTAAGACGTCTTGAAAAGGAAAAGGCAATGGCTGAGGAAAAGATCTCCATCAAGGAAGTCCTGAAGGTTGAGAAGGATATTGCTTTGGAGAGAGAGGTGGAGAACCTGAGGAGACAATATGAAGATGAAAAAACTAGACGCAGTGCTTCACTGAGAGAGAGAACAGACCTCCAGCGCAAGATTAGCAGCCTGGAGGAAGAGAAGTCAAAGGTTATTATTCAGGAGAAGGTTCGTGAGATTGTCCGACCCGATCCCAAGGCAGAAACAGAGGTGGCGAATCTTCGACTTGACCTGGTGGAGCAGCAGAGAAGGTGTAGAGATTCAGAGCTTCAGCTGAGGTCCCTTCAGGATGAAATGACAATGCTGAGAAACAGAGGCCCACAGATTGAATACAAAGAGATCATCAAAGAGGTTATCAAATACAAGATTGACCCACAAACAGAAAGAGAGCTGGAGCAACTCAGAAATGAAATTGTGGACAAAACCCACCAAACAGAGAGGTTTGAGATGGAGATCCTCCAACTCAAAGACGAGATTCAAAGATGGAAAGATACCAAGCCTCAGATTCAGACCAAAGAGGTTGTGAATGAAATTCTGCAATACAGAGAAGATCCTAAAACCAAGGAGGAGATCGAGAGCCTCAAGCGGAAACTGGCTGAGGAACAGAGGAAACGTTTGGACCTGGAAAATGAAAGGGCCCTCAGTGAAGAAAAGATCAGGATCAAGAAAATCGACTTGTCACAGGTGAGGGAGAAACTTGTTCAGCAGGAAGTCGTGAAGATGGAGCTGGATCCACTCTTGAAGACCGAATGTGACACCTTTTCTCTAAATATCAACAATGAGCAGAAACAGAGAGAGATCTTGAAAGATGAGCTGATCAGGCTCCAGCATCAAAAGGCTGAACTGGAAGTTCAGCTTGAGGAACTGGAGCGTGAACGTAGAGCCCGCAGGGATGCAGAGCTCGAAATTCAGAGGTTGAGAGTGCGGCTTAATGAGCTAGAGATCAGGGACAAGGAAAACAGAGAGAAGGTTACAGTAAAGCAAAAGGTTGTTCTCCAGCAGGACCCTCAACAAGAAAAAGAGCACTCTATCCTGCGTCTTCAGGTTGAAGAGGAGAGGCACAAGCGCATGCTCTTGGAGAAAGAGTTCAACGCCTTGTTGCAGCAGCAGGAGATACTTGAGAGAACAGAAGTGCGTGAGAAAGTTGTGCGAACCGAAAAAGTCCAAGTTGAGCGAGATCCAGATGCTGAGATGGATATTATCAGGCTAAAGAAAAGCCTTGAGGAAGAGGAAAGGCGACGTCGTGAGCTGGACCAAGAGATTGTCACCCTAAACGCAAAGCTTTCAGAAATGGAGTTCACCAATACGAAATCATCCAAAGAACTCGATTACATTCGTGACGAAAGCAACAGGTTACAGCAGGAGAACCAGCGCCTACAGAATGAATTCAGGAAGCTTCAATCTGAAATCGAGATCACAACCACAGAAACCAGACACATCACTGAGTCGTCTCCGGTTGAGAGTAGCAGGAACCTGGAAATTCGAATGGAATCCTTGCAACGGGAACTTGCTGAGCTTAGACGCATCCGAATGGCGAAGGACGAGGAAATTGAAACGCTTCAGAAGAGTCTGGCTGCAATGAGAGTGAAGAGGGAGCAGCGGGAAAGTCACCTCCGCCGTTCAATCGTCGTCATTGATCCAGACTCTGGAAAGGAGATGAAGCCCGAGGAGGCTTACAAGCTAGGCCTAATCGACTGGAAAATGTTTGTCAACCTTCAAACCCAAGAGTGCGATTGGGAGGAGATCACCGTCAAGGGTCCAAGTGGCGAGTCCTCCGTTCTTCACGACAGAAAATCAGGCAAGAAGTTTTCCATCGAAGATGCTCTGAAGGCAGGAAACATCACAAACCGTCAACTGCAACAGTACCAGAACAAAGAGATTAGCATCCAGGAGTTTGGTGTCATGCTGTCAGGCAGAGGCAAATGAATCCATTAATTAGACAAATACAGCCAAATTTTATTTTCTGTTTACTCGTTTTTAGATCTTGAGTAAACATGCTGTTTGCATTCCCAAATTGCATTTTTTTATTCTCTTTCTTAATACAGTATGTATTTATTGTCAAATGCATTCTTATATCAATGCAAGAAGGTGTTTCTTTGGTTATGGTACTGAATTTGGGTTAATGTTTCTAACGCTATTCCTGAAATGTTTTCATCGGAGTGTAGCAGACGACACACTATGATCATATTTTACTGAAATCTAGTTCAGTTTTACTGTAATCTGATCTTAAATATGCATATAAGTGTGTGCCTTAATGATAACGTTATGGCACCATCTCTGTCTCTTTTCATGCACTTTCTTCAGCTGTGTCAGATTAATCTGTTCTCCTTTCATGTTTGATTTGAGATTAAAACTGAAATATTGATAAAACTGAGTGCTGTGTGTTCTTCCCCTTCATCTTTATCATGAATCAATAAAAGCTATCTTTGCAATTATTTTTAGTTCACAAAATCTACTTGAGTCTTTCATCTACCTTCTCACTTAATTTACACACATCAAAATATTGAAAATATTTTTGATATGTTAAAATTACTTAAAATAGATTCTTAATGATTTTTATTAAATGTAATAATATATTGTAATCATTTTGATATGATTTTAAGAATTTTTTATTTAAATATAAACAAAAGTAGGCAGCGCGGTGGTGCAGTTAGTAGCGCTGTCGCCTCACAGCAAGAAGGTCGCTGGTTCAAGCCTCGGCTGGGTCAGTTGGCATTTCTGTGTGGAGTTTGCATGTTCTTCCTGTGTTTGTGTGGGTTTCCCCTGGGTGTTCCGGTTTCCCTCACAAATCCAAAGACATGCGCTATAGGTGAATTGGGAAAGCTAAATTGTCCATAGTCTATGTGTGTGAATGAGAGTGTATGGGTGTTTCCCTGTAATGGGTTGCAGCTGGAAGGGCATCTACTGCATAAAAATGTGCTGGATAAGTTGGCGGTTCATTCCGCTGTGGCGACCCTTGATTAATAAAGGGACTAAGCCAAAAAGAAAATGAATGGATGAAGAAAAGTAAATAAACTTTTGACATAATTTGCATAAACATGAGTTTTAATAATAAAGACGGGGTATTTGTTCCATCTTCCATAAGTAAATGCATAATACAGCATTGAGGCTGATGATGTGAGCTCACCACTTGACCTGCCAGTGGATTATGATGTCATTTTGTAATTTCAAATGAGTTTTATCAGATGCTTTTATGCCAGAACTTATCTTCAAAAAGATCAATCTGAGCAGGTTTGTGTTATATTAAAAAAACTCTAATATTTTCAGTGTATGCAGTGTGGACTGTGTGCATTAATTACACACAATTTATTTTATGATATATTATTACAAAGTCAAAGAATTGGATACCACCAAACATGTCACTTTATTTGGGGATAAGCTTATAGTAGTAAATAAATAAACTAATAAAAATTTTGTCATTATTTATATATAAAACAACTTTTAATAACATCCACAATATTTAATCTCATTTTAATATAACGTAGTTTTCGATCTTTTTAAAATTAAATATAAATTTACATTTAAAAAATTAAGTACGCTTTCAAATATTGGTACTGTAAATTCATATGTTGTCTCTGAAATCATTTTAATCGTCTACTTTAATTTCTATGACTTTTTTAAATAAGACTGAGTGTGCACTTTAAAAATATGGCCAGCCTACTTTGATCGCGTCGCGTCGTCTTTTCGCTCGCCCGCCCGCAGGGGTAGATGGGTGTAGTGGGTGTGTTCATTCCTTGCATTCAGTGCGACGTTTCTCACTAACAGTTTAAGATGGCGACCGTGCATCTCAGGATCGGGGATCTGGTTTGGTAAGATCACAAACTGAACTTTTCACGCTTAATTTTCACGTCTAGTTTAAATACTGTTTTGTGCACGTGGAAGACAGATTGTAGTGACTGCAATAACATGTTCTGTCGAAAACCGAGCGTATGGCCCAGTTTATGTGTCATCAAGGCAAACACTGAGCAGCAGGCTTGAGTGAGCTTAGCATACAAGCTAACTCTTACTTTGCCTACATTTCTAGAGTAAAACACGTGGTGTTGTCGTGTTTAACGCTATATGATGTTTTCATATCAAGTTTAAATGTTTGTCTATATGAGTACTGAATATAATAAATAATACGTGTTGTTAGGAAAGCTGTTTGCTTATTGGGTCGAAACGGGGTTACGCTACACACTACAGCTAGCTTGTGTCGTGGAACGAGAGCTTTCAATAGCCACTCAATCACAAAAAAACACAAATTTTTGCTCTCATTATGTATTTTAGGGGTAAGCTTGGACGCTATCCACCTTGGCCAGGAAAGGTAAGAGCTGTTCGTGTTAACTATTGAGTTGAACGTGTGTTGTTTATCCTGGGTCAGGGCGAAGTTACCGGCTGTTTAAAATGTAGTAAAATAGCAAGCGTTTTTGTTAACTAAACCAAAACAAATGTTCTTTAAAGTACAAGTTTTAGTATTTATAGAAACCTTGTCTTTGTACATAGTTTTGAAGTGCAGCATTTTAATATGTTGGACTTATTGTGGAAAATGTTCTTTTAATTAACTGTTGCACTATTACATTTTACAGGTCGTCAGTCCTCCGAAGGATCTGAAGAAGCCAAGAGGCAAAAAATGTTTCTTTGTCAAGTTTTTTGGAACTGAAGATCAGTGAGTGATTGTTTACCAGCACTCTTGTTTGCTGATGTTTGAGAGGTTAAACTGGACAGATGTTGACTTTAATATGCTCTGTCCTTTTAGTGCCTGGATAAAGGTAGAGCAGCTGAAGCCTTACCACCCCCACAAAGAGGAGATGATCAAGATAAACAAAGGCAAGCGCTTCCAACAGGCTGTTGATGCGGTTGAGGAGTATCTAAAGAAGGCCAAGGGGAAAGATCAGGTTAGTATGTTCACAAAACATGACCCGTTTGTATCTGGTGTTAATACAAATGAACGAATGTCAATACAGCATTAAATGTAGTCTGTTTTGAGCATGTCCACTCTCAGAGCTAGTCGAAATTGCTTTTGATTGTAAACACTTATGTGATATGTGTTCAAACAAACACCAAATTCAATGTTCTGATCAAATGTGATCATAATGAGATATCTTGTAAGAAAGCACACCAAAGAAGGCATTTGTACTTTACTGTGTTGTACCAAAACACACATGATTATGATTTAATTCATAGTTGGCATCCACTGCCTTTTCATTTGCTTGCTTTCTTGCTCAAAGCACAATGACCGCTTCCTCAGAAGTGAAGTAAAGTGTGTAGAAATTAGAAAGAAGAGTATATAAAACCTGAGCACAAATGTTCATGAGAGTTTTTAATGCATGCAAGTAACTGGTGGAAATGGAAATGCCTCTCAGCTGACCACTTGATCTCTATAAATTCATACTAGCATGTGATAGATAAAACAACTAAGTGCTTTATCCTGGTGTTTAAACTACCACTTCTGTTCGGTCATTTGTGGCTGTTCAAACATTTTCAGTAGTATGAACGTCAATGCTGCAAAAGCTTTCAGGGTGACTGCATCAATAGTGGATAAGCTCATAATTTCTATACTTCGT
This sequence comes from Danio jaintianensis, assembly GCA_903798115.1. Classification (NCBI taxonomy): domain Eukaryota; kingdom Metazoa; phylum Chordata; class Actinopteri; order Cypriniformes; family Danionidae; genus Danio; species Danio jaintianensis. The sequence continues at coordinate 16,984,121 of CAIGQV010016547.1, read as the reverse complement.
TTACACCGGTATTTCCTATTTTTAGTGCCATAAAATTGTGACCTGATTGGCAAACTTATTATGTACCAGGTATTAATGGGTCCTTTTGGAACTGGCTGTTTAAGGGATTGTTTACTAAAATTGATTTCTGTCATTTATTTATTCACCCCTATGGCATTTCAAACCTCATGACTTTTTCCTCAATATTCTCAGAAATATCCATAGAGTGCCACTAGCCATTAAAACTGGTTACCAACAGATAAAAACAGATATTCTGCAGATGAAAAGTCATACAGGTTTTAAGCATTTCAAGCACGGTCTGAAGCATTCCTATTCTTGTGATTTTTATATATAGTCATATCTTGTGATATGTCCAGTTTTTGGTTCTTATATAGAGTTAAAGATTGCATTTTCTGTGAATCAAGAGTATGATCAAATAAAAATGTTGTACTCATTTACATGATCAAATAATAAACTCTTTTTTTTATGTTTGTTTGTTTGTTTTACAGTCACACTCTGATGACAAAAGCAAGTCTGATAAAGGTCGGAAAGCAGCTAAACCAATGAAGATCATTGAAGAGGATGATGAAGATGCCTTCAAGGGTGGCTTATCAGACAAGGTTGGAACATAATGCTTTACCATTAAACGACATTGTGAAGGGCAAGGGTTAGGTCATAACCTGACACACTTTTTTTTTTTTTTTTTTTTTTGGTCAAGTCCTTTGAAAAGGCCATTTGCTGTTGCACCTGCTTTGGAGTCAGGTTACAATTGTATGTATTAGTGTCTGATTTTTCAAGTGGGACCCACCCATTCATTGAGACAGATTTGATCTTTTGCAGTGTGACCAGCATATGCATCTGGCAGTATTTTGACTGGGTTGCGATGCCGCATTTTAAGGCTTTGTTTCATGAGATAAAGCCATTCTGTACACATGGTGAATGTGTCTCTTTTTCCCTTAAGGAACAGACTGATTCTGACCCAGAGCCATCCTCTGTACAACGGCTGGTCGCTGGAACAGTGTCAGGATTCAAATGGGATAGCAGTGTAGGTTACATTCACAGTTTATTTCTGCACTTTTATGGGGTTCTGCACAAATAATGCCTGCTTTAAGTTAGCAGCAAGACATATTCATGGTTAGATGGATGCAGTTAAGTGTAGTCACAGCTGTGTGGTTTCATAGCAGCTGCACAAATGGAGTCGCTAGTGTTAAAACACCTCCTTTTTTTCAGAATGCAAGTCACTATGACCTTTTATATAATCGCACCTCCCACCATGTTACTCTAATTAGCTGGGGATTAAACTACTGTCAGGTCAGGAAGTCTCTTTGGAGAATAGTTTCCAATTTAACTCTCTTCCATTATAGCCAGTAAAGGATGACCCACATTTCCATCACTTTCTGCTCAGCCAGTCTGAGAAGGTAAGGAGACATTTTGCTGGGATCCTGAATGATTTTTCTAGTTAGTTCAACCTTACCCCCCTGTCTCTTGCACATTGCACACAGTGGCTGCTCTAATAATCTCTGAATAATTCCCTCCCTCGAACTGCTTCTGGCGATGCTAGTTGGCCGAATCTGCAGCATGGCAGTTGTTACGTATCAGAGCTGATGATGTTGAGCTTTGTTGGTCAATCCTCTGAGATCATGAGCTGATGTGTACGCAACTGTACTGTTATTAACTATTTTTGGCTATGATTTTTGTTCAGTCATGTTTAAAAGGTTTTTGTCTTGGCTGTGGTCAGGGTCTAAAATTAACTTGCGGTCAGTATTTTTTTAAATATATGTTTGACTGGTAAAAATTCTGCTTTTTCATCACAGATTTTTTTTACAAATATTTATTATAATGTTAAAAATTGGATTTAATCACTGTTCTTCTATACTTTTAAACTATCATTGTTTTGCCCAACATCACTGGCTCCAAAATTCGAACGGTTGTTTAAATTCAAAAAATGTTGAGCTGAACTCAGTGTAAGAGCGGAGAACCCCCTAAAAATAATTATAAATACCTTTTTTAAATAAAACTATGCTACAAGGAAATCAGGGCAGTTGTGAGCTGTTACATGGATGCAATTATGGAGAAATATACATTTAAAAATATATATTTATTCCACATAAATGGGCAGTAAACCTCTTTATGCCCACAGGTGTGGCAAAAGGTTAATTTTGGACTCTGGCTGTTGTTGCACAGTTTTGTTACATTCTAGTATGTCTAAATAATTGATTGGATTTGGGACGAAAACTGTATCAGAAAGGTGTTTTCAGCCAGCAGAGATGCTCCAGCCAAGATACTATTGGGCTTCGGTTCATGTTCCAGTTTTACTAGCAAACTGTTTAAACAAATCTTCCTTTCCTCTTAGCACTTCCTCTTCAGGGGAACATTTCCTTCTTGCTTGTCTTCTTACCCTTTTGCTTTCGGGCGCCACAGTCAGAAACAAATTGATCTTAAAATTATATCTCCAAAAAGACCATGCTGAGATTTTAATTGCCTGAGGCTTTTCTGAAAAATGTTCGTGTAGGCTGTGTCAGCCGTTTTCTTGCCCCATACAAGTTTCAGTTAAACTGAAACCGAGCATGTGGCTGAGCATGATAACTTGATTTTCAGTTCCTAACCCTGGCTTCACCCCTGGCAGAATGATATGGCGTTATGAGCCATCTAACAATACAGCAACGAATAATATAAGCGCAGTCTTTAAAAGAATCTGCCAGAGCAATGACTAACTTGTACTTGCGTTTGTGACTGTTGGGCCAAAAGGTTTCCACCTGGTTTTCCTCCCTTGGCACCGTGTTTTTCACATTAATGTAAATCTAGGATTCTTTGAGTGCAAGACTTTTTGCTCTTTCTTATCTAAAATGAGTCTGTTGAATTGACCGTTTTACAAGAAAATCTCCTTTTCTTACAGCCAGCTTCATCAATGGAGCCCATAACCAAACGCTTAAAGATAATTGAGGAGGTGGGTGCTGCCTTGAAATTCCCAATCACGTCCTCATCTCCATCTCAATTTGCTTAATTATTAATTGTAATATCTATCTGTTTTCTCAATGAAAAGGACACCAGATCAACATCTATTCAGGCGGCAGACAGCACAGCCATCAACGGCAGCATCACACCTACTGACAAAAGGTAATAAAGAACTGGAGTCCAGACATTTAAAGCCACCGGTTAATTCATTTTTGTAAAAACAAAAAAAACAGCCGCATTAAACATTATTGTCATCAAATCTTTTTCCACAGTGCATGAAACTGAAAGTGGCACTGTCTGTGTTCGCATAATAAATGTAATCATAACTGTCAAATGACCTATACCAAAATCTACAATTCAGTCTTAGAGTAACATATTAGGCAGCACTTTTCTGAAGATGACGGAGAACTCTTGGGCTGTCACTCCTTATTTGAGCAGGCACTGAGCTTTCCCTGTGCTCAGCCGACCTCTGTGCTCCATTTTGACCAACAGTAAGAATTTTGACTGATTAGTACAATCAGTTAAACATTTAAAATTTTATTTAAGTCACGCTGTTTTTCTTTCAAGCTATTTTTAAAATATTTGCTGTGTGAAGAGAGAAATCTGCTTGAGCTGGACGTAGCCTATCAGTCATAATTGTGTTTGGAGATAGCGTCAGTCACACAAATGCTTTACCAGAACAAGATAAAACAAAATCAGAAAAGAAGTCGGTTTGTCTATAAAACAATAATGCAAATCTATACAATTATTGAACAAAATGTATTATAAGCATATGCTTATCTGTGGATTTTTGTGAAATGAGAAAATAGGGAAAGTTACATATGTTTTTAGAGCAGTTTGGGGTAACTGATGTTTATTATTTAATGATGATTTTATTTTTATTACTAAAAATAATTATAATAATAGGAATCTGCAAAAATCTGTATCATCAGGTCACACTTGACAAGAAATTGGAATCGGCCTAGAAAATTGCAATCTGTCTGTCCTCAATAGCTGGACTTCCTGTCCTGCTGATGTCACTGTGTTGTGGTGAACAATGCTTTTTGTTTTGGCTGCTCTTATTCACAAAGTAGTGTCAGTTCTTTTCAGTGAATAAGGAAAAAAACTCTGATTGGTGGGGTCTGATTTTAACAGTACAATTTTTCGATGAGACCATTCACTTCGTAACACTGATTATACCTGTAATGTTTGTCATTTTTATTTATTCATTTTACAACAGGATAGGTTTCCTTGGACTAGGACTGATGGGGAGTGGTGTGGTTTCTAATTTGTTGAAGATGGGGCATGTTGTGACCGTTTGGAATCGTACAGCAGAGAAGGTACAATCAAAATCAGTGTTTAAATGTTTGATTGTGAAGTTTCACCAGGTCTGCGGATGATTTTTAACTGCTGTTATTTTTACATTCTGCAGTGTGATTTGTTCATCCAAGAAGGTGCCAGATTAGGACGAACGGCTGCAGAAGTTGTGTCCATGTGCGACATCACATTTTCTTGTGTATCAGACCCAAAAGCTGCCAGAGATGTAGGTTGATGTTTTGTAAAAACAATAAAAATTGTTTTTGATCTGTAAATGTTTCTTTCTTTGTTTTTCATATACAGCATCTTTTCTGTTCAGCTTGTTTTAGGTCCAAGTGGAGTTTTACAGGGAATCAGACCAGGCAAATGTTACGTGGAGATGTCCACCGTTGATCCAGAAACCATCACAGAGCTCTCACAGGTAACAGATTTCATCCCGATGTGTCTGCCAGGATTGGAAGAAGGGTCCCAGTAGGGGCTTTTGCACCGGGTAGTTCTAGGAACTAGCCACCATGTTTGGTGTTAGTTAGTTAGTTTTTTTTGCATGTTGTAAATGAAAGGGAAAATAGGAAGGCTAAGAGACAAAATCACCTATGACAGATTTAATCACCAGTAACGTGCTGTTCTACATATCATATATAGGCTGAGAAAAGAACATGGTGCTTCTGACAAGTAAATGTAGCTAACATTAGCTTTCGGCAATTTCTTTTGTGACACATTGAAGTACTAAGATAAGTACTACAACATGCATTCACACAAACTGTATACACTGTCACTTCCTGTCACATACAAGCTGTAAACAAAGCAACTTTTACATAACATTTTCATAGTATTTCTCTCACCACAGAGGGATTCGCTCATGCAAATGTGTTTAATATGCATCAAATTGACAGCCAGCTTTTTTGTATTCCCTCTTGACTTGCATCGCTTTCTTAGTTAACGCTGATTCTACATGCTGATTCAGAAAAGCTCCCACCCTCATAAGCCCATTGAGAGGACATGTGGAACACCCCAAACAAAAAAACTAGCCTGACAGATGCTCACTGATGGTATAACGATGACTAAAAATGGACTGTTCTGGCATTTATACCCAAATAGAAACTAATTTAGTCTCTCCAAAAGTATTCCTAGATCCCAAATTTTTTTTATCAGTTCTAAACATGCCAAAAAGTGGGTATTTGAGATGACTGAAAATGGATATTGGTACCAGGTGGAAAGGGGGCAGTCGTGGCCTGGTGGTTAGAGTGTTGGACTCGTGATCCGAAGGTTGCTGGTTCGATACTCGGTACCAGCGGGAATTGGGGGTGGGGGGAGTGAATGACCAGCACTCTCCACCACCCTCAATACCACGACTGAGGTGAGTCCCTTGAGCAAGGCACCGTTCCCCCCAACTGCTCCCCGGGCGCCGCAGCATGACTGCCCACTGCTCCGGGTGTGTGTTCACGGTATGTGTGTGTTCACTAACTGTGTGTGTGCACTTGGATGGGTTAAATGCAGAGCACAAATTCCAAGTATGGGACACCATACTTGGCCACACTTCACTTCACTTCACTTCAAATGACCTAAAGTTTATTTAAATCTGCAGGTCATCACATCCAGAGGCGGCAGATTCCTTGAAGCTCCCGTTTCGGGCAGCCAGCAGCTTTCCAATGATGGCATGCTGGTGATTGTTGCTGCCGGCGACCGCAGTGTTTATGAAGACTGTAGCAGCTGCTTCCAGGCAATGGGAAAGACCTCTTTCTTTATAGGTACTACCTGCTTTCATTCATGGCACGTGTGTGTGTGTGTGTGTGTGTGTGTGTGTGTGTGTGTGTGTGTGTGTGTGTGTGTGTGTGTGTGTTTATTTGTGATATTAACTTTCTCATCCATCAAAGCAGGGGAAGCAGGAAATGCTGCAAGAATGATGCTCATCCTTAACATGGTTCAAGGCAGTTTCATGGCGACTATTGCAGAGGGATTGACCTTGGCGCAGGCCACGGGACAGTCACAACAAACATTCTTGGATATCCTTTGCCAAGGACAAATGGCAAGCACATTCGTGGACCAGAAATGCCAGAGTATGTTTACCTTTTTTTTAAAGATTCGTAGTTATCACAGAATTGTTGTTTTTTGAATTAGTAGTTGCAATAGTCAGTACATTAAAAACTAAGATCACATCCATATGTTCGTTGGTGACGCCAATGTTTATTGCCTGTCACTTTAATTAAAGTTATGTCACCAACATTTTAGCTGATTGCGAAGCCTCTGCCTTTTCATCTAAGTTTTGTTGGAGGTGTCAGCGAGCTCAAGTCATTCTTTTACTAACAGAGCTTACTGTTTGAGAACTACAGATGGTTTTGAAGAAGTCGTCCAAATTAGCTCTGTTTCACAGCTGCAGTCCACTGCCAGAAAAGGGACAGAGCAAGATGGCACATTCACAAATAACATGAAAGACATTTTCATTCTACATCATGAAGTTCATATTAAGACATTTACTGGAGTAGCAAATTACAGAATGTATGGACCTATGAATTAGTAGGTCTGAGTTGGAAGTTGCTGCGTTTTAGCATCCTTCTGCAGTTCACCATTTTGGTTACATGGTGCCACTTTGGTTCAGTTCAGTCGCATACTGCACAGATTGTCAGAGAGACATTGTAGAACTGTTGCAGAACTGCTAAATAAACTATTTTGTAGCCATTAAAATGCTAGAATTGATAAATGTTTCTTTTCCTCAGATATTTTGCAGGGCAACTTCAAACCTGATTACTACCTAAAGCATATTCAGAAAGATCTGAGATTAGCCATTTCAATGGGAGACTCTGTTAATCATCCAACTCCAATGGCAGCTGCTGCAAATGAGGTAAGAAAGCATATGGTAGTTTTTATCTTGGAAACATGTAAACCTAAAAATAGCTTTTTGTACTATTAAATACTATTTCTATTTGCAAATAATGCATTATTTGACTCTCTTTGACAGGTATACAAGAGAGCAAAAGCATTGGACCAGTCGGACAATGACATGTCTGCAGTCTACAGAGCTTACATCCACTAATCCTGTAGATGTGCTCCACGTCCCGGACCACAAACCTCACCTTCTCCTTTGTCCCTCTCCCTCTGTCTTTTTCTCTCCTCTGCTGATGAATTTTGTTGGGCACCAGTGATCCGTTTTTTCCCCGTGTATAATGGGATCTCTATAGCAGCCTAATCTGAGCATTGCACTGACTGTAATATTGCTGCACGCCTGCTCAACGGGAGGGTATTAAACTCCCCTGCGAATGATTCTTTTGTGATAGAGCGTGCAGTGTATTATATCCGCATTTTGTTAAGGCTACTGCATACGATGCAGTGTTGTTTGAAGAGGTTTTATTTATCATTCATATCTTTACAAAAGAATTCCCTCATTGTCATTTTTGATGTTTTTCGAGAAATCTGTAAAGTTATGAACTTTTGATCACAAACAGGCTTGAGAAACACAACGAAGAAAGAAGCCACTGCATTGCCTTAATACCCGTATAAGATAGATGTATTTATTTATTTTATCTCGAAAGATCACCGTCATGCAAGGGGCAATTTGGCCATATGTTTTATTTTCCATTGTTCACTAGTTAATGTCTTTTTTTTTTTTTTTTTTTTGGCTGTGTATGAATCACACAGAAGATCCTAAAAGAATTTGTCACTTACAGTGGATTTATTGAATCTTGACTGTCACTTGTGTAATGAGATTTCCGTTTTCCAGCTTGACTACTTTAGAGTCAGATTTTCATCGCTGCATTTAAATCTTTCAACTGGGCTGTAAAAAAAGAAAATATATATGAAGTCATTTTATTTTGCTTTATTTGAAAATCTTTAAATTGGACTTGTAATGTTTTGTGTGAGTCAGCTGGCAGTGTGATCTGTTTATTTTTATTTTGTTTAAAAGACTAATAGACTTGTACATTTTGTTGTTTGTTTGTTTTAACTACCATTATGACTCAAAAGTTTAAAAAAATATTTCAAGTCAAGCAGAAGTGTTCCATTTTTATCCCTAAATTATGATCACTTTTGTTCATTTTATGTGAGACCATCATGGTGTATAATTTGGTCATTTCAGTATTTTTCTTTTTTTTTTTTTTATCTCAAAACAAATACAGGGTGATTCTTTTCTATAAATTGTTCTGCCAAAAAAAAAAAAAGATGACTTTGAAGTGCTTGATCTTGGACCAGATAAATTTGTGATTACTAAGGACTGTAAGATTCAGATGTTGTGTGTATATATCCCCATCAAAGGGTTTGGTTATTTCAATACATGGAAAAATAACATTTTCATTTTGACTCTACTGACGTTATTAATCATCTGGTGTCTTAATAATGTAGGCTGTTCTTTTGTCTTAGCTAATGGGTTTATTTACTGTAAATGGTTTGTTATTTGTTTTGTTTTTTCTTTTGTGGCTTAAATTGAGTTGGTTATGACATTGACGACTTGATTCCAGTTGTACAAGGAAGGCATTGGTGTTATAATTGGAGATATTTATAATTTCATGTAAATGTGAAATTTCATTCTTTTCTTCTTTTCCATTTGTGCGGTCAACTGAACCCTCTGAATAAACACACCGAATGTCCAGCTTGTTTATTTTTAGATCTCCTGTATATTGTTGTTTTATGAGTTCATTATATTTAAATTAAAAACAAAATGAACAGTTTTGGTGTCCACATTAAATTACATGTACATGAGTGTTTTTATATACATAGAATGCATAGAAAATACAGCTGATTTTTTAATGCTTATTTAAAAAATGAAATGGTAATCTTATTCTGACTTCCTTATTAAAACGTATAGAAGGGATTATTTACAATATATTGATTATAAGCTTGTTCCTGACAAATGTTTGAAACCCAGAGGTTTAAATGATAGTGATTTCATCGTTTTAATTTTTTTTACAAACTGCTCTAAATGACAGAACTTTGCATTTTAACTAAATCATTAGTTTACAAAATAAAAGAAATTACATTTTACTCAAACAACGGTATTGTAATTTAGACATTTTTTGCAAATAATAAGGTGCCATCTTTCGAGAAGTTTGTATTATTTTTTTAAAAACATAATACAGTACATGTAACACAGTTGTTATATTGTAATAACAGGGTTGTAATATGGTATCATACCAAACAATTTGACCGACCGGGGCGGATTTTAACTTAAATAATTCTTTATATAGGCCTAAATGTACTGGATTTTAGTGCGAGCAAATTTTTCTATAAAGGTCTAATAACATTACTTCCAAATATTAAACAAAATACTGTCATTTTCATGTTATCTTACTGTCCATTAGACATATATTAATGTTTATTGACATTAAAATGCCCCCAAGCAATCCTATCCGAACGGGACTATTTCAAGGATACACAAACCGGAAGTTCCGAAGAAGGAGGCGGTGCCGAGCGTAATTGTTTACGTGTGATCGTCCGACCAGTCAGTCAGTCACACTAAATAGCGCAGTGCCCCTGTTCTATTTTACCAGCAGAATTTGGCCAGTTTGACTGAATTGTGATGCTCGGAGCAGAGCGATCTACTCTGTCTGAAGTAGCCAAGATGACCGCGGCGAGTCAAGCAGAGCGGACTGTGCTGGTGAGACACTCATTTGTCTCAATTTAATACGCCCTAAGCTTACAGATATAAAGCCTTATAAACATTATGATTGGATGAAGAGTGTTCAAAATTGATATGTAGGTTGTGGGTGCGTCGTAGCTGCAAATGTGCATTGCTTTGCTAAGTGAAGACCTTGCTAGTGGTGTTCTGGTGGGACAAAGTCCAAATTGATGTCAGTGTGAATGTATGAAGAATCGTCACAGTGATTTGTCCTGCATTATCATCATGACTCTGCTCAGTTTGTTATGCATTGGTGTTTTTGTGGAGCTGCTTTCCTCAGTAATGCACCATACCGATCGATTCTGCAAGGGAGAGTTCACTCAGAAATGAAAATCATCACAGTTTTAAACTTCGATTCAGAAGCAGAATCACTCACCACTGATTTTACTATACTGACAAAAAGTCAGAAAAAAAAGAAGAAAGTCTGTCTTGGATTAGTAAATGATGCCCTTGTGTTAATTTTTACTCAATTACGTCCTTTAAGTGAGTTATTGTGTGTTTTTAGGAGGAAGAATTCAACTGGCTGCTGAAGGAAGAAGTGCATGCGGTGCTGAAACAGCTGCAGGACATTTTAAAGGTATTTTCTGATTGATAGTTTTTGTTTTATGGTAGAAGAATTCCGTAGGATATTTGTTTGATTTCTTTTTAAATGTTGATTTAATAGTAGTATTTGTGATGTTTTCACCAAAGGAGGCATCGAGGCGGTTTTCCATGCCGTCACCGGGTCTGGAGGGACAGCTGAAGCAAGAAAACTTCATTCTGGGCAGCTCAACGTAATATATATACATTCAGTCACTCTGTTTGGATAATTCTTATATTTATAGGAAATATAATTCTGTTGTTCTAAACCTTTTGGAAATCTAAGGCCCTACATTGTACATATGCCATATTCAAAGTAGCATTCAAAGTTACACACAGTATTCAAAGTCTGATTCAAATAGGTCTGTCACAATTCATTTTGTGTTGACAATTAATTGTAAAAAGGAAAATTATTCCAATTAACTATTTCTTTGGCTTTTTAATTATTTGTTTATTTTATATTTTATGTATATATATGTTTTTTTTCTTGGAAGCATAATTGCATATGATTGATGGATGCTGATTTTCTTGAATGCTCTGAAAATAAGTTTTTAATAGTTCAGATATTTATCTTTTTGTTTTTCACTTTAATATCGATCATTTTAACATTCACATTGGAGCCCAGCAAAACAAAATGTACTGTGATATGTGTGAAACTTTAGGCATTGTGGCTAACCTAAAAAGATGAGTTTTTCAACTACTATATGCGTTAATGACGTTTGTTATGCAATTAAATGTCCTATGTGACATTTGCACTGCATATCTCAAAATGATTGTGATTGGATCAAATACCTACAATCAATAACTGTGATGGGCCTAAATTCAAACTGATGTATGTCACAATGTCAGAGCATTTAAATCTGGACATTCTTAATTTACTGTGCAATATTAGTAAAATTAATAATATTAGTAATAATAATAATAATAATTTTAAGTGATATTGAGGCCTCCTAGTCGAGAACTACTGCAATAATGGTGTTATTTTGTCTGTTACAGTTTTATGGGAATGAATACAGTACTGACAAAAATATGTATAACTCACTATAAGAATGCTTTTACATATTTTATCAATTTCATTTGGTTAGGATGGACCAGGTTAAAGGAGTTTTGACTCTACAAGGAGAAGCTCTTACTCAAGCTGTAAGTATGTTTCATAACACTATAAAAATGAAATCAGCTTTCTGCAGAATGATGCTGTTTTGCATGAAACTCAAGTAACAAAACTGCAATTCCACTGATTCACATCAAATTGATGACACTGTAATGAAGTTTAATTCATTTTCTTAAAGGGTTAGTTCACCCAAAAAAGATTTTTCTAATCTTTCTTTTAAATTAATTTCTTCTGTTGAACACAAAATATTCTGAAGAATGTTGGGGGAAAAAAACAGCCATTGACATATATAGTATTTTTTTGTAATTACTATGGAAGTCAGTAGCTGCTGCTTTCCAACATCCATCCATCCATTCATCCATCCATCCATGTCTGTCAGTTTTAGGACAATACATTGATGCATGCTAGCACTAATCTGAAAAATGTTTGCAATGGGTTAAATCATGCTGGAATTAATGTGCCTAATTGATTTGTTTCCTCAGGATATTAATATCAAAGTTGCAAAAAGTAGTCAAGTCATGCACTTTGCATTCCGGGATGATAAACAATGGAAATTGCAGCAGGTGATCTTTCTTTCGCTCTCTCTCATTGAAAAATGCCTTCCCATATACCTTGTTTCAGCATCATCTGTTTTTGTAGCGGTTTGATATTACTCTGACAAAAGTTGTTAAAACACATCCTGTCCCTTCTCAGATCCAGGATGCCCGAAATCATGTGAATCAGGCCCTGCAGTTACTCAGCAGCCGTGACGACAGCTATCACTTCAAAACTGGGGCTGAAGTCAATAAGGTTTGTTTTATCCCCTGTAAAACGACTGCTTTCACAAATATTTGTTGATGTCCAGGAACAGGATTCCAAAAAAAAGATAAGAAATCTCTTAATCAGTACCAACTGAATTTTCTCAAAGTCTTAAGAAGAAATATTTTTTCCTGAGAAGGCTGTGTATTGGTGGTGCTTGCAATTTACTGCTCTAAATTGCTAGAAATTTTTAGAGTAGCAATCCCACTTTATATTAGGTGGCTTTAACTAATATGTGCTTTCATTCATATTAATAATTACATGTATTTATTACATATGTAATTAATTTCTGTAATTACATTTGTAATTACACTGTTGACCATCTCTTACAACTTAACCCAACCTTACGACCAAACCTGTCCCTAACCTTACCCATATCCCACTTCAATAACACCAGAAGTGTTCTGCAATACATTATAAACACAGTAAGTGCATTGTATTTATTTTTTGATGCAAGTACATAGTAGTTAAGGCCACCTAATATAAAGTGCATGGTTCATACGGTCATGGAAAACCTGGAAAAGTCATGGAATTTTGACATGGCATTTTCCAGGCCTGGTAAAGTTTTGTAAAATCAGAAAAACCCACAAAGTTTTGGAAAAGTCATGAAAAACAGATATCTGTATACTTGAATATAGGTTAGCTGTCTTTACTACTTTTCTGTCCTTGGCCAATCACTTACTCTCACATTATTAGTGCGGTGTAAGCATTATCTAAATAAATTTGACATAGATATAAATATAAGCTGAAACTAAATAGATTGTTGCGTGTTTTACAATATGCTGTAATAAATTTTAACATGTATTGTTTTTTACCACGCATATGTAGACATTGCATGAAACATTAGTGCGACCGAAGTAGAAATAAATAGTAAAATAACATACTGATAATAACATACATCCTTCAGCTCTCAAAAATAAACTCGCTGTGACAAAACAGCAGTAGAGAAATCTAATGTAGAAAACACACCGTTTTCCTCTTCATATGAACCAGACACTTTCTTAAACTCCACGTTACATAGACTCAAAAAGAAAAACAAATGTTTGCTTGTGACTACTTTATTTTTATCCTTAAACACCTCTTTTGCACAGTATATTGTACAGTATTATGTAAAGTACTTGTATAATCTGCCTTAGACTGTGTCTATTACTGCTCCAGAATGTTAGTTATGTACAAGTTTAACTTCATGTCCACACATGTAAGCTGAATGACAATAAATTTCAACTTGACTTGAACTTGACAAATGTTTATACTAGCTTTGCACAAGCCCTCCAATTCACTGCCATCGTTTCGACAGTTGAGGTCATTAGATATTTACTGTTATGATGGTTTGATTATATAGTACTTTTGAGACTAGAGGCTATATATCTGCCAATGTAAAATTATTGTTTGATTTAATCTTTTTCTTCTCATGGCACATTGAGGTTACAGTACAGAATGGATGGTTTGTCATTACCTTGAACACTATATAAGCATTTGCTTCATGTGTAAAAGAACAACCCAATGCAAACATCACATTTATTTGTTTCCCGTCAACTGATCCTGGGTCCATCACATAAATATCAGTATACAGACTTTCATTGACACTGTAGTCTAGGAAGTCTGGGAGAGTCTTGTTTTTTTAAGGCAAACGCTTTGGATTGTTGTTTACACAACAATCCAAAAAGGAAAAGATTTTCATTGTGTTTAAAAAAAAATAAAATAAAAAAAAATTCACATTTACACAACATTTTTCTTTTCGGCTTAGTCCCTTTATTAATCTGGGGTCGCCACAGCAGAATGAACCGCCAACTTATCCAGCATATGTTTTACGCAGCGGATGCCCTTCCAGCTGCAACCCATCACTGGGAAACATCCATACACACACATACACTACGGACAATTTAGCCTACCCAATTCACCTGTACCACATGTTTTTGGACTTGTGTGGGAAACCGGAGCACCCGGAGGAAACCCACGCGAACACGGGGAGAACATGCAAACTCCACACAGAAACGCCAACTGACCCAGCCGAGGCTCGAACCAGCGACCTTCTTGCTGTAAGGCGAACGTGCTACCCACTGCACCACCGTGACGCCCATTTACACAACAACGTTTACCAAATGATCTGCGAAAATGGCTAAAAACGCTGTATTTTTATGGTAGGCCAGTTTTGGGCTTGTCACCTTGTTGGTAAATTGTACCTGTAGGAAAGGAAGATTCCAGTTTGCGGCTTTGCACTGCTGTGTGTATGTAGAATTTGCCATGTGTGTAAGATGTGTTTCCACTTTTGGTTATAATGTGTAAATAAGTAAATCCACACTTAAACGTTAGCAACAACACCACCACATACTCCGCCATTGTTGTCTGTTTGTTTGCGCTTTAATAAACTTGTCATCATTTTCAGTTACACTTGTTTACTCTTCCACTTTGAAACCGTTTTCAGATTAATGCATTTTCATTTATATGTAAACAAACAGGCAAAACGTATAGAGTTTCCCTTTTTGGCTTTAAACGACCCCTAAGTATCGTTTCAAGCTGTTCACACATTGGCAATAAACAATTGATATCTGAAATTTTCTCCTAAAATTTGCGTGTTTCTCTGCCTCTATATTTATGTTCAGCTTTTTCACTTTAAAGACAGTAGCTATGTTTCCATCTAAAGATGCGAATTAAATTTATGTGCAAAACTGAAATATGGCATAAAAGACGTGCGAATAAAGCAGCCTTTCCATCCAATGAGTCAAAGAAAACAAAATCGTCACTTCCTGATTAAATGGCGCCAAATATCAAAAATAAAAACAGAATTTGCTGCGGTAGAAGAAGCTGCTTGAATCTTTTCTTCATTTAATAAATGACTTGAGCCTCAGAAGACAAATGCCGACATGCAATGAATGCATGGTGGTGTTTGAAGGTGTGAGACCCGGAGCACAGACGCTCTTGACGGTTCTGGAGGTCATTAATAATATAATGCACTAATGCTGAAATGGTTAATACGTTTTAGAATGACCAAAACAACATTTCAGATGTTTTACCATGTGGTCAGCCTGCTGGTTTGTCCATTCACATACATTTTCATCATCACATGATCTCTTAAAAAAATCACATGACTTTTTTAGTGCCCATACTGGAATTTGTTCGGTAAAAGCGTTTCCATCATAGTTTGTGTATTTTATTTCTTATCGAATAAAAAGTTTATCCTACTCAGTAATGTGCATATGTTGTTGTTTTTTTTCTTGGTGTTTCCATTAACCATTTTTTATGCGCATTTCCAAAATTTTCTTCTTGTGAACTTGTGTGGTTATATGCATAATTGAGCAGATTTGAAACTAACTACAGGTTATTCTGGAATGGTAACATTCTTTCCACATAAACAAGTAAAGCATTTTCACTTGTACTGTATGTGATGTATATCGACACACTCATCGTTTGTGTTTCAGCTTATGGACGCAATAATGCTTCAGTTGACTCGAGCCCGTAACAGACTCACCACCCCGGCCAGCATGACTCTTCCTGAGCTCGCAGCCAGCGGCCTCATGGTTTGTTCTTATCTAGATCTTCACTTGACCCAAAAATGAACATTTTTACTCTTCATTTGCTCACCCTCAAGTGGTTTCAGACCCTCATCTGTTCTTTTTTTCTTTCAACACAGAAGTATGTTTCAAACAAGTACCCATTTCCTTCTATAGTAGGTAAATCATATACTATGAAAGTCAATAGTTTCCAACATTCTTCAGAATATCTTCTTTTTGTGTCCAGCAGAAGAGAGAATCTCAAACAGGTTTGAAACAAGTGGAGGATGAGTAAATAATGACAGAATTTTCATTTTTGGGTGAGCTACACTGTAAAAATAAATATGAGAAAAAACAAAAACTTAACTTTAACTTAATTTTAACTTAAATGTTTTAACTTGAATTTTAACTTAAATTTTTGAAGTTACACAAAGTTTAACCTAATTATTTTAGTAAGTTTGACTGATGTAAGTTGAGATGACTAGAAAAGATCAATTGATTCAACTAAAAAAGCTGTAAGATTTTTTTTTTTACAGTGTATCCCTTTAATGTGGATGCTCAATCTACTGTTGTCTCTTTTTGAAACCTACAATATCTGTTCTGTTCGTTCTAGAAAATGTTTACACCTCCAATGCCGGGTGATGTGATGGTGAACTTCTACATCAATCTCAGTAAACTGTGTTTGACCGTGTATCAACTACACGTGCTGCAGCCTAACACTACTAAGGTATCAATCTATTTTAAAACAGAAAACATCTAGTTTGCACGCCATAAATGTGTTTTTGTGTTAAAATGTAGTCATTTTTTGTTTTCTGTTAGAACTTCAAATCGGCAGGAAGTTCAGTGCTGCATAATCCAGGAGCAATGTTGTAAGTGCTCATTGCATTTCCTGTTTTGATGCTTCAGCATCCTCCTTCTGCTTTTCCTGTTTTAAAGCAGTCTGTTTGATGGAGCTTTCTTTTCTCCTCAAGTGAATACAACAACACCAAGTTCGAGGTGAGCCACGTGCACAAGGTGGAGTGTGTGGTGCCGTGGCTGAACGACACGCTGGTGTTTTTCACCATTTCTCTGCAGCTCTGCCAGCAGCTCAAAGATAAGGTGTGATGATTATAATCTCGCCTGCACAGTCACTGTCATTACTAAAGAACAATGCATGCACGCACTTCAGAGGGTTATCATAGAATTACATTTGCAGGATTGTCATATATTAAATATTACCATAATATTACATTCACAAAACTTTTTTCTTAATATTATTAGCAGTGATAGTAGTATTATTAGGATCATTCCACATTTAACGTAACATTAAAAAAATATATAACCAAAAAAAAAATGTAAATATATAGTTGAAATCAGAATTATTAAATTATTAAAATTATTTATTTTGGATAGAATAAAAGCAGTTAAAGCAGTTTAAAAACCATTTTAAGATCAAAATTATTAGCCCCTTTAAGCTATTATTTTTTTCCCGATAGTCTACAGAACAAACCATCGTTATACAATAACTTGCCTAATTACCCTATCCTGCCTAGTTAACCTAATTAATCTAGTTAAGCCTTTAATGTCACTTTAAGCTGTATTAAAGTGTCTTGAAAAATATTTAGTCAAATATTATCAGTCATCATAGCAAAGATAAAATAAATCAGTTATTAGAAATTAGTTATTAAAACTATTATGTTTAGAAATGTGTTGAAAAAATCTTCTCTCCGTTAAACAGAAATTGGTGAAAAAAATAAACAGGGGCTAATAATTCAGGGGGTTTAATAATTCTGAGTTCAACTGTATATGAAAAAAAAATATATATATATATTTATTTATTTATTTAATTATTATTATTATTATTATTATTATTATTATTATTAATTTATTGTATTTTTTTTTTAAGGATTAAAAAGATGTTAAGACCATCCAAGATGT
The DNA here is from genome assembly GCA_903798115.1 of Danio jaintianensis. Lineage (NCBI taxonomy): Eukaryota > Metazoa > Chordata > Actinopteri > Cypriniformes > Danionidae > Danio > Danio jaintianensis. Next base: position 16,966,390 of record CAIGQV010016547.1, on the reverse strand, counting down.
TAGTGTCGATCGTCGAAAAGAAAATGTTTTTCTGAGGAAAACCTTTCTCCATATAATGGATTTGTACAGTGCTCCATGGCTTGAATTTCCAAACTGCAGTTTCAGTGCAACTTCTTGATCCATATGATACTTTTTAACCACAAAATCATGCATCCCAGAGCTAGTGGCAGACAAGCTTTTGAGGTTACAAATTACTTTTTTTATTTCTTTATTTTTTTTGCGTAAAATTGCGTTTGAGCAATTGACTGTCCATTGGTGCATACATTATTCTGCATTGAATTGAAGGTACAACCACAACACAATACTCAACAATTTAATCTAGCACTACAAGATATGAGTATCCAAAAGCTTTCCATTTTTACTGGAGCGAATCTAAATGGAACACTATCACTATGTTTAGTTAACCACTAGAAGATAAACTAACATGTTTATGTCTTTTCTCTTTGATTGCAGATTTCTGTCTTCTCTAGTTTCTGGAACTACAGACCATTTTAAGCTACATCTGACCAAAACTCTACATTGAATGCTAATTTTAAAAAGCAAAATGATTACATTTACGATGCTCTAGAATGCACTAAGAACAAAACAAAAAAAACAATTCTGTGAACAGGCTCCGTGAATTTGAGAAATTGTGAATCTGTTGTGATTTTTACTATATGACCATGTACGGATTTAGTGTGCTTCTCGTTCAGTATGTGCTGTCCATGTAGTCCGAATGGAATGAACTCTTCAGATGAAGCCATTCGGCGACGTGGTTTTGTGTTCATGCAGTATTTGTCATGGTCAGTGTTGATTTTATTTGTCAGTAATCTTGCCTATATTGTGTTTACTCATCCGTGTTTAGGTTTAGAAAGGAAATGCTACTAAAACACAATGCTTACATTTTAGATTTTGTCGCAACGACTGAAATATTCCAGTTGGTTTGTTGAGAGAGCTCTTTGAACTCAGTTTACCAGTGTTTTTAGTCCAGTAAGTTTAACACTTGAACATTATTCCTCTAATACCAGGGACTGTCATCAGTGCAGCACGGTAAAAGCATTAAGACCATTTTCATATGCGCATTAATAACCAACAGTGTTTTTTTTTTTTTGCCACTATGACACTATCTGTGATATGATTTATATTAACTCTAAATGACAACGAATGATGTCAGGGCTTCATATTCCATCATTCCATTTCAAACTAAACACATTCCTACTCATGGCTGATTGGAGAGCAGAGTTCAGCATTTCTAATAACCATCATTCTACGATAAAGGAATATTATGTTGATCAACAGTTTGTGGTCATTACAGAAAGGGTTTCTCTGGTAGCTCATTTACTTTGTCAGACTTGATATTTATTGCTACATTTATATTTATTTCTTGTTAAATGCACTTAATTTGTGTCCTGATTTTATGCGTGTTAATTTTGAACATTTGATTTGTTTACATAAATTCTAAGCTATTTCATTGTGTATATCATGCTTAATATGGAATATTTTGTGCAATAAACATACTTTATGAACACTACCTTGCTTTTGGCATATTTTCTTGTCCTATAAACTGATCGATACTGGTGTCTATATGCTATTTTACCCCAGCATACGGCAATACATCTCTGCTGTTATTATAACAAATCTGCTCATTTTCAAACTTTTAAAAATGCAATAATGTAATAAATGAATGGTTACTTAAATAATTATTATGTTCTCCATTTCTGAATTGTAGATTCTTCAAGAAGTGTATAATCCTACAATTAAAAAAAATTTAATTGGAAAACTTAATTTGACTACTTGTTTAAAATAGGGGTCATATTATGCAAAATCAACTTTTGGAAGCTGTTTGGACAGAAATGTGTGTTTTAAAACAAGTGTTTTAAAATTTCCTAACTTTAAAATAGGATACAAATCCCAGCAATTTTTTTGGGCCACCACACCGTGACATAGCAGTGCAGTTTTCCCCAACCACCGATTTTGATTGACAGGCGAGTATTACCAAGTGTCAGCATTAACATCTATAATTATGTCCACAAGACAGGATTTGCAAAGAAACTCGGATTAAAAGATCTGGTCCATCTCTCTGTGATCAAACTGCACAAGAAGCAGTAAGTGCCACATTCTGTATTTTTTATAGAATTTTAAAGGGTGCTTTTTGAGCTACGTAATTCATTACCACTGGAATCAGCACAGCTGCATAGTGTACACAACTACAAATGAGGACACTTCAATCACACAACAGAAGTGCTGGTTTGTGGACGTAAAAATGTGTGTGTGTGTGTGGACATTGTAATGGTATTTGTGTGTGCTTCATTGGGTCTTTGTTTCATTGTGTCTGAGATGCTGTCTGTCATTTTGCTGTGTTTATTCTGACATCAGACCCTGGTTATCCTTCTCTGAAGTGACAAGTTCCAAGAGTACCGGGGAGAACCAGTTCATTTTCATTTAAAGGCACAGGCGCAAAAACACCTATAATTCCCTTTGACCCAAAAATCGACATTTTCAACATGGCATAATAAATGATCTGATGGGTATTTTGATCTGAAACTTCAGACACATTCTGGAGATACAAAAGACTTGTTTTAGATCTTGTAATATGGCCAAAATTGGAGCCCTTTAAAACATAATTATTTTCTCTTTTCTGAATGTTTTTATTGATATTTAATTCATTGACATGGTTAATTTATTTAAATTGTTAAACGAATTAACCATTTTTTTGTGATTCTAGAAGTAACATTCTATATCTCAGAACTAAATTAAAAAAAATAAGATAAAACATTTCCCATTGGATTTGACTAAAACTGATATTTCAAATAGATTTATTGTTGGTTTACAAAGTCAAAATCTTATACAAATAATGTCATATGTTCAAATACAGTAAACTAACATTCCAACTTTCTTTTTCAAAGTTAGCTTCCATTAATAAAACATGCTTATTTTTCTCAGGTATTCTCACAAAGGGTTTAGGTTATGTATTAAATATCTTTCATATTTAAAGGAAACAAACAAAGTGAAAATCTAAATCAAGGAAAGGTTGTTGTTGTTATCTGGGATAACCAGTAACAACCAAAAACATTCTTCAAAGACAAGATATGTCAACATGAGGCTGTTTTTAAGGGACTGCTTTGGTTCCAGAAATATAAAATGCTTTAATATTGTGTTTCAACACAAAGTAACTAAAGTATTCAAATGAATGATCATGTTTGTATAGACTATAAAAATCTTTCTGAACGAGTGGCTCTGATATCTGAAATGGACATCACAGCTTCAGTCTTGTGACATTCTGGGTAAATATTAACATTTTTACACGGGAGGGAAGGTTTTTTGCTTTTATCATTCCTATAAGGGAGTATCTACCCAAAAACATTTTTTTATGCTACGTTTTCAAGTACAACTTATGATTAGGTGCCATATTTTGATATATAAAAAATGAATTCACATAATCTGTCATGTTGTAGGTAATTCCTGTTGTTTCTGGAAGATTACGGCTCCATTCCCATATTGTCGATGCCCACCTTCTGTCTTCTTGGCTATAATGTGGAAACAGTATGAAGCTGTCACCACAGATGTTATGACTGTATTGTTTCATTAATCTACAGATATGTTATCATTCTGACCTTCTCATCACAGCAGCAGCAGCAACAGCAGCGAATGAGGACCAAGATGACCAGGAGGAGAACCATACCTGTGAATGGTTAATATTGTGTTAATCTTAATAATTTAATAATGTGTTTTTTAATTTCTCGCTTAATTTTACAAACCTATGAAGATGAAGAAAATGGCAAAGGAGGCAATGTCCCAGTCTGACTGAAACATCTGTTTTGATTGTAGTCTTGAGACCACGTCATTGAACTGGTTCTCGAAGTCCTGTTGAATGCTTTTGTCCATGACTTCAGTCAGAATATTCCTACTAATTAAACACCGTTGGCAACTATTTTAATGAGACATCAAGAAAACAGAAAAAAAATCCTGATGGCAAAAACTAAACAAACCTGTTTAACAAACAAATATATGCAAAGGACACGAAATAAACAGTCAGGATGTTCTTTTTTTACTTCTAGCTTTTCGTCTAAAAGAAAGAGTAACAAAAACACTTTTAAAAACAACTGAAATAATTAAGTATAACTCAATTTTAAACTAGTAATAACATATTTTGAACCACTAAAACAGAAACTAACATAAAAACTAGGCTAAGTGTAAGTCACGGCACTTTTATACTCATTTGTTCGTCTTATTTTAGTTAAACTGACAGATTGTGCGTTCGAATTTTCACTTTTATAAATAAGTTTTGTTTTTTTAATCGTTTCTTTCTTAAGCAGGTTGTTACTATCTGACTTAACGTTACCAAAATCACTCTCATGCAGACTCGTACGTACTAAACTAAAATGATTTATGCTGCAATCATCCTGATCTTTTATTTTACTTCATAAACTGTGTATTTTCGAACAAATATCGATCACTCACCTGTTGTGTTTGTTTGTCGTATTTCCGGGTTACAGTGCTACACCTGTCGCAGTGAACTGAAAGCGGCTCATGCTGGATGTTTGTTGACCCGCTGAGGTGATTTTGCGGAAGTGCGATGATCATTTCACAACCAAACCGATCTAGTTTGTGGCTTTTCATATAGGCTACTTAAACATTAACTAAACACACATTCCATGTTAAACATTATAACAGCCGGTAGGTATTATTAAACCATTTATTTAGGATTGTGTTTAGTAAATGGTAGTTCATAGACATTTGAAGCTGACAAGATGAACTGCTGTTTTTTTTTATATAACATGACAGGTTGAGTTTCTGAGAAGGTAGCGTAAATCGCCAGAAAACCGGTATATTAGGCAACTAAGTGATTACTAAGTTATTACTAAGAAATAAAGAAAGGAAGAATTAACCATTTATTTCAAAGCATTATAAAGAAAACACTATATTTCGTTCTGCTGTGGCGACCTCTGAAATAGAGACTAAGCCGAATGAATAAATAGCAAGTTTTGCCTCACCCAGCAAAAAAAGTTCAACAACTGAAAATTAAACCTCATGTTTAAGAAAGAAAATTTACATTTCTACGGATTTTACAATGTTGTAGTACCAAACCTCCTCTAAAGGTGTCGCTGTCTCACTTAATTCAATATGTGAGGATTGACCTCTGACTCTTTGTTTACGTGGAAGGAGAGCTGCTCGTGCTTCCGGGTTTGTATTTCTGCTGTTATCTGACCAGTTTTAAAGAGATGGCTACGGTACCGGCCCAGTCTCTACGTGTGTCAGAGATTAAAGACCCCACCGTTTTATTTGAACGGTACGGAACGGATGAGATCCGCGCTGTGGAGAGGAAAGTGCGCGGAGAGATTGAGCAGAAGAAGGAGGAACTCCGGCAGATGGTCGGTGAACGGTACCGGGACCTGATTGATGCCGCTGACACGATCGGTGAGATGAGACAGTGCTCGGAAAGTGTCGTGCAGTCCATCCAGGACATGTACCGGTACTGCCATAAACTCAAACAGGCCAAACAGACCCCTCAGTCCAGCAGCAGGGCAGAGGTGAGGCTCCTGGTTTCTCATTTTCTAGACAGCAGCCTGCAAACAACATAGAAAATAATAAACGTATTTATTATTACTTATTCTGACTTGGACAGAGGCGTTTGGCTATGTATGGGTGAAGGCTGTTGCTTTAATTATCTTGTCAGTCAACATGACTGAACAACATAAGAACAAATGCAGTATGTCAAATGTTTGTTATGACTATTGGCAAATATAGCATTCACTTAAATGTAAAAATGAATCAAAACTACATTCTCTTCTAATATCTCTTTTTATCTTTCTGTACTGGTTTTCAACAGCATACATGTGTCGTTGGTCATGTAAAGATGCTTCATGTCAAATGATGTTCTTCCCTCAGTACTCAATAACACCTGTTTTTAGCTTTGTCAATAAAAGAAACAGGCACATATGACTTAATGTATATAATTAAAAGCATATATCTATCTGCATATAACTCAACATAAAGCTCATGACAGAATGGCCCCTCTTTCTGTAGTACTAAGGTTATGAAATTATTACAATACAAAATTTCCTCCACACTATCTTTCTGTCTGTCTAATTAAATTAAACCAACATTTTTCAAACAATCTGTTTAAAAAAAGGTCCAATAAAGTGATTAATAAATGAATAATGCAATATTATAATGAGTAAGAAAGAAAATTATGATGTAACCTAGCAGAAAACTTAAATAAAATTTGAGACATTTTAAATTCTTTACAGTATAAACTGCATATTTGTAGAACTAACTATAAAGGTTTTCAATTTAAAGGTTTTTAAATGTTATACATGAAGACCCCTTGCATGAGGAAGATAATATTTGTTGGATTGCAACGTTTAAAAGATTAAAAACATACAGGGAAAAGGGTATAATTTTGAAATATTATTGCAATTCAAAATGTATGTTTTCTTCATTAATTTTTTTAAAAGTCTGTTTTATTCCTGTGTTGAATTTCCAGCGGCCTTTTGTAGCATTCTAAATGTATTTTAGTGTCACTTTTGATCACTGTTATTATTCTTTGCTGAATAAAAGTATTACTTTAAAAAAATAATAACTGACTCCTTACTGAACTGTTGAACTGCAGTGTAAATATAGTACTGGTTATGTAATACAAAAGTATACCTCCAGTCCATTATTATATTATACGTCCTCGATATTTACTAAATCACAAAGTCAGAGTTCAATAGTGAGATGTTCGTAAGATGGGTTGTGAATGTGTTATTGTTCTTGGCAGGGCCAGAAACAGTCGCAGAAGAAGTTCTACATGATGGCATCCCAAATAAAGCTCCTCCTAGAAATCCCTGAGCGTGTCTGGAGTGCCATGGAGTCGTTGCAGTACCTACAGGCCACACAGCTCTACCTGCTGTGCTGTCACCTTCATAGCCAGCTACACCTGGAGGGTGGAGGACATCAGTACAGCCCCATCCTCTCTCGCTTCCCCATCCTGGTGCGCCAGGTAGCAGCTGCAGGTCATTTCAGGTAATCTAGAGCATTATGTAATGTTAAATGCATTTTTTTTTCTCATTTACTAAGTGTTTGTTGTCTTTATTTGTAGGTCTACAATCTTACTGGAGAGTAAGTCAGTGCTGCGCGGCAGGGCGGTGTCTGATCAGGCGATCGCTGAAGCGCTGGTCTCCACCATGCTCCTGGAGGACAGCTCACCTCGACAGGCGCTTGCTGATTTCCTGCTGGCTAGGAAAGCATCCATTCAGCAACTGCTTAATCAACCCCAGCATGGTGAATCACTCGCTCACGCTATTACATCAAAATAGACATTTTTTATTTTTTTATTTATTTTTTTAAATTGATTGCATAGATTTTGACATTCTTATACAACTCTATATCAATCCTGTGTTCTCAGGATCTCATGCCGTAGCCGAATGCTCTACTGCTAAGCCGCAAAGGCTAGACATTTCATTTTTAATGGAATATTGCTGTATTAAATTTATGCGCCATCATATTTTTAATCAAAATAAGTTGATTTAAAACAAATAATAAACAATGTACCCGTGTAAATGTAAGATTTTGATCTAAGGTTTTCATTTTCAAAGCATTTCTAGCTAAAAGTTAGTATTGTAGTTGGCAAATATCCTCTTAGTTATCACCAAAGCTCTCTTTTTTGTTGTAACGTTATGCCATCAACAGAAATAACTGATGTTAATGATAATAAATGATGTTTCAGAAATCATTCCAGTATACTGATTATGTGAAATAGTAAACGTATGTCACATTTTTACTGTTTTCACCACATTTTGTATCAAATAAATGCAGGTTTGGTGAGCAGAAGAGACTTCTTAAAAAAAAAAATTAAGAAACTTAATCTAAACTTAATCTAAAACTCTCCTCCAGTAGTGTGTCACATTAAGGAATTAAGGACAAAAAAACTGTTGCAACATCCATTTCATGTTGACATGAATAATATAAATCTTTTTTTGACTTCGAAATGTTCAAGCTTGTTCTTTTATTTGTTCTTTGTTGATTAAAATAATTAATTCTCGTTTTTTGCCTATGGTCGTTCTGCATTCACATTTATTGCTGTTTCTCTACTAGGTGCTGGTGTTAAAGCACAGGTTTGTTCTTTGGTGGAGCTGCTGGTCACGACTCTGTACCAGGCGTATGCTGTGTTTTATGTGCCTCCAGAGGGCCAAGTGTCTGATACTGGTTTGGGCTGTGGCCTGCTTTTCACCACCTTGGAGAATGTGACCTCCAACAACTCCTCTGGTGAGTTTACATTTGAATTATTAAGATTGTTAAATTTCACTGTAATTCTAATGGATCAGGATTTACCATCATGAAATTTACTTTTTTTTTGTACTGCATTGAACTGTACCAGTTAGAGGGGAAAAAAAAGGATGGCACGTAGCACATTGCAGCCTTAAAGGGCACCTATGATGTTTGGACAGAACGGTGTGAAGGTATAGTGTGTCCACAGTCATATTGGGGTGAAATAAAGACAATATGTGTCTTTTTTTTTTTTCTGACGTTAAAATAGCATCCAAATCCCTCCCATTTTGAGGCCAACCGCAACTTGACGTAGGAGTGTGGTTTCCCCGCCCACCGAATTGATTGACAGCTGCGTATTAACATGTCTCCGTAGTAACGCGTATAATCATATCAACAAGACAAGACGTGCACAAAGCAACCGGGAATATAAGATCTGTTTAGTTCGCTAGGATCATCAATCATCATCAAATGTGATCAAGAGTGAGTTTTACAAGTTTAACACGTTTTTAAAACAGTGCATGTTTGTAATGAATTTTACCGTCTTTATCACCACAGCCGCGTGTCAGTACAATTATAAAAGAAGATGCTTCAATCCCAGGTTGTGGACGTTAAATCAGGTTTATTTTGTATATTAACATAACGGATATCCATTCAGCAGTGGATATTAATGTGTATCCTGTCACATTTGCTGTGCAAAAACAGTGCAAAGCTAAACGTGCGCGCTGTCTGTGTGTGTGTGTGTGTGTCTGCTGTGTCTTGTGTGCGTGAACTTTGTAACAACATTGTGTGTGACTCACCATTGCAACTCCACAACAAATACATCAAATAATCATTGGGAAAGTTCTTACTGTAATATTTCTCACAAACATTACGTGAGATCTGCTTCCTTCATGTCTGTCTGTTATCTGAGGCAGCCGAGGGCGGAGATTGAGGCACACTGACAGGCATGTGGGAACGGTGGGTGTGGAGGACTAGCATTAAATGCACAGTCCACCAAAACAGCTACAAGATGCTAAGAGCTAAAAATTACAAACTTCTGAAAGGTATAATAAATAATCTGATGGGTGACAGACACATTCTGGAGACACAAAAGACTTATATTAAATCTGGAAAAATGGGTAAACTAGGTGCCCTTTAAACAGGGTTCATACGGTAATGGAAAACCTGGAAAAGTCATGGAATTTTGACATGGCATTTTCCAGGCCTGGAAAAGTTTTGTAAAATCAGAAAAACCCGCAAAGTTTTGGAAAAGTCATGGAAAACAGATATCTGTATACTTGAATATAGGTTAGTTGTCTTTACTACTTTTCTGTCCTTGGCCAATCACTTACTCTCACATTATTAGTGCGGTGTAAGCATTAGCTAAATAAATTTGACATAGATATAAATATAAGCTGAAACTAAATAGATTGTTGCGTGTTTTACAATATGCTGTAATAAATTTTAACATGTATTGTTTTTTACCACGCATATGTAGACATTGGATGAAACATTAGGTCATGAAAATTTACTTGAAAGTCTTGGAAAAATCATGGAAAAGTCATGGAATTTTAGTAGTAAACATGTGTATGAACCCTGTTTAAAGGTCCAGTGAAATTAAAATAAATTTTTTTAGACCCAAACTCGGTCCTGGAGGGCTGTTGTCCTGCAGATTTCAGCTCCAACTTGCCTGAACACACCTGCATGGATATTTCTAGAAAGCCTAGTAAGTTGGCATTTCTGTGTGGAGTTTGCATGTTCTCCCCGTGTTGGCGTGGGTTTCCTCCGGGTGCTCCGGTTTTCCCCACAGTCCAAAGACATGCGCAATAGGTAATTTGGGTAAGCTAAATTGGCTGTAGTGTATGTCTGTGAATGAGAGTGTATGGGTGTTTCCCAGTGATGGGATGCAGCTGGAAGGGCATCTGCTGTGTAAAACATATGCTTGATAAGTTGGCGGTTCATTCCGCTGTGGCGACCCCAGATTAATAGAGGGATTAAGCCGAAAAGAAAATGAATGAATGAGTTTCATTCTTCTGTTGAACACAAGATATTCTGAAGAATGTTGGGGGAAAAACATACATTGACCTCCATCAAAATACTATGGAGGTCACTGGCTGGTTTTATATCTTTCAATATATATCAACAAAAGAAACAAGGGGAGAATAAGTAAATGGCAGAATTTTTATTTTTAGGTGAACTATCCCTTTAACTTGCCTAAAAGAAACCTTTGTGAATTTCTGTTCGATCCAGGTAAAGAGAAGAAGGTTCTGGACAAGGAGATGAGCACGGGAAGCTGGTTTAAACACCTTCCTCCTTCCGTGATGAATTTCCAGCCTGTTCTTCGGACATTAGCACAGCCCATACAGAGAGAGCAGCTCAGAGACACCCTGCAGCAGTGGATTGATACGTATGTCACAAATTAATTAATGCCATTTATTTTTTCATTTATTTGTTTAACAGACCCTTTTATCCAAAGTGACTAAAAATTGAGAATAAAAAAGCAAGTCAATCAATTTTTTTATTATAAGGCAAACAAAAAAACTGGACAGACCGATAGGTAATGAATAAATAGGTTAAACCAATAGTTTGTTTTAATTGCTGTTTGTCCCTGTGACAGCTGTAAGGAGGATATCCGCAGTGGAGTCAGCAGTCTTCTGGTCTTTGTTAAGAGTCTGAAGGGTCTGGCTGCGATCAGAGATGCCGTGTGGGAGCTTCTCAGTAGTGAATCCATCAGTCAGCACTGGAGTACTGTGTGTCAGTCCCTGCTCGAGCGACCTCTGGCCTTGTGGGACGACCTTTTACAGCATCTCTTCCTGCGGAGGCTTCAGGTACTCGTGACTGATTTAACCAGTTTAACTAGTCCAGTAGGTGGGTTGGCTCTGGTTACACCAGGTATTATCATACATTGGCTCATCCTAGCATAAGCATTCAGGCTAATTGTCTAATTACCAATCACACAAAGAAATACTATGCAGTTTAAACATTTGATGCCATTACACTGAGTGTGACACCATAAAGCTGACAAATAAAGCTTTTATGCTGAACAAGAAACAATTGACTGACATGCAAACAATTGACATGCAAATTCATGTTTGTGAATGCGGGTGGTGCAGACCACAACAAGGAATTGTTTGGCAGCCTGCCCAATACGACATTCATTCTGATCTTTGGTTTGTATTTCTTGTGTATCTTGTACATTTTTCAATTTAGCTTTAAAGAGTTAGTTACCAAAAAATTTTAATTCTGTTATTAATTACTCGACCTCATGTCGTTCCAATCCCCCGAGACCTTCATTCATCTTCAGAACACGAATTAAATTTTTTTTTGATGAAATCTGAGAGCTCCCTCGTCCTCCATAGACAATAGAAGATCACAAGATATTCAAAGTCCAGAAAAGGAACCAAAAACATTGTCAAAACATTGCTTGTGACTTCAGGGGTTCAGCTGCAATCATACAAAGCTCATAATAAAGCTGTAATAATCATACTGCAGCGACACGGTGGCTTCTCGCCTCCCAGCAAGAAGGTCCCTGGTTCAAGTCCCGGCTGGGTCAGTTGCCATTTCTGTGTGGAGTTTGCATGTTCTCCCGGGTTTCCTCCGGGTGCTCCGGTTTCCCCCACTGTCCAAAGACATGCACTATAGGTGAATTGAATAAACTAAATTGGCCGTAGTGTATGAGTGTGTATGTTTGTTTCCCGGTACTGGGTTGCAGCTAGAAGGGCATCCGCTGTGTAAAACATATGCTGGATAAGTTTGCAGTTCATTCCGCTATGGCGACCCCTGATGAATAAAGGGACTAAGCTGAAGGAAAATGAATGAATGAATGAATGAATAATCATACTGCCCATGGTAAACCCTATGCTCCCTGACCTGATGCGGAAAAGAAGACATTGGCAAACAAAGTCATTTTTACATCTTTTTTTTGCTGCACAAATGTATTCTTGGAGTTCCCATTACACACAGCATTCACATGGATTTTTTTTGCCAACATTTTTCATACTTTTGAACTGGTTGCTGTCTTTAGAGGATAAGGGAGCTCTCAGATTTCATCTAAAAATCTTAATTTGTGTTCTAAAGATGAGTGAAAGTCTCGAGGGATTGGAACAAAATGTGGGTGAGTAATTAACAACAGAATTTAAATTTTTTGGTGAACTATCCTTTTAATCTAGTCTACTGCACAATCTACAACATCAAATTAAGACAAAGTTTGGTACTACACCAAAAAATCCTATATATTTGTCATGCTTACAACTTCAGTGAATGCATCATCGAATACCGTTTTCACTGCAGTTCCTTTCCTTAACACATAACTCCTTTTTTTCAGTTTTTATCTAATTGCCTTGACATTTTATCAGGCAGTTCTTTGACACAACAGATAACAAACATTCAACATCCAGTCTTTTCCAAAACACTTTTATTCTGTCTCTACACTGGTTTTCCAAAACACTCTTTTGTCCTATAGCGCCAACAGTCTTGCCCCTTTGTTTAGCTGAAGCAGCTCAGGCCAAGTGATTTAGAGCTAAAATCTAAAAAATAAAAACTACACTCTAGTTAAACAAAAATCCATGCTTTGTTGTACCATAACTGATTTCATTCACCTGGCTTGAAAAACTCCATGTGGATTAGTGCTGCACAAGATATTGTTTCAGCATCGAAATTGCAATATGCGAATATGCAATACTCACATTTCAGAATCTGGAATTTTGAGTAGTGATTATAATTAACCAGCATTAGTTTAACAGCAATAAAAAAAGCTAAGTTTAACCCTACTACAGTGAACAAATTTATATTTTAGGGCATGTGACGGTAAGATTTCAAGCTAACCATTTAAACCATTTAAGCAAAAGAAATTATAAAATTTGTAGCTTTAACAAAGATTAATTGTATTTTTTTATTACAATAAAGACTATTTAGTGTTGTTTTACATTTGATTACATTGTTTTATTACATTACATTTTATTTTACATTTTAACTCAATATAAGTGAACTCAATATCTCATATGAACCGTAAAGCACTGTCTATTTGTGTATCTTTCTTCTATTGTATTAATTTATGCTTCTAATTAGTTTATTACACTTTATAATAAACACTCCCTGCACAATTATCACAATGTAAAATTATGAATTCTTTCCTAATAGAGTTATTCAAATCATCTTATGATTTCAACTTTTTTGATTCAATATTTTGTCATGGCATTGAATTTTCGCTTCATTTAATGGTGCTCAGTGGGAAAGTATCTTCTGGATCTCTGCAGGTGATCACGCAGGAGGGCACAGAAGGGATCTCCAGCAGCTCCAGACAGCTGTTGTCTTCAGCTCTGCGGGATCTGCATAGTCAAGCCTCTGCCGGGAGCTTCAGCCGTGGGGCTCAGTACGAGAGTGACGTCGGAGCATTCCTGTGGTCCGAGTCTCAGAGTGACCTTCTCAGTGACACAGCCTGGGTGAGCGTAGCACAACGCAGCCCACAACAAAAGAGCGGCCTCTCCATGAAGACCCAGGCCCTCACACCCTGCGTCCAGACCTTCTGTTCCTCGCTGGACTCCAAACTCAAAGTCAAACTAGAAGATCTGCAGCACTACTTGCCCTCTGACACGAATGGCAAGGAGACATTAGAGACACACACAGTCACGTCGAGCTCCCCAATCAACCGTTTTATGGATGCCGAAGCAGTAGAGGACATTCTTAGAGATCACTGCCTAGCGTGTGTTCGGGATGTCCTGGCTAGTGTGCGTTCTGAGCTGGCTAATGCTCAGGCCAAAACCAGTAGCCACAGCCAGTTGAGTTCAGTGCTGTTTATGGCAAGATTGTGCCAGTCCATGGGGGAGCTGTGTCCTAGTCTGAAGCAGTGTATCCTAGGAAAGCAGGGGGGTGTGGATGTTGTGAGCAGAGGCACACCACGACAGGGCAAGAAGTTGGGGAAAAGTGACACTGCCAAAGCAGCCGATGTGAGCCCAGCTCAGGCTAAGTGGAGCTGTCTGAAAGAGGAGCTGCTGTCCTGCAGTATGGATGCCTATAGACTCTGGAGCTCAGCACTCACCAGAGTAAGACTATTGAAGATATTTCAATAATTAATATTTAAGTATGTAATTTGATGATTTTAAGACTTCTGGCAAGATTTACTAACAGCTTGCACCATTGCAAATACTGTTTTGATGTAAAAAAAATAATAACAGTTGTCAGGATTTTTTTAATCGTTGACCGTTCGTGACCCTATTGCATATGCATTTGCCTTATTTACCCTTTCAGACCCCACATTTATGGGAAGAGAGTATTTAAACTATGCAGTGTAAAATAATAATGAATTAATTGATTATTAAACATTTGGTTTTGCAGTCGAATATTTAGTGGATGAGGTTCAAAACAAGGTGTCTTAACTCATTTTGCAAATTTCTTGCTGTGAAAGTTGCAATAAAAGTAGCAGATCAGAAAGCTGATATTAATGAGCATTTTCTCCACTCTTTATTGTTTATTGCGTATAATGCTGGAAGATCGCTGGAGGATCATAACCACAAGCTATTTTGCCCTGTTTAGTTAGTCTGGCCATTGTGTTCTTTAATAAAAAAATAAATAATTAAAATGTGTTGCAGGCACTTGTGGGGAGCTTTGCTGCAACTCTCCATGCAGAAAATGCCGGATCCGTCCTGGCTACTGCAACTAATTGGGAAGAGCTAGAAATACAGGAAGAGGCAGAGTCAGGAAACAGTGTAATGTCCAAAATACGCCTTCCTGTGCAGGTAATGGCAACAATTATTTTGCTACTATTGTTATCTTCATTATTAACTTTAGTGAATGCAGTGTGCATTTTTTATTTATTTATTATATTATGTTATGTTATGTTATATTTGTGTATATATTAATGTATTATTAAATTTCCCAAGCTTTTTTTCATTTGATCAAACTACTATAAAAATAGTAAAATTTAAAATATTAATAGTTTAAAATCTATTTATTTTATAAAAATGATTTGACGTTTTTTTATTTGAAGGGAGTACTTTCATTATAATTTTGCATTATTCCTGTTTATATTTATATTTGGGAATTAGTTTATTTATTTGTGCACATACAATATAACAATTGCAGTTCATTCTGCAAACTAATTCTGTAAATGTTACATTGTTTGACTGTTCATTTTGTAATTTATTAATGAAACCGTATCACAGGTCCCCCTGCTTTGAAACCCCTGCAAAGTGTTTATAGTGATGAAAGGATGCTGCTGTTTAAATCGTTTTCTCTCTCTGTCTCTCTCTACAGCCGTCATGGTATGTTCAGTCATTACTCTTCCACCTGTGCCTTGAGGTCAATCGAGTTGGAGGTCATGCTTTACCAAAAGTCACTCTGCTGGACATCCTAAAGGGTTGTCTAGACCAGGCCGTGAGCGAGTATGAAAGACTCACTCGGGACTCACAGAGCAAGGTGAAACCATTGATTAAATGTCTCTTTTAGTCTTCTTGACGCTTGCATTCTTTTCCTTTCAGTCAGTATTATAATGAAATGGTACCTTAAAACCAGATTTCTGTTGTTCTGTGTAGGACGCAGGCCTCCCCATGACCCAGAACAGAGCATTACAGCTGCTGTTTGACCTCCGCTATCTCACTGTCACTCTAGGGTCTCGTCTCGAGGAGGGCAGATGTTCCCGCTCTCAGCAAGACCCAAGGTGACCCCTTCACTAGCTAGCACATCCTAAGTAGTGTTGTTAAAAGTAATGTTTTTTTTATTTGTATCCATACTCGAAAATTTGAAATGATTCAGTATTGTTTACACCGGATCATTTCACACTTAATAGAGACAGAGTGCATTTAGGCCATGCCCACGCCAAGGGGGAAAACCATGCAACCCTCCCCATTGACTTTCTATTGCGGGAAGTGGCCTCCTTGTCAATTCTGACTTATAACAAAAACAGAACAATGCTTAAAAGCCGCTGTGTGATATGGTGTACAGCAAACAAGCGAAAAAATCCACATCTAAGTCTTTATAAGCTACCGAACCATAAAATAAGCCAGACCTTAAAGGTATAGTTGAACCCAAAATTAAAATTCTGTCATCATTTACTTATCCTTCACTTGTTTCATACCTTTCTTCTGCTGAACACAAAGGAAGATATTTTGAAAAATGTTTGACTTTCATAGGATTTTTTGTTCCTACTATGGATATCAATGGCTGTTTTTTTCCCCAACATTCTTCAGAATATCTTGTTTTGTGTTCAAGAGAAGAAAGACATTCATAAACGTTTAGAACCACTCGAATGTGAGTAAATGATGAGTACATTTTCATTTTAGATTAGCAATCCCTGGAAAATCAAATATCCAAATGTCACTTTTCTATGTTATATATTTTTATTTTATACCTTTAGTGATTCTTTTTTTCGGCTGGCCCAGTGAAAATCTGAACAATAGTCTTTACTGAACCAGTAGCACAAATCTTAAACACTGAGCCATGCTTAAGGTTTTAACAAATGAACAACTTAAGACATGCAAAAATATCATAATTTGAATTAATCTGATGTCATCATTGGTATCGAAAATGGTATCAAGTATCAATATTTTTAAAGTATTGTTAGAAATTCCAGTTAGATCTGCCAAAACAAAGCACAACCAAGAATAGCTCATGCTGAAACGACAGCCCTCTCACACTTTGCTGTTTGTTAAAGGGCCCAGCAGGTCTGCGACTCCTTGGAAAGTCACATCGATCCCTTTGACCTGGACGTTTTCACTCCGCATCTGAACAGCAACCTAAACCGACTCTCACAAAGGACATCTGTAAGCATCGTCTTTTATAACCCTGTTTTAAACTGAGGTCAATCTGCTACTGTCAGATGCTTGATTGTGTTAATGGGGTGCACTGCAACATGTTTCTTGATTTTTTGATTTTGATTTTGATTCTTTGATTTTGATAACATTTTGTTGTTTTGTTTTTTGTTGCATTTTTAAATCGATTTTAACTTTATTTTACACCATTGTTTCCATTCTCCTTGACTTCCTAGCACTATGAGGCCCCTCCCCTAGAAACGCACAATGTGCTTTAATTGGTTAACTATCCTAGTGTGTTCTGATTCGCTAACTGCCTAGTGCACACTGTAGGAAACATTACAACCAGGGCGGGGATATGTATATGTGTATGTATAGGATTTGTGATGTCACAAATGTAGTCTCTACCAGCTGTTTGTTTTAGTCCCTATAAAAGCCGGTTCTGTAAAAGAAAAAAATCTCCATTTGCATTAAACGCAGAGCGCTGTAACTTTGCAGATGTTGTTTTTACCCAGACAGTAACATTATACGCTTACTATTTTAATAATATAGAATAAGAAAAATATAATAATAATAATCAAGGCTCCCTTTAAACATATGGCTGGTTAATTGTATTATTCAGATTGGCTTGTGACTAGGATAATTGTCCTCTTTTGCGTTTTGTCTTCTTATTGTTGACTAATGTTATTATGGATAGGTGTTGTTAGGGTTGTTGACTGGCACAGAGAAGCAGTTCACCTCTAGGAGCAACAGCATCAACTCTCAGGAACCATACAACATCCTTCCTTTGGCCAGCAGTCAGATCCGGTGAGATTAAAGCTCCTGGTTATCTCACCCTTCACACTGTTGAACTCACGGTTATTGACATTTATGACCAGTTAGTTGCTGTCATGCTGTGTGCTTTACTGTGTCTTGCAAGGTAATAAAAATAGTAGTACATTACATTATAGGCATCCTAAAAATGTGGCGTAATTTTGTACATTTTCTTACTCATTTTTTATATTTATTAATGTGCAGGAATTAAAAAATAAATAAAAATCTTTAAAAAAATGTAAATGTATTTCTATTATATTTTTAAATTTGTTATATAAATATATATTTCAAAATAAAATTTATATTTAAATGCATTTATTTATTTTGTAGTTTATATATGTTTTTTTGTTTTAAATATTGTAATTCTGTACTCATGTACTCATGTTTTAATCTTCTTTCAGTATAAACATACATTAATAGACCTTTTACTAATTATAATAATGTTTACAAATAAAATTATAAAACTAAATATCTATCTATCTAAAATCTATATATCATGTATGTATAAAAATGAAAAAAAATTATATATATATATATATATTTATATTTCAACTGTAAAATTGTTCTTATGTACCTTTATGTTCTAATTTGTTTTAAAAACAAGTTTTAAAAAATTATTTATATCTTAAAATGATAATAAATTAATACCTTATTATATGGGAATAATATATGTAAATAAACATTTTAAAACATATAGTTGTATTTTGTTTTAAATTGTCTGTTATTGTATTATTAAATGTATGTTTGTACATAATTGTAAGTTTTTTTTTTTTTGTTTGTTTGTTTGTTTGTTTTTCTCAACATTAATAACACCTTTAATAACACCTTTTGCTCATTGTACCTAAAATGTATTATGCATAATAGACAACATATATTTATATATGACAAATATTCTAAAATATATTTAAATGCATTTAAAAAGGTTCAAATTTTTACATTTGTTTTTATTTTAATTCCGTATTTAAAGAAATTATAATAAAAAATCTTTCCCTCCCTCAAGGTTTGGTTTGCTGCCACAGAGTATGACAAACTCCCGCAAGACTAATTCAGCCACACATAGAGCAGACATCACTAGACCACTGGTAAGTGCTTATACACAAGCTTTTGGTATAAACATCTGTTTTAAAAGCAAAGTAAACATCATACGAAACAGAAAGAGCTGAGTTGGTGTTTTATGTTATCATGGCTTTCTACCAATGCTCCCAGTTTTTCGTGGAGTAGCAGAAGAGATGCTGGATCTGGAGGCGATAGGTGATGTGTAATGTGTGCCGCTGTTTTATTTGCAGTGAGTTTGCAGTGCAGTTTGGGATTTACTGAATATTACTCACTCCAATCGCATCAGCTCATATGCTTTTAATGCAAAGTGTCACACAGCACCACTGAAATGCAACTGATATGTTAAAGGAATCTTGATTTTTAGCAGAGGAGCACTTTATAATTACAGATTTCTCCACTGGCCTTAAAATGCTGAAACTTTTGCTTGCAGAGACACTTTTTTTGGCCTCTTAAAGGCAAAACACTGCAGGCAAGACATTTTGGGGATTTTGTCCTTTTTAGCTTTCCATAACGTTTTATTGTATATGAGTCTATTGTAAAGAAAACATACAAAGGATACATTCAAGTTTTCTTTTGTAACACTTGGTCAGTTTGTGTCTGTAGATTTCAATAACAATTACACTTTTTTTTTTTTTTTTTTTTTTTTTTTTTTAAAGGCTGTTTTCTCAGAATTTATATTTTCTCCTGCACTGAGCCATAAATCTAAACTTCAACTTAATTAAATACACCAATTGTTTTGGTTTATAATTGTATTATGAAGGCTTTTACAGAGGGATATTTTCATAATATTCCTGATTATATACAACATGTATTTTTTATTATAAAAAAAAGTAAAACAATTTATTCTATATAAAATGTAAAATTCTACAAAAGTGTAAATATTCTACACATTTTGTGTATTTTCTGAATTATTGTGGCGTGAGGAAAAGAGATTCCAAAAAATCCCCTCTGTAAAATATGTCCGAAAAATTCAATAAGATTTTTATTTTTGACCCTGACTTCATCCAGCAATCAGATATTTGTGCTAAAAATGTATGCGAATTAGGACATGTTGAATTAAATAAGACCTAATCTGTATATTTAAACCACATTTTACAAAACTAATACAAAATAAAAAACAATCTTCATGTAGTCAATCGGATGAGGAAGTGTGGTGAAACTATTGGTTTAATTTTCCACTTTTTTACTGTTCACCTGCAGTGTCTTGTCTTTACACTTAGCATTATGTAATTACAGATTTCTCCGCTGGCCTTAAATATGATCAAACTTTTGCTTGCCGAGACACTTTGTGGCTCTTAAAGTGTTAAGATCTGTTGAATTCTCTCTTATGTCAGAACATCTTAGGATTGAAATCAGTTTGTAAGGCAATTTTAAATGTTTTTGTATTTTTCTTTCTTTCCTTGGTTGTAGTTGGCTCCCTCCTCAGTTTCCGCTCCACAGGACAGTTTCCAGCCAGGAAATCTCTTCCGGCAATTAGCCAATCAAGAAGAGGAATCCAGCGCCCCCTCTCTCTTTAAATTAGGCTGGCTCTCTGGCATGGCCAAATAAACTTTTATTATAAAGTTAGTATTTTTTTTTTAAACGCGTGCAACACTATGTAAAATAATATTTAAAATACATTTTGAAATGTAAAAAGCGGTGTCCTGTATTGCATATTCTCACAAAAAACAAACAAACAGATGATATAAAGAGACATTACAATGCTAAATATATTAATAAAAGGGAAAGGTTAAATGAAACTTACACTTTTGTATTTATGAAATGCATATTTGTGGTTTTTAATAGTTTTATTCTGATTAAAGGTTTGATTGTGTGAATCAGAATGTTAGATCAGTCTTTTAAAATGTGCATAAATGTATATTTTTGTTTGATACCATCATTGTCTTCCTGATTAATATTTATTTAATATATTAATCAATAATGTAAACATTTTCTGTTAAGTAATTAATTAATTTCAGTTTTAAGGTGTATTTGCACAAATTAATTTGACAATGTTGCCCTAATGCTAGTATTTGCTTCCCCTTTGGTTGTTTGAGAACCAAATAGTAACGTTCTTTTGCAACCACAAAATATTGTTCTAAATGTACAAGGTTATTCTTCAACCCAAAATATGGAACGCTCCCTCAAAGTTGCTTCTCATATTATTTTGCAATCATAAATATCATTCCCGTACAAAATACCAAACTTTTCCTAATAATCATTTTAACAGTCCCAGAATCTTGCAGGGAGATTGTTTTAAAAATAACATAAAAAATAACAACTACAGAACATTCCTTAATGGTTGTTTTTAGGTTATCATTTTGCAACCATAAAATAACTTTCCCAGAACATTGCATAAATCAAAAGCTGTGAGTTGGGGGTTTGTACAAATAAAAAAATAAAAAAAGAAATAGGGCTATATAGATTAGCTTCTCTTATGCATCCATTATTATCCATCACACACCAGTCACCATGCTGACATTTATTCTTTTACAGTAAACAGATACATGTATTTACTGTTACTACTGCACACATACAAAACATGCTCACACTAGAATGGGAAACGGAGACTGAATATTGTGTAAACTGTGTGTGTGTTGAACAGAGTCTGCATGAGGACAAATATGTAATTTAGCCGACTACAAAAATATACTTTGGATGTAACAATATGAATTATAGGAACTAGCAGTCATATATATTTCTATATATATATATATATATATATATATACACACAGCTGTCAATATTTCAGTAACTTTATAACTTTGTGGTATAAATTTTGTGTATAGCTCTATTATATGAGACTTTACATTGGATGTACACGCAGAGCACCCAAGGGTCTTTATTTACTGACCCTCTGTTTTTTTTCCAAGCCTATTTGACTTTCTTTATTCTGTTGAACACAGTAGAAGATATTTTGAAGAATGCTGGAAACTGGTAACTATTGACATTATAGTGTTTGTTTATTTTCTACTATGGATGTGAATGGTTACAGGTTTCCAACATTCATTCTTCCAAATATCTATATTGTTCAACAGAAAAAAAAGAAACTCAAAGTTTTTTAATGACTTGAGATTGAAAAAAAATTCTGACTAGATTGCCAAATTTGGCAAACTATCCTGTTAAACCATTTCTGGGTATCTTTTTATTATTGTTATTAGTCAGATTGAGGGTAAAGCATTTGCAGCGAGTCTCCTATTTGCGGTCTAGTTTGCTGGCCATCAGTTTTTTGATGTCGATGGGTCCTGCTGCGGCCGCGGCCTTTGCTTTCTCCTCTTGCTCTTTCTGGTAGGTGATGATGGGGCTGATGCTCGGCCGCCGGTTCCTCATGTTCTGTTCCAGCTGTGCTTCACTTAACAACAAAAGAGAAAACGCCTTTTTATTGCAAAATACTGCAAGGTCGGTGTCATTTGTTTTATGATTATTAACTTACTGATCCAGAATTGATATAGAAACACTAAGTATGTACTGTAGCTGGGTCAGATGTTAACTTTTCCATTGAGGTGCAATATTGCTCCCTGAGGCATTTGGTTTTACCTTCGTAAGGCCAGTTGTTATGATGGATTTAGTGTAACAAATTACTTCAGTCAGAATGCTTTAAACTCTTATTACTGATTATCCACAGACTGTTTAAAATTGTATCTAGCAGAAGTGCATTTAAGGGAAAGGCTCCAATATTATTGTTATATTTGTTTATCGCTCTCGATATTGATAATAATTATTCACTTGTTCAAAACCTGTTAGTGTTTCTTTCTTCTGTTGAAAACAAAAGATATTTTGAACAATCCTGGTTACCATTGACTACCAAAGTATTTGTTTTTTCCTACTATGGGAGTCAATGGGTGCCAGGAACCAGCATTCTTCGAAATATCTTCTTCTGTGTTCAGAAGAAAGAAATTTAAACCACACAAGGGAGTGTAAATGATGAGGTAATTTTATTTTTTGGGGGTGATTTATCCCTTTTAATATCGCCAGCTGAAATACATTTTGTATTTTGTTTCAGTTTTGCGAAGAGGCAGTTTTGGCCCCATTATAAAGTATTTGTGGGACTATTTTTTTTTTTTTTTTTTTTCCAAAGTAAGTAATTTTACTGAAGTTACTAAAATCAAATGTGCATAAATTAAAGCTACACTGAATAAAAAAAGAACAAACCGTATAAAAACACTTACACTTATATCTAAAACTTAAAGTTTAAAATCTAATTTAAACGATTAAGAAATATAATAATACTAGTATCTAAATAACTCTAAAATAACAAATAATCCAAGGTTATCAAAAGCATGCAAGTAAAACTGAATACAAATGACAAACTAAAATAAAACTGAAAATATAAATATAGAATCTAATTTAAAAATATATTAAGAAATATTATAATAGTGTCTAAATAACCTAAAACAACACTGAATCTAGCATGATCAAAGTATCATAAAAGTAATCCTAATCCACAAGAGCAATATCAGATTAAAAAAACAGAGGATAAATTATTAGTGACAATACATTTTTAAAAATGAGCTTACGTGAAATTGTGTGGTGCCGGTGAAATGGCCTTTTTCTGTATGTCCTTATAAACTGGTGACTTCAAGTAGCGATAAAAGGTATCCTAAAAGACAAATGAAGAGTTCAGAAATTAAAGATGTTCTATTTGATTTCTTTTATATTAAAATAAGTACTTAAGTGACTAAAACTGAAACGAACATAAATTAAAGCTCAATTAAAGAATGACAAAAAGCACAACAAATTGCTAAAACTTAAACAAATACAGAGCTAAGAAATGTTCAGTTTCTTTATTTATTCTTTATATTCAGAAAGAACAAAAAAATCATAATAAATACTTTACTAAACATACAGATCACATAAAAACGATCCAAGAATATGATCAAACCTTCTTCATGAGCATGAAGATGTGAGTCTGCGCCCCCTCCAGCACGTAGCGGTGAGGATGCTCCAGTCCCTTTACTGTAAGACCCATTGTCCTGCCGTCAATGTTGATCCAGCGTGGAGCTCCTGGGGCCAAAAACGTTCTGCCAAAAAAAAGAGAGAGAGATGTTCAGATATTGAGGTCAGTTGTACAAATTGCCATCCATTAAAACAATAAGCAAAAACGACTGTGCATCTCACTTGAAAACTTGTTCAGCCTTTTCTGACATTGCAGCCGCTGCGCCAAATTTCAACTCCTCAGCGGCTTCCCAGAAAGCTAGATTCTCACCTGTAGATGAAAAGAAACACATATTCTAGTGGCTATAGTAATAGTAAATAGATCAATTTTACTAAACTACAATTACTAAAACATTTCCCGACCCTACACCCCTCTCTCTCCCACTTCACTTCCTGTCATTTACTGTCCTGTCAAATAAAGGCAAAAATGCCAAGGATAAATCTAAAAAAACAACAACAAAAAAAACATTACATAAACAAACAGAAAAAGCTGTAAATTACAGCAGTCCCAAAACACACTTGCAGCCAATCAGCAGTGAGGGACGTATCTAGTAACTATATTTAAGATGTCAAAAAGGCCTCACCCTATTGTTGGGTTATGGGGATGTTTAATTTGGTGCTTTCAAATATCAATATAGTACTCAGTGTAACTTTAATTAAACTGACTCAATGGGGGGAAAAAAATTTTCCTACAGCAGTAAGTCAGTCATGAGTACAGCTTTCTGATTTGGTAACAGTGTATTTTTTTCTCTCTCTCTCTTTATACAACAAACAGTCACGGCACGAAACAAAATGAAGTATCATACCGCTGAATTCTTTCTTCAGGAAGACCTTAAAGTCTGCACGGCCTCGTGGGTCACTGAGCAGCTCGTAGAAGCTGAAAGACCAGCGCTCCACTCTCATCTTTGTGGGAACTTCAATACTGAGAAAAATATATAATACAAGTAGTGAGTCATAACTAATAGTTATCATCATACTTGCCCAATTAATAGATTTACATTAAAAACTACAAACATTTCATGTATATTACAAGTTTTCTAAAATGTCACCTTTAAATATGCAAATGAGACATTACATTAAATATGTTTACACGGTTTCTAGACAAAGATTAATAACTTTTAATCACTTTTCATTTGCATTTTGAAGTATAATGAATTAGGGCTGCACAGTGGCACAGTGGGTAGCACGTTCGCCTCACAGCAAGAAGGTCGCTAGTTCGAGCCTCGGCTGGGTCAGTTGGCGTTTCTGTGTGGAGTTTGCATATTCTCCCCGTGTTCGCGTGGGTTTCCTCTGGGTGCTCCGGTTTCCCCCACAAGTAAAAAAGACATGTGCTATAGGTGAATTGGGTAAGCTAAATTGTCCGTAGTGTATGTGTGTGAATGAGAGTGTATGGGTGTTTCCCAGTGATGGGTTGCAGGTGGAAGGGCATCCACTGCGTAAAACATATGCTGGATAAGTTGGCGGTTCATTCCGCTGTGACGACCCCAGATTAATAAAGGGACTAAGCCAAAAAGAAAATGAATGAATGAGTATGACGAATTACATATTCTTACTTCATCACATGATATCAGATGCTTTTGGTTAGGGTATTTTACAGTACTATAATATAATATATAATATAAAAAACAGCCATAATCAAGCTATAGACACATGCGCAGACTCCAGAATTTTAACTATGCAAACTTTTATTTAAATAGTTTATAATTATGACCTATT
Source organism: Danio jaintianensis (assembly GCA_903798115.1). Taxonomy (NCBI): domain Eukaryota; kingdom Metazoa; phylum Chordata; class Actinopteri; order Cypriniformes; family Danionidae; genus Danio; species Danio jaintianensis. The sequence goes on along the minus strand of CAIGQV010016547.1, from coordinate 16,940,936 downwards.
TAATAAGAAAATAATATGAAAGCAACACAATTGCTTCAAGCCGTTTCAAGCACCTTATTCAAAATCTAAGCACTTTTCAAAACTTGAAAACTCTAAACTTCCAGAACCCTTTGAATAAAAACCTTTGGCGCATGCAATTTTGGCCTATTTAAATGCTGCTGAAGTAGAGCATAATGGCTCATTGAAGGAAATACTCATTTTAAAAATAAGTATTGTAATTGAACTCTACAGACACAAATTGATAAAGCATAACAAAATGTTGGGATGTTTTCTGTACATTAGACTTAAAAAAAACTTTATGAAAAGCCAAAAAGCCCAATCCCAAAATTGACAGGTGCACGAAAAAAACGTGTTTTTGTCTCGCCTTCATGTCAATTCTACTACTATTAAATTGAAAAGGCCTCCAGGAGTCTTACTCATCCGTGTTCAGCTCCCAGTACAAGTCACTATCCGTCAGCCAGGGATTGCTAGGAAGGGAGGGAACCAGGAACGAGTCGTGGTTATTGAAGTTTGTTATATACTTTAGCATGCTGAAAGTAAACAAAAAAACAGGTGTTTAGAAGAAAAGTCCGTTAAGAAATTTTAGGAGACAACTAAATGTTATGCGAGGCTGATCTTGACTTACGCTCCGAGAGATACTGAAGACTTGACCCTTGACCTCATGATGGCCTGTTGTGTGTAGATGTTCTAAAATATAAAATTACAACCAATTAATCACGCAAAACAACACCAAAAACCAGTCCACTGCATTTCTGTAAAAAAGTTCTGCCACTTACGATTCTTCTGTAGTAATCAAAGGTTTTTTTCTGGGGAAAAAAAGAAAACAACTTTCTATTATACAGTATGTTACAAACAAAACTGTTCCTGATTTAACACAAGACCCAACAGCTGCATGCTATCTTGAGAAACACAACAGGGGTGTGCAATATGTGCAAAAAATTTTAGCTCAATATCTGTTTGTTTTTCCCTCAATGTTTTCAATAGAAACTATTTTTCTGAGTGTGTTTTTGTGCCAATGACAGCCACCGGTTGTGTCTTAATGAGTGATTCACTGAATCATTCATTCAAATGATTGATGTAAAAAAACAGCTGATTCATTTAATAATGAAACAACTGACTTTTTTGTATAGATCACTGTAGCGTCCATTAAACGATTCATTGTTTTAAACAACAAATCATTGCAGTTTGATTCTGACATGCACAATTGTTCTGATATAATAAATAATTGTTACTGATGAATAACAATAAATTAGTCAATAAATTCACACCCCTATTTGTGAAATCTTGCCAAATACAAATCAACACAAGCCTCTACAAAAAAAACACATAATTAAAGGCACAGTAAATTGGTTAAATAATGGTCAAAGGATTGAAATAACACTATATATATAAAAGTATATAAGCAGGGAAGGACTGTGGATCACTATATATACACACTAATAGATTAAGTATTTCCAAGTGTTTGAATAATTGATATTCAGGGCTGGAATGGGTAGTTTGTGTATCTTGAAAACTGAAGACTTAGAAGTACAAATCTGCATGGAAAGGAAAGAGAGAAAAAGAGACAGTCATATTAACAGATTCACAATATAATTTCTCAAAGCAGTCATATAAATGGCATATCATGAGATTAAATAAAATTTTTATGCTGAGACCATTACTTGTTTAATAGTTTTGCCAATGATTGTGTTGTTGTTGTTTTTGTATTCTCACTGATTATTAACCAGTATGCATAGATTTCGTCGAAAGTAGTGTGCAATTCTGTGAAATAATGTTGGTTTTCTATTGTAATATATTTTTAAAATGTGATTTATGCTTGTGTTGGTAAAGCTGGATTTTCAGCATCATTACTTTTAGTCCATTTTAATTAGTTTTTACGGTCCCACAATTCTTCAGAAATATGTATGATATGCTGCTTTGATGCTGAAGAAACAATTATTTATTGCTATCCCTGCTAAAAACAGATTTCATTAATATTTGATCAATGGACCCTTTTCACATTTCCTAGCAGCGGAAATCGGGATGTTAAAAACTGATAACCAATAAATGTGTCATCATCATTTTCTGAGAAGGATCCACAGATAATTCAATAGAACTGTATATGTTTAAAATAGAACACCTGCATAACAGTTTAAAAGTCTGTTATGTCACTTTTGATCAATTTAATTAAAGAGCATCTGAATTAAAGAGTATATTTACTTTTTTTTAATCATACAGGCCCCTAAGCTTTGAATAGTGGTGTAGCATATATGTCATCATTTACATATACAAACACAATAAATAATTTTTTCGAAGTCTTTTTTTTTTTAATTGGATGAACTATCCCTTTAAATGTCATGTGAGCATAATATTTTTACTCTTAGTTGCCTGTTCAATGTTTCACAACAAATTAAAGAACAGTACCCATGAAATAAGTTTTCATTAGAAGCAGTAACGCACGAGTGCATTCAATATTAAAGCTCACTTGCGTTCCTTCGTCTTATTCCCTGCTTTATCAGGGGTTGCCACAGCAGAATGAACCACCAATTACTCTGGCATATGTTTTACACAGCGGATACCCTGCCAGCAGCAACCCAGTACTGACAGTACAACCCGCAGTGCTGGGAAACACCCACACACTCTCCCATTCACACACTACGGCCAATTTAGTCACCCAATTCAACTATAGCACATGTCTTTGGACTGTGGGGGAGACCAGTGCACCTGGAGAAAACCAACGCAAACACGGGGAGAACATGCACACTCCACACAGAAACACCTCCTTGTCCACATGGCACCCGAACCAGCGACCTTCTTGCTGTGAGGCAACCATGCTAACCACTTAGCCACCATGCCGCTATTTATTTCCAGCAGGCTCTATAAGGGGAAGGGGTAGGTGGGACGATGGGGATCTCCTCGCAAGATCAACAGGTCAGAAATCCTCTTATATCGCAAAGAAGATTGTGAGAGAATCTCCACGGCCATCCCAGGACTGCGACAGACACACTGCTAATCGCCTCTATAGTTAGAGCCTTACAGACCACACCGCATCCAGTCATGCCTATATATGCCTATACTCCCTCACACTTTAACTTAAGTGTCCAAAAGCATAGTTCAACCACAAAATTACAATTATGACATCGTTTCACTCAGATATTTAGTTAAATGTGCATTTTTCTTTTCTTTGTACACATTAAAGTTTATGAGCACCAAAATGTTCTTCACCACATCAGTCACACTTTATGTTAATGTATTTATTGACATGAACTAAGGATGAACCACACATGAAAAAATACTTTAGTAATTCACAGTAAATAGTATATAGTTTTTGAACCATACTGTAGTAAAGCTGTGGTAATATGCCAACTATAGTAATGTAAACAAATTACCCAACACTGTACTAAGTTTCTACAACTATAGGGTATATTATACTACTATAAACCAGTTTACTGTAGTAAAACCCAAGGTATACTACAGTATTTATTACAGTCTATCAGTTCGCTATAGTTAATACTACAGTATGCTGTAGCATTAATAAACAAAGAGTTGTAAATGCTATTAGATATACAATATTACACTTTACTACGATATGGTTCAAAAATTACTATAGTATTTTATCATGTGGGTATTTATTATCATAATGTGTTAATGTTAATTTCAACATTAAGTTGTGCTTGTTAACATTAGTTAATGCACTTTGAGTTAATAAGGCCAAATAATGAACTACTGTATTTTCATTAAGTAACATTTACAAAGATACAGTAATAAATGTAATGTTCACTGTTTGTTCGTATTAGTAAATAGATTAACTTACATTATTGTAAAGTGTTACCAAAGTATCTTCTTTAATGTCATTAGCACAGTTTTGAAACATGAGGGAGGATGGGTAAATTATGACACTGATTATTTTTGGGTGAACCGGATGCAAATTAGCATGCTAACTTCTGTCCAACAGATACTGGGGGCTCATATAGCAACTTACCATTTACCTCCTCTGTATTAGGGTCAATATGTCGATCCAGGCCATAATCCATAGCGCTGTGAGTTTTTGGCTGTGGATACAATTGACAAAAAATATGTCTTCATCACTCTTGTAACAACAACACAACAATTGTAAGCTAGCATCTTTTGCCAGTCCCTTACTGGAGGCCTGTGGACAATCCAGTATGCTCTTTCCTGACAGTCAAACACAACTCTGTCTGCTTTCTGACGTGCCTTCCCAGCACTTTAAAGACAGAAGATAATAACATACGGTAAGTACCAATAACAATAAAGTACAGTAGTAAAAGGTCAAGCCACACGGCACAAATATATCTCTCAGACATAGAAAAACATGAACTTTTGTAAAGACAGGAGAGTATAGAACTCACTGGTACTGCTCTTTAGCTTGCATCACAATAAAATCCCATTTGTGGTTCATCCATTTGTGAAGTTTGTCGTATTCCTCCTATAAAAACACACATTAGTGCTGTGATATAATTAATTTATTCATTAATGTCAGCATTTGATTAGATATTCAGTTTTTCGCCCATAAAAATAAACCATGGTTTTACTACAAATCAAACAAACATGGTTTTTGTGGTTAAACCACAAAATGGTAACCACAAATTAACCACGGTTCTGCTGTACTAAGCATAGTTTAACCATGGTATGCGTAGTAAAATGTGTGGTTTCTAAAAATGGTAATTTACACACCCCCAAAAAATATGGTTACTACACTTTTATTGTAATAGATCAATGGTTTAGTTTCATATGGGTGGGCACTTTCACTGTGGGTAAATTTCACTCACAAAGACTGAAACAAATCATTTCAAATCATAAGATTGCACTATAAATAATTCCTGTTTGTACATTTGACTGAGTGAGCTGTACATTTTCCATCACTTTCTATCTTCAGATGTCAAGAGAATAAAGTAAGGTGTTTTAACGTTACATGATAATACAGTAATATAAAAGACTCTTTTCAGTCTGAAACATTTTTCTCCTTATTTACATTTTTTGCCTTTTATATTCCGCTGTAACAATATGAAAAAAAAACATATACTCCATTTACATTACATACATACTACATTTCCACTCTGCTTGCCTGATTTATTTGACAGTATGATATAAGCCATGAATAATTCACTAAAGCAGAAAATCTGTCAAAATGTAGATTTGTATATTGATGCAGAAATAATAATATTTTGGGGTTATTGGATTATACATGCTTTTAAAACAATAAATGACTTCAATAGCTCTATTTTGAGAGAACTGATTGGTTAAGGTAGGGGAATTGATTTGGTATGATCTACATGAAATATATTTAATGAATTAAAACCATAGATAAACAAAACTAAGAACTGTATTTTATGTTATTTCTGAGGAGACTAACATTATTAAGTTCCTGAAATTGAATAATAATTTAAAAGAAGTATTTATTAAGCACATCATTAAATAATTTTTAATAATAAAGTAACAATGCATAGTTGTCAATGTGTAAATTAAATTTCATTCATGTTTGTTTTGTTATAGAATATTTTAAACCCGCTTGGAATGATTACACAGTAGCAGGCTTTAAAAAAATGCACATTATAAACTCATTATTTCACTCTGCTATGGTTAAACTGCAATTAATCCAAAAATCATCAAACAATTTTCAGATTTAACAAGTTACTCGCATAATTCAATCAAATCATCAGGAGGTGTTGAAAAAAGTTGGATTAATCCTGTTATGAATGATTCATCCATTAATGTTTCATCAACATACAGATTTGCATAAACTCCACCCACATTCAGATCTGCCTTCATCCAACCAATTAAGAAATTTAAGTCCTGCCTCACATCACAACTTCAAAAGGATTCCAAATAATAACTAATCAAATTAATTAAAAACTTTTTTACATACCTGTTCATGAGCATCAAGTGTTCCCTTTTTTCGAATATTTCTTTTTGCCAGATAGATTGCTTAAGTGATGAAAAAAATTTATATTTTTATTAGGGTGACATACAAACATGTCTTTCAGGCAAAAAAACACAAAATAATATATTTATTTTCATTTTTTAAGTGAACTATCACTTTAAATTGATACATGCAAAAGCTGCTGGCCAGAGATTTCCAAATCTACCTTCAATATACTGTAAATTATAATTCTAAACTGCACTTAACTATTCATTATGTGATATGTTGTTGCGACTGAATATACATAAGTTTACAAACCATAGTCGATGTCCTCAGCGATCCACTTCTGCACAGGCCAGAAATAAGGCGTCTAGACAGAGGGAAATGATCTCCAATTAAACGCACTACTATTAAAACACTTTTAAATATGCAAGTTCTCCTTACCTGAAAGCGATACAAACTGCCATCTGATTTGAGGACAAGCTTTTTGTGGTCCTGCAGAGGGTAGATGTATCCGTATGCCACCAACATTGTGCCAAATGTTTGAGCCTCTGCCAAAACGCCATCCAAGGACATTATTGTGTTTAGTAATGAATCCAAATCCACATTTCAATTATATTATTTCAGATCGTTAAATAATTTAAAACAACACATTTTCACAATTACCATTATTTTCCATGCTCATATGTTTAGCGATCCATGCAATAATGTCCTGGTCTGTGAAGACAAACAGAAACATGGTAATATCTAAACATATAGAAAATAAAGTGTGGTAAGAACATGAAATTGACCTAAAATTTTTGGTTTTCCCAAACTGTAATAAACTACTGTAGAAAATATGGTTTCATATTATATTGCATAGCTATCTATTTAACTATTGTACACTTACATCAGAAAATGTAATCGTTAGGTGTAATGTATTTTTTGGGTTCATGTTGCATTTTGTTCCCACTGAGGTGCACTATGTTATCTTTAGAAGTTTAGGTTTAGTGGTAATAAAAAGATTCCAAAAAATTACAGAAGAATTTACATTTCCTCACCATTTACTCTCACTTTACTTTACTCTCACTCTTACACCACTGGCTGGCTTGGTTTGGGACTTGTGGAGCTGCGCATCGCTGGATTTGCTCATCAGTGTTTGGACCACACTGAACTTAACTAAACTGAACTTCAACTCTAAAAACTGGACTGACACAGTTTCAAATTACTAGAACTTCTATGCTAAGCTGCTTTGACACAATCTACATTGTAAAAGCGCTATCGAAATAAAGTTGAATTGAATGGAGATGAAACTTAGTTGATTCTAAACTTCAATAAATTTCTTTTTTCTGTTGAACACAAAACAAGATAGGGCGTCACGGTGGCGCAGTGGGTAGCAAGATCGCCTCACAGCAAGAAGGTCGCTGGTTCGAGCCTTGGCTGGGTCAGTTGGCATTTCTGTGTGGAGTTTGCATGTTCTCCCTGTGTTCGCGTGGGTTTCCTCCGGGTGCTCCAGTTTCCCCCACAAGTTCAAAGACGTGCTATAGGTGATTTGGGTAAGCTAAATTGTCCGTAGTTTGTGAATGAGTGTGTATGGATGTTTCCCAGTGATGGGTTGCAGCTGGAAGGGCATCCGCTGCGTAAAACATATGCTGGATAAGTTGGCGGTTCATTCCGCTGTGGCGACCCCAGATTATTAAAGGGACTAAGCCGAAAAGAAAATGAATTAATAAATGAATGAAACAAGATATTCTGAAGAATATGTTGGAAAAACAGCCATTGACATCCATAGTAGGAACATCATCATGTTTGTGTATTTTTATTTAATGTCATGTCAGCAACAAAGGCTATTTTCATGGCTAAAACATTTCATTAATAAATATACAATTAAAAACAACAAACAAATGAACACATAAATTACATAATTTTAAACATTAATGCCTGATAAAAATTTAAAAACATTTCCCTGACACTTTGCTGAATAGCTATTTAAGTGAGTCCCATAGTAGGCACAAAGCATACTATGAAAGTCAATGGCTGCTTTTTCCAACATTCTTCAGTATATCTTCTGTTTTGTTCAACAGAAGAAAAAACTCAAATAGGTTTTGATCTAGTGGAGAATAAGTAAATGATGGATTTTCATTTGTGGGTGAACTTTCCCTTTAAGGTTTAACAACAAGTTTGAGTGTTGTTTAAGGGCAAGAGTTAGATTCAACAGCGGGAATGTTTTTTCTTTAAGTACACTAAAAAAGCATGCATTTAAACAACAAGTTCACTATATCAACTGATTTAAAAGGTATTATAAAGTACTACTAACATTAAAGTACGTCTGAGAATATTTCTAAAAACTTTCATGCAATTTCGATGTGAGTGAGTGCTTTTTAAATCTCAATCACATTACTACAAGACCCAGTTAACTGTTTGATGAAGTTAGAGTTCTTGGCTGACTAGATTTGACGACAACCGTTGCACAGATTAAAGAGCAACTTTGGAACGTAAAGTAGCAAAGATCTCATCCAATTGAAGGCTGCTGTATATAGCCAGGCGTCAGATTATGATCTGGCAGCACAACGCTTGTGTCTGTAAATAGACCTTAAGGTAATGTACAGTGTACAATACATGATCAGTATAAAGATTCAGTGAGGAACCAACCGTGCTCCATTACAAACTCACCAGTCATGACATGAGGAATGGTTGTAACGTTTAGCTTCTGATCTGATCCCTTCACTCCAGTCGAAGGGTCTTGCATTTGAACCACTATGGCCTCCAGCTGAAAAATTCAGGACATTTGTTTAATATATAAAGGATTGCATACAATGCCTAAGTAAGAGGAGGGTCAGTCTCCAAAGCAATTGAAGTTCAATGCAGGAACAGGGCTCCCAATTAGCGTTGGATGATAAATCGAAATTAAATTAAAATTGTTATTTGGCTGTGACTGTCATGAGTATGTTTTCATGGAAGCACAGTTCTGTGATCAGTAGTAAATCTGCTCAGAAGGCTCTGGCTCTTGTGTGGAAAACCAAAATATGCCCTGAAGGAAAAAAACCCAAGAAAATCCTACAATGGTTGGTAAATAAACATAGATTTAACTGCTTCCATTGATTCAACGTGACTAACACACGACACGACTATGAAAATGATTTACCTGAGTTCTTATTATTATAATTTTCCTGATAATAAAGTATATAATAATTCAATTACTTTATTTCTGCTTGGAATACTATGAAAAATGTTGTGTGCCTTATTCTGTGTAAGATGCAACAGCCTTTGACAGAAGGAAGGGCTTGCAAAATTGCTAACCCAACATCCTGGAGATAATCTGTCTTCCATTTGGGCTACCAAAAATGAATCCACCCTGCCCATGGGGCTGTTTTATTGGGAGGAAAATGCATTTTAATGCTTTTCATTCTCTCACAAATTGAGTAATTATGTTGTATGTGTAATGATGTGGGTTGACAACAAGGGTCGGATCCAAATGCAGCTTTTATTAGAATCATCAGGCAGGCAAGGTTCAAACAGGGACCGACAGAAGCATGTAGATAATCCAGAGAGTGGTCGGTATAACAGGCGAATGGTCAAGGCAGGCAGCGAAACAAACATAGACAATGAAACAAACACGGGTCAAAACCACAGCTAGACTATACAAAGAACACTTTCGTGATGTTCACTGGGGAAACAAGACTGTGTATATAGTCCATCTGATTAGTCCTGAACAGCTTCAGCTGTGTGTGTGTGTAATCAAGGGGTGACCTGAACCTGGTGTGTGACTGTGGGGCATGATGGGATATGTAGTTCAGTTAGAATGACAGGGAGTGTTCTCCAGCAGCCTGCAAGGGCAACACTGCTGGTGTTCATAGCAGAATGTCATTTTTGGGCATCAAGAAGCCACTATCTATATACTATACAAAAATGAACAATAAAGGTACCAAGCAGGCTACTGGAGCACGATTCTACATGTGATAAAATAAATCGATGATATTGCACTCTCTTCATATCACCAAAAGTCACAACATGAACCATTAATGCAGAAATTGTGCTTTTATTTGGTAAATGTATATTTCTTTTTATTTAGTGAATAATGTCTTTTGTTTCAAAAAAATATGTGGCATTTCTCAGTGTAGTGATACTAATGAAGATCAGTTCACAATGGGTACATTATTACAATCCCACCTGTCTATTTCAAATGCCAAAAATTTGTAGTAAGAATATGGAATACAGAATATGGCACAAAGCACAGTTCAAAACTATTGAAAATCAATATTTAAATCAACCACATTTGTTCATTAAACTTTAAAAATTCAACAGCCTGTCATCAATTATTCATTTCTTTATTTATAAATATCTAAACCTGTATATTTATAAATAGTTTTTTAATATGTTTTATGTTGGCTCTGTACCCTTTTAAATGATAATTAGTTTCCTACATTTTAAAACTTTCAGCAGTTTATTCATTATAAAATAGCAAAGAAAGGCATTTTAAGCTTAAAATCAATTAACTTTTTTTTAAAGTCTTTTGTGTCTATGAATAACCACATAAAAAAGGTCAGTATTTAGAAATAAAATAGTCCAGTTCAACTCTCAATTCAAGGGGTCCTTTTTATGGTCACTGTGTGACTAAAGAAACATTAAATATAAGTTTCTACCGTACACAAGTCTCCTAAGGTTTAACTACTAATGCAAGTAACAATAAGTCCACTCCAGCTTTGACCTAAAACATGTTTGACACTTGTGTTCTATGGCAACATGCTTGAACTTTAGAGTAAGACATGAAGATCTTAAGGCAAGCTGTCAGATGTGGCAGGAGCCCAGGCTAATTGGATTTGAATCAGAAAGCTCTTTTACAGTGAATCTTTTCAATGAATTCAAGATCTCTCTAGGAAGCTGACAATAAACCACAAAACAGAACCCAATAAAATACAGATACCTATATTTGAATATAGACATACCAAAATAAAAAAGACATTGATATCTCTTTATGGCATATTGATATTCATCTGGCCATTTACACACATCTTTACTACAAAAGCCATGGATAAGCTGTGGCTATTTCAGCAAATCCATGATTAATTTGTGGTTACCATGGTTTAGTTACAATAACTAAGCAAGTTTGTTTGTTTCCAGTAAAACCATTTTAAATAATGGATGCGCATGTTAGGGTTTACATTTTAGCTTTCATAACTTTTAAAATATAAAGAATATTTAAAAACATTATATATTAAAAGAAAATATGGTAAAAAGGAAAGTCACTGAATTTAGGAAACACCACTACCTGGCAGTCAGAGCAAACAACAGTTACATTTGAAGTATACAATGTCTTTAAAAGTGTTAATTGCTTAGTAATGTATCTCATCAATTGTTTACTTTGCCTTAAGAATGAACTTTACCTTTTTAAGGCAGGTCATCCGTGGCCTGTAATGTTGTCCATGGTCTCGGTCCGATCTTATTGTCATCTTGTACTCCGCAAAAAGAAAAAAAAGCTATTTTATGAGCACAAAATTAATCCAGTTGTCAACAAAGCTTATGACAGAAGTTTGTTTTTTCTGAGAGTGGTGGACAGTGCACGACACGCGCGCGCACGCACCACACCAGTGAGCAGTAAATATAAGAGAGTGAAAGCGGACCAATCACAGCGCAGCTCCCTCCTGCACTGCGCACACACAACGACAGGCGGCGACACACTCACACACACACACACACACACACACACACACACACACACACACACAC
>CAIGQV010016547.1:16869066-16929360 GCA_903798115.1 Danio jaintianensis | reverse complement strand
CACACACACACACACACACACACACACACACACACACACACACACACGTACGTCACGCCTAATTGGGGTTTCTACTGGGACTGTCCTGCAATTCATTTAATCTGCGCTGTTGTTCTAGACCCAGAATACACGTGTTCATTAGTTTTACTTTGAGAATTTGAATTTTGTTTTATTACATATTTTATCAGATTTCTCTGACTTTACATCACATGTCTGGCTTTGCATAGTTACGTGAGTAAACGATGTACAACAAAAACAAAAACATCTGAGTGCAACTTTAAGTAATAAGCAACTCTCTTGGATGAACATTTTGCCGTATGTTTAAAAGTTACAAATTTGAAATTGATTACTTTAAATGGAGGAAAATATGTCTATTATTACCATACTAAATACTGCCTACCTTATAAAATTGTAGAAGATTCTGCATAATATTTACCTTTGTAATTCACTTTTGTCCAAAAATGTAATGTAGCTGATATTTGCACTCTTAGAAAGAGAAGACATTTGTCACTTTTTTATTCACTTTTTTAAACATTTATCATTGTTTTATTCATTGAGTTTTATTGTTGAGTCTTTCCAAGGTTAATATGCAAAGTAATTTACACATTACGGATGTTATTTGCTATATTGGAAAAAATCTTCAAAACTCAAGAAGAACATTAACACTTAGAATATTTTATAAAAAAAATTATGCGATCTTTCATGTACCTTGCTCGATAACCATTATTGTCTATATCAATTATTCAATAAATAGCTTTTTCTCTCCTTCCTTTCTCTTTTATCCTATGTGATATTGTGTTAAAATGATTTACTATTAAACAAGCTGCACTTGTTAAATTTATTATTTGAAAGGAACTGTTCTGGATTCCTAAAATATGTGTTTGCATTATAATCTACAGTTTTTTGTAATATTAATAAAAAAATTGAGAAAAGAACCCGCCCAAAACTTTCATCAGAGCACTGCGCGCGCGCCACTGTTATGGTAACAGCGCCCCGCCCGCCACCAGCTCTCAGGCGCGCGCAGTTTCACTCCCTACTGTATCGATGAAGTTGCACAAAGATGGCGGATTTCCTGCCGTCCCGGTCCTTTCTATCCGTTTGTTTTCCAAACTGTCTTCTCAACAGCAACGAGGCGGAACAACTAAGGAAATCTAAAGAAATAGACCGAGGACTTATCAAAGAAAAAACCTATGTGAAACGCCTAGTGAAGATACTTTTGCTCGGCGCCGGAGAGAGCGGCAAGTCCACTTTCCTCAAGCAGATGCGCATCATACACGGGCAGGACTTCGATCAGGGGGCCAAAGAAGAGTTCAGAGGCACCATTTACAGTAATGTTATGAAAGGTAGGAGGCCCGTTTCTCATCCACAGACATGTGCGAAGTCTAAACTTGGGCTAAACTTGACTTTTAGCGTCTTCGGAATGGATGAGAGGACGGAGAAGTGAGGTTTAGCTAACGTTAGCTGAAGTTGCGCTGTAACCTGCCCAGGAGAAACGCCCATGTTATTCTCTCAACTTTTCACCGTCGCGGTCTTGAACAAAAGACCTCTGCTAAGACCTGGTTTCTGTCTAAATCACTTCCTAGATAGTATGCACGTTAAATGGGTGGATTAAATCGCTCTTGTGGTTTCATTGTGCTGTTGGACTCGCTTTTGAATTTCACCACAAATGACCGTTAGCGATACATAGTTTTAAGCGCTTCATAAAGAGCACAACTTCTTTGACTGTTGAAACTGCTTAACGTTAAAAGCTAATTTGAAGCCACTGTCAATAGTTTCGTTTTTTGAACATCACACTCTATACCGTCTTAATTTGGGCGTTTTATCAGAATCTCGTGGCTGTTTAAAGAGCTGCCTCGTGCGTATTAATGGTTTGTCTGCATGAGTAACGTTAACATCAAATGCCGCAACAATAACCAGATTAAGTTATGTAAAATAAATCAATCCAATACGAAAAGCCCGGCATTCATTGTAAATCAGCAGCTCTCTCTTGTTTGTTGGTATGCTGGGGCCGTCTCATAAATAACAAAGAGACTGGTGTCCTCCGAGAGCATGGCACTCGACTCATATTCAAAGCCTACATAGTCGTGTTCATTTGCTAATTTAAATTGTAAATGGCGTTTTTTTGTTTTTCAGAGATGCATATTTGTAGTTAAGGACGTGTGTGAATTCACGTGTTTTGGGCATCTGTGAAATGGGTGGAGTCCAGAGCTCTCAGACTAGCACATGGGTTAACAGTGGTACTAACCATTAATACCTGTTAAAGAAACTGACAGCTTTGCTATATATGCAGTGGCTTTTTTTTCACATTTTCAGACAATTTAGCAAGAGACAATCCTGCCTGATGATCCTTAAAGTGAATCTGTGTTTCATGTGAACAAGAAATTTAGGCACATGGCTTTTTCTATTAGGGGTTCAGGCCAGACATTTTTTCCTCTTTACTTTCTTTTTCGTCTTTTTAAAGAAGGAATTAATGATCAGTACCCACCTTTTATATTGTGGGGCTCCCCATGTGGGCTGCCTCAGCTGGGGATTTCCAGTGCATATTGCTATGAAAAGATTTAGAGATTTCCTGAATGAGATTAATGTGCCACAGCGGTCATCATTTTAGGAAGGCATCACAATGACAAATGGTTTAACTGTGATCTCGTGGAGATTCGTCTGTAGTCACCAACATCATCATATTCTTCCCTAGCTCAACTTAAACAGGAAGCATTTAGTCAAATGGCAGCTTGGATTGAATCCTAAGGCATTCCAGAAAACAGAAATCTCTCCATAGTGCCTGGAGACTGAGAAAAAGCACTTAAACAATTAGTATTTATTTCTATTGGTTTCTTGCATTTCACTCAAGATTGTACTCGCAAATCTTTGTAGAAGTGTTTGGTTAAAGTCGAATGGTTTCTCACAGTTTGACAGATCAGTTGGACACTTAACGCATCTTTTAACAGTTAGTTATGTGAACCAGTTATCCTGCATATTTTATCACTGCAGCTAAAACTGATGAAGTGCTAGCTAGTATCTAGTGACAGAGGGCATGTTTTGTGTACATCACCATGGGGGCAGTCGTGGCCTGGTGGTTAGAGTGTTGGACTCGTGATCCGAAGGTTGCTGGTTCGATACTCGGTACCAGCGGGAATTGGGGGTGGGGGGAGTGAATGACCAGCACTCTCCACCACCCTCAATACCACGACTGAGGTGAGTCCCTTGAGCAAGGCACCGTTCCCCCCAACTGCTCCCCGGGCGCCGCAGCATGGCTGCCCACTGCTCCGGGTGTGTGTTCACGGTATGTGTGTGTTCACTAACTGTGTGTGTGCACTTGGATGGGTTAAATGCAGAGCACAAATTCCAAGTATGGGACACCATACTTGGCCACACTACACTTCACTTCATCTTGATTTGGCGCTAAAGCCTTTTTTTTCTGAGTGCCTTGAGGAATAGAATGTTTGAACATTATTTAAAATTTTAATCCTTAACTTAAACTTATTTTCTATCACCTTTAATTGATTTGATGCATTTTTGCAGAATAAAATTGTAAAAAAAATCTAAACAGACCCGTTTTTTTCTTACAGATCCCAAACAACAGCAGTGAAAGCTTTGATGAGACACTATAAATTGGTTTAATGTTTTCCTTAAATTCTGATTTCTAACCGCCCCGCCCCCTCACCTCCTAATTTATCAATTTATTAAAATGTTGTCAAAACAAAATTAATACTGTTCAACTCTGTTTAATAGTATTATATTGTTGAACTTTTATGTGTAACTTTTACTGAGTTGTGTGTTCTCATCATATAAAAATGGAAAAATTATTGTGAAGTGTCAAAGGAGATTTGAAAATGAACATGATGTTCATGTGTTCTTGTCCTCATATAGTCAGTGCTAAAAACACCCAACCACTGTTGTAAATAAAACTATGACATTTATGCACAGAACATATAGACTTTTTGCTGTTTAATATTCTCAGACAATAGTTATCATTGTGATTTGATTGTGTACAGCACTACTTTTAATTTATTCATCCAAAATCTGCCAAATTTTGTGACTTTCCACATTACACAGCTAATTTAGTTTTTTTTCAGACTGGATTCTGTAATTTCATCACAGAAATTCTAGGGCTATATATCTATGTAAGTTGGTCCAAAGAAATTGCTAGAATGTATTTTCTCAGGTCTTTACGGGTGTTCCACTTTAGTATGGAAAAGTCAAGATTTAGGTGTGAACTGCACTTAATGCATTTTGAATTGCTGGAATTTTCAATGTAGTGTTGTAATTTTCACTATTATTTAATTCCTGTATTTAAATTTGTATTGAGATCTATGCTCATTCAGTACAAGACATTTCTATATGATTTCACTTGAGAAAAGAACAACAGTCTTGAGTGTTCACATTGTATAACCGGACTAAAACACCAGCTGTGTGTCCGTGTAGTTTATTCTGTGTACTTGTTGGACAGTATGTTACAAGAGGTAATTCAATCATATCTCAACGTTAAAACAGCTATCATAACATTATTTATCAATATGTGGACCTTTTTGGATTCTCAAAAGCTATGGAAATAAAAAATCTAAAACAGGAAATACATTAGGACCATTGTTATTGTTTACATTCCTCAAAATGGTCTATAGCAGGTCGTTTATCTTTTCTAACTCAGGAATGATTTTGTTTATAATCCTTTATAGTAGTGTCCTGCTGTTGTTTGTATAAATTGATGTGAAATTCTGTCTTGCTGATGCCAAATCTCATCAGTCAAAAGTGCTGTAAGTTAACCTCTTCTTCTTAAGTCATAGTAAAGATTCAAGAAGCTATTTTTCGAGACAGTCAATTTTAAGGTGAAAGTGCACATGTGCATATATCATGAGGACAGCAGTCACATGGATGCACCACTTCACAACAGATGTGGGATGAGTCAAACAGGTTACGCTTCTTAGCGCCTCTGTGCTTTCAGTTTCCTGCACCAAAGACTGCTTGAACCACTGAACTTTTTTTTTTTGGTCTCATGCAATGTTTTTTGTATGGGGGTTGACTTATTGACTTATCCTGTGATCTGGTATGCTGTGTTTCACCTACAGCTGGAGCTGCTCAATTCTGGATGAACTTAGAATCAAAATGTTTGTTATTGTTAGTTTAAAACATTTGTGAACATCTACAAATTAAAACAAGGTTGTTTAAAAAAGTTATATAGAAATGAAAATAGAATAAAATTGTAGTTTTCCAATAAGTGAAATAATTATCAAATAAAAAATATGAAAGTGAAAGTAAATTCATGCAGAGATGTTTATCAGTGCTGTTGCAGTGCTCACAAATACAGACTGTATATGCTTTTTGACTGCATTTCATATCGGTAATGTCATTATAATATGAAAACAGCTTAAAATCCTCAGAGATTTCATTCAAACAGCTGTATATGTGGTGCATGAGCGAGATGGAGGTGCTCCACTGCTTAAAATAGCCGTGTAGGAACTCTCAATTGAGTTATGTTTGTTCCCCATGTAAGATTGCTCTTGATACACATGTGCACAGAACAGAAAGTCCTGTATCAAAACTGTTCGACAGGGCTGTCATTGTGAGGATATATCTCTTGTGGTAAATCTCAGTTTGTATTTTTTATTTAATTTTTTATTTTATTTATAATTAAAATTGAAATGACTTGCACTGCTATGTAGTTGAATAAATGCTTCTGTCAGATATCATTAACTAGACAGGCTGTGTAACAGCAGTGGAAAATGATGTGTAAGAAAATAAAGGTAAAGAATTGGAATAAAGTGAATACTAAGGGTTGCCACGGGTTGCTTTATTTTCTCTGTGGCTGGCTTGACAAAAGTGTATTGCAAAATTGATGTTTTCGCAACACCTCTATACTTTTTCATATGAATACATCAACTGTTACACCCTAATACCATTAAACATTTTGGTCCGACTAACTTGTACTTTTGTCATATTATTGTTATTATTATTATTGTCATATTATACTTCTGTCATATTATTAATCATATAGCTTGAGGTAGAGCTAATTACAGTTGTCACAGTACCAACATTTTAGTATTTGGTACAAATACCAGTGAAAATACACTGTTCTCTTTACCCATAATTCACTGAATTGTACCAAACACAGATTATGACAAATTGTTCAGTTGTACATGTGCTTCATACTTAAAGCATATGTAGAGCGCATTGAAAGAGGTGAAATTAAGGTTCATAAAGAGTTGCTGATTTTTGCTGCTGAATGAACCGGCACTAGAAATTCAGTGCAATTTTTACATAATGCTTTTTGCCTCCTGCTGATGTAAGAGTGATGACAATTTAATGAAGTGGACTTTAAAAAGATGATTTTATTTATTTTTACCAATAACATCACTGTTTGCTTGTATACAAACTAAACTTTTATCCATTGTTCTAAGTACTTCCGTGATAATTGATTTTTTTTGTAACAAAGAAATAATGATACTGATACTAAAAAGGCTGTTCTTAAAGGGATAGTTCGCCCAAAAATAACTATTGTAATCATCTTCCACTTGTTCCAAACCTGAGGTTCTTTCTTCTGTTGAAAATAAAGGAAGATATACAGAAGTAAGCAGGAAAAAAGCAGGGCTTGACATTTAATGTCAATCCGCTTGAATGTTTTGGAGGGGCAAATGAAAGAAATATTTACTTGCCCAATCATACAAGTAACTTTGAAATCACTTTCCACTAAATTATTTCATTCGATAAACAAGTATTTGTATACAGCAGTGTCTTGCTGTGTCTATTACAATTTCAGAATTATAATTCAAACTCACTTCAAATTTGCATATTTGGATGTAACTGTATACATGTTTAACCCCTAGCTATAGAGAATCTTAATATATAAATGTAATATATAAGCATTTTTTTGTCATTTGACTTTGGCATGTGATTCTGTATAATTGCAGTCTAATTAAATTAAGAAATGAAATGGTTAGTTAAAAACAACATGCTCTTACGCTGTAACTGGACAGAAACTGCACTGTATGTAGTGCATTTCAGACTGAATGGCTATTTGCTTTCGCTAATGTGCATCTATGAACTGCAGTTATTGATTATGCTGCAGTATGTGCATATAATAAAGACCGGTCTCTGTACTTGGAGTCTTGTGCTCTACTAATGGGCTTTTGCTCAGTCATTGCTAACCTCCTAAAGAGCTTTTGGTTAAACACTTTTGACCTAACAACACTTTATCCAGAAATGTGCAGTGAGAACAATTAAGGACTCATCCTGTGAAAAAAAACAAACAGATGAGGGATCATGTGTAAAGTCTTTTGTTAAAATATTTTGCAGGTTTTTAACATAATTTATGATCTTTTTCACTCTCCTTGTAGATTCCAAAATAAAAAATAAGTACAAGAATCATGTTGATTAATTTTAGCTTTGCATCTCTCTTTATTTTTCTAGATAAAGTCTGTAAGTTTCTCAAACATCAATACATGACTCCATGTCGATTTATGGCTCGGGCCTGCAAAGTGTAACAGCAAAGTTCAGAATGGTGGCGCTCTACAAAAGAAGGCAAAAATATACAATTTCAATCAAGAGTGGGAAGATGAATTTCTTTTTACATTGAAAGATAAGTGCGTTTGTATGTTGTCACGGTCAAGGTCAGCCTTATTTATATAGCACCTTAAAACAACATGAATGTTGACCAAAGTGCTTCACAAACATGGCAACAACAATAGACAGTAAAATAAACAATAAGAAAACCAGGACAATATATGCTAATATAAAATTTTAAAGAATAAAAATAAATGTTAAAAATCTGTCCTAAAATGAGTCCTAAAACTAAAAAAAAACCTAATTTCTATCAATAAGCCAGAGAGAAAAGGTAGGTTTTGACTGATTTTTTAAAAACACTTAATGAAGATAAAGCTCTAACTTCTAAAGGTAATGTGTTCCAAAGTTTTGGAGCATACACTGAAAAAGCTCTGTCTCCTTTTGTTTTCAAGCGGGATTTAGGGACAATTAGCAGGAGCTGAGCAGTGGACCTGAGGGATCTTTGGGGAGAATACACACTTAAGAGTTCGGATATATAGGCCGGGGCAAGTCCATGTAGAGCTTTAAATACATACGTTAGAATTTTAAAATCAATTCTCTGTTTCACATGGAGCCAGTGAAGAGAGGCCTGGATGGGAGAAATATGTTCTCTCTTTTTTGTCCCGGTCAAAAAACGGGCTGCAGCATTCTGGACTATCTGTAAGCGTGAGAGTGATGACTGACTGATGCCAGTGTACAGTGCATTACAATAATTAAGCCTAGAAGAGATAAAAGCGTGAATTACAGTCTTCAAGTCTTTAAAAGACAGAAAGGGCTTTAACTTTCTTAGTTGCTTTAATTGGAAGAAACTGGCCCTAACCACAGAGTTTATTTGCTTGTCAAATTTTAAATCTGAGTCAAAAATGACCCCGAGATTTTTGACATTTGAGTGATTTTGAAAGCACTGTAATTTTCGAACTGAGGTTTCAAGCCAAACAGAATCAGCTCAGTTTTATTTTCATTTAATTGAAGAAAATTTTCATCCATCCAAAGTTTGATGTTGTGTAGTAAATAGTCAAATTAAAGCATAGGAATCGTTTTACTGCAAACATCAGCCTGCCTCTGACCAGCCATTTCTTATTACAAGCCGAACAGCAGAGAACACACGGACAGTAGCTATTCAGTCACAGAGACTTAACAGTTAGTTAGTAATTGCATTTTGCCTTTCTGTAACATTGCAAATTGATGCTCATAAATAAGCGTGCTATTACAGTGCTACAAAGGTTTGTTTAATATTGTTAGAATTTTATTACAGTTTATTTATAAAATGCTAATGTAGTACCTGAAAAAGTATAATTGAAAGTCATTTTACTCTTACCAATGACACTTTTTCAACAGTGTCACTTGCCCCAGCAAGGTATTGCCCATGCCCATAATGCCTGTGTTGTGCATTGTACTGTTTTTTTGTTGTTGTTGTTGTTTTCTTGCATAATTTTAAAAGTTTTAAAGCAGGTTGAACCAGATCATTTCACATAATTCTAAAATGCTAAATTAAATGTTTTTAAGTTGGAAATGCAGCCCAGGGACCTTGAGATTAAAATGGTTTGTGACAACTGGTTTAGAAAAAGCAGTCTCCTAATATTTAGATTGCAATATGCTGATTGGTTTCATGCAGATTGGAAGATATTCACAAAGTAACACAAATTTTTCTATAACCATACTTAGTTTCCAAGAACTTCAAACCTTTTCCACCGAACTGGTCAAAGGTCAAAAGAGCTCAGAGTCTTTGTATGTGATTGCTTGTGGTTGTGTCAAGAGCTTCCAGTGGAAACAGGTTTGACAGGTAATTTCTATGATTATTGCTGGGGATGCCACAATGAGACTTCTGCTACAGCGATAGACTGAGCATACAAAACTGGAGACCAACATCACTACTGTTTTCACTACTAATACCAGGAGTGGTGTAGAAACCGGATGGAGTTGCCACTTGTCATATGCTTTGATTTGTTGCCCAGGACTTGCCAGTAAAACGTTATCTTGTGTGATTAAAAAACGATTTTCATGTCAATAGTGTATTGCATCAAAACAGTAGACTGAAAGCATTCAAGGACTTAACCAAAGCTGTTCTAGTTGTGGCTTTATGCCTTTTGTAGGACACATGAAGGCTCTGTTGATTTATTTATATTTTTTTCCAGCCTAAGGGCAATCTATTAAACTAAAATATACAGAGTTAATGCACCTGAACTTTATTTTCTGCACTCATCAATTAAAGGGTTAGTTCACCCCAAAATAAAAATTCGTATTAATTACCCTCATGTTGTTCCAAAGTCAGTGGGTTCCAGGGTCAGTGCAGCACGTGGTGAGAGTGACAGCACAGTTAGCGAGTTACTGGCTAAAGCGAGAGAGTGAGAGTGAAATTTAGTGAGCAGCATTGACTTTCTACTTGCACATGAATGCTGTAGTAGTGCAATTGCTGCTTACTGTATCACAATTAGACTTCTCACTATTAAAAGCAAAATGCACCCAAAATGTGATTTCTGTATTGTAGGAGTTGGTTGGGGTGGGTTGGACAGGTAGAAGTGACAATAGATTTTCTTTAACTTCATACATCTGAGCTACTTGAGGCAGATAGATTGTCATGATCATCATTATTTTTCACTTTGACTACTTGTACATTTTTGCTATATAACACATGGCACTTATTTTACCTTGATAATTGAAATGTGATGTTTATAATCACAAGAGTGTTATTAGCCCCATGTTGCCAGTCCAGCCCAGAAATGTTTCTGGAGTACAGAAAATGCAATAGGCCAGATAGTTTTTGAAAAAAAAAAAAAATCTGACAACAAGACTGAAAGCATGTATTTAAAAATATTGTTTGAATTTTGAGAAAATCTGTGTTGCTTTCTGTGCATTTTTGCAGTCATGTGTTATTAGTAACACTGAATCTAATAGTGCTTGTTGTTATGTTTTAATCTCTAGTCTTCATATTTGTCCATGCTCAAGCTGTCGTTTTAGTTTAACTGCTGCAATAAAACCAAAAGCCACTGCACAGGAATGTTTTCATTCATACAGACCTTTTTACTTGTATTGTGGTGAATGATAAGCTTGTGATATAAATGTCTTTTTTATATTACTAATGCTTTGTAAATCAAAAGAAAGAAAGTGGAGTTGCTAATCTTTTTGTTAAATTTTGTAATTTATATATTCATAAATAAATGTACTTAATGTTACTCTCATTGTTACCTTCACAGGTGTTCGAGTGCTTGTGGATGCCAGAGAAAAGCTGCATATCCCATGGGGAAACCCTTCAAACCAGACACACGGAGACACCATGATGGCTTTTGACACGCGGTCGACCATGGTGTCGCTAGGGATGATGGAAACCAAATTGTTCCTGCAGTACCTGCCCTCAGTCCGTGCCCTCTGGGCCGACAGTGGCATACAGAATGCATATGACCGGCGCAGAGAGTTTCAGCTGGTAAGTTCTCTTTTTATATATATTTAATTTAATTATATATATATATTTATTTATTTATTTAATTTTAATTTTTTGTGAAATTGAGTGTTTAGCAGGAAATGGGATTGTTACGATTGTTGTCTGTCACTGTCATGACTGGTTATGGCAACAGAAATGTTATTTGCCAATGTTTTGGCTATTTACAATGTCACAACATGCGTGACGAATTTTTTGAATTTTTTCGGGGGAAAAAAACATACGAAATTTTCAGACTTCAGTGTGCAAAAAGACCCTAAGTCTAACTTGTGAATATACTTTTTAACATATTGGAATTCAGGTTGCAGTGACTTTCTATCCACCATAGAGAGTCTATGGGTTGTTTTGGCATTTGTCATGTCTTGTGGTGGACAAAAACTCTTTTAGATGTTTTTAGAACTCCTAAAAATGGTCATTTTTAGACAATTGAAAGTTGTGAGAATTGGCTTGTTAAGTTGTTGTGTGTTTATCTAGCATTTTTCATCCATCTGCTTCTGAGGACTTTCTTGCCTTTTGGGTTATCAGAGGGAGATGACAGATTGCTATTCCTGCTTTATTATTTAAATCTTATAATTTTGGTAATTTTTGATTTTCTCCAATAAATCTCAAACTATCGATTGTTAGTCCCTGACATAACAAGTGCCATCTTGGTGCACTTCTCTAAATGCTCTCAGTTCCTAATGCGATACTTCCCCATTTTTAAAGTGTTGATTTCACCAAAGGTCTTTACACCCAGTAACAGATTAGTGTGATTGGTAGAGCTTACAAGAATGAAATGTTGCAGATATAGACTGATCCACGTCAGATGCTTCTCAGAGCATAGGTGAGGCCCGCTTGCCCACTGTATCGCTGAAACAGTCATCCTTTGGATTTTTGTATAGTAATAAAAATAGTTTAATTCTGTTACACTTCAATATTAGGCTGGACAATAGTTCAAAATCAATATATATTGCGATATCTGATTTTTAATTACTTTCCAGTATTCCGATATAAATAATACTGTTTGACCACGAATGACGTTCACTTCTTAATCCTGGCTAAAGCAGCCTATTTATGATTTTTAGATCAAGAATAATCAGTCTATGTTATAGTTTAAAGGTAAAGAAAAGGTGAGTCTATAAATTTAATCTTTATTTGGTGGTTTATATGTTTATTTTTACATTTCTTGTTTTTATGAAGTCTAAGTACAAATAAAAGGTGAACATTAATTTATTGTACAGTTTTTATTTCTGAAATAGTATAATGTTTTATAGGAGAAGGTTTCATAGACTTGGAAAGTTTGTTTTTAAGACTTTGTGTAGATGTAATGGGAGTTCTTGGCTGTTTTTCTGAGGCTTTTGAGATCTTATATTCATATCAGAATTATATTGTATCGACTAAAATGAAGAAATCTATTGTGATATAAATTATGGCCATATCGTCAAGTCCCACTACAATATAAAACTGAACATGCTTGCAATATTAGTGATTAGTTGAGTTTAATAGTTAAGTGTATCTTTGTGTGCCTATTATCACTCTTTTTGAAAGACTTTTCAGCAAAGTAGTTTTGTCAACAAGCATCTCTGAAACCAAGCAGAGTGGAAATGCTGAATTATTAAAAAAAAAAAAATTATTATTATTTTTTTTTTCAATATCGCAAAGCCCTGGGTGGCATGGACACTAGGGAAGCTGTATCATTGCCGTTTTTCAGTCATTACTGGGGTCATGTGCAGATTTGCCTTTTTTGGGGGAATAAAGGTGGTCTTTGACAACTTCAGTGATCCTCTCTGCAGGGGCAAGTTGGAACTTAAGCAGAGCAATGAATGCATGCTGGTAAGGGCAAGAATCAGCATGACACTGATGCGTGATCAGTGGTGCTGATAACAGGCCAGATCTGCTCTTTACCAAGCTCACAAACCTCCATTTCCACTGAGCCAAGGCTGGTTGAACTCAAATTCATCCATCACTTTTGAAGTTTACATACAGATCGCCTGTTCAGTAGACAGCCTCTTCTCTCAGCTCTGCCACAAGCTCTGGTTATTTTGCATTCTGCCTAAGTCAAGGCAACAAAACAAAACACTTTTGTGCCCTGTAATCCACAAACCACGTGTGTCGAGTGCAAAACATTATCAGGCTTCCTGCTTTCACAACTCTGTCCTTCCAGCCTCTGGGGGTTATGGTATGCACTCGACATGCAACAAAAAACTTGTTCTAGATTCCTGCTGCCAAGATTCTTGGCTCCTCCTCGTTCCACCCGTCCTCTTATTTCTGAGCATTGCATAATCCTAATCCATTGCTTTAGTTTTCTCTGTTCTGCTGTCACAACCCCCATAAACAGCACTGAGACTTGCCTTCTTATGTTTGTCTTTTTAATGTCTAAAAAGCAGCACACGCTTTAAAACTGTCAAATTTAGTTTGGTGAAGCATTATAACATTTGTTTATAGTATGTGAACATCTGTGTGATTCAGTGAGTTTCATTTCAACTCCACTGCACAGTTTCTGCATAATTTAGGATGTCTGCTGATTGAAGCCACCGGAAGAGATGTTTTGATAGGAGATATCCACCCAAGTGCCATCTATGGTTCCCTGCCCCAAAACACTGAGTGCTGTGCTCTGCCATATATATAAGGTTTAGTACGTACCTCAGTTTTTGGCTCACAGTTTGATATGGGTTCGGTCAGTACAAGGAATAAGCAACAAATCCCCAGTGCTTGCTTTTTTCTGTTTATTTTGAACAGGCAAGTGTTTCATTATAATCTGCTACAGACCTGAAAAACTTATTTTCATAGGATATATATATAATAAATAATTTGGACACTGCATTAAAATTTCAAATGTTAAGCTCAACCCTCTCCTAAAAAATCACAAGTTTTAGCTAAAAGTTTTAAAAATTTCAACTTTTACATTCAGCAGCACTTATCAAAGTCAGTTTCAAAGCAATGGACCAATCAGAAGAACTCATAGGCGGGGCAATCATTGCAAACCTTTGCTTACAGTATGACGGCAATTAGAGATCTAAAAAAAAAAATGCTTTTTTGACACACAGATAGATTATGTGTGAATGGCTTCTAAAGTTGTTGCACTGCTGTGGTCTTTTTCTGCATATGTGTCACTTATGTGACTGGCCTATCCAGACTATATTATTATAATATTATATTATTATTATTATTATTATTATTATTATTATTATTATATTATAACATATTATAATTTTTTAAATTTATGTATTATTTCTGTAGTGCTCTTAATAGATAAATAGCATTGCTGGAGGAAGAGAGCTATCAGGCCTGTGGTCTAGGCATACCCGTCTACCCCCTTCCCTTCATTCTAGCCAAAGATTAACAGGATCTGGATGAAGGATTGTGTGATCCATGAAGGAATGTTGAGCTGTGAATTAAATGATAAATCTTGTGCACTCCTGCAAATATGAGGCCCTGGAAAAGAGATTTTTCTGACCCTCACTTTTGCTCATTTGTTGCTTGCATGTATTACAGATAAGCATTAGGCTCTTATTAATCACTATGTCTGCAAAATATCAGGCCTCCCAATGTGGGTGACTTCTGTGTATGTTACTTGTACACTATCCCTTAAAGCTACTAATTTCTTATCAGCTATTTATTTTAAAATGTGGTCCTCATTCGTTGAAAATTTCTAAAGTTAGACAGTTGTATTTTTTTTAAACTGCGAATTTAGTTACTGAATTACATTATCATGCATTTATTACAAGTAGACTAAAATTATTAGAATTTATTCATTGCCTTTTTCGTATTTGCTTTATTTACAGATAATGACAATCTAATAAATAAACAGTAAATGTGAAATGAACCATATACAATAATTAATAAATACAAATGTGTTGTATTACTCCTCAATCCACAATACATCTTTTTAGTTTACAAGCGTACAGAAAAGAACAGGACTTCAAAATAGAGTAAAACAAACATGTTATTCATTATAAACAACACTTACTATAAATGTGAAGCCTAAACAATTTTGCTAAAAGCTAAACATGAACTGCTGGTGTGTGGAATATTCAATTTCCAGATTATAAACACTTCATTCAATCTGCAAAGTGCATTATTAATATTTAGACATTTAAATAACGTTATGATTTTATTATATACATTATTTTAATTAGAATCTAAATAGGCATTGTGTGTGTATGTATATATTAAAGCCTATAACAACAGTGAACAACAGTGGGTTGAGCTTCAGGTGTTGCTGAGTTAACAGGACTTCCTTTTTAGCATTGCTCTGAAACTGATATCCTGGTCTGCCCTCAGCGTGTTGTTCCTGTATGCCCACACCCTTTATTGAAGATGAACAGCACAGTGTGGCTGTGGCTTAATGCCCAGCTGAGGGAGGGTTACCAGGGTGTTCTCATGAAACAATCCCCTCCTTATTAAAAGCCACTTCAAAAGACCTGCCATCTTGTAGACCTCAGCTAACCCCATGATGCTGACGTGTGTTCAAAGGGTATTTTAGGTTAGAAATGAACACTTTCTCTTTCCCCACTGCACTCACTGAGTTTTGCTTTACAGCTTCATCTTGTACTGAGAAAGATGAGCATGATGCTGGGAATAGAGCGGAACAGACCCCCTTCCTGCTGTCCTGTCAGCTTGCCAAACTGTTGAAATTGCAAGAGGCTAATTGGTCCGTCATACATCCGAGCGTCACGGAACATTAACTCAAGGCCTGTTGCTGTTTCCTGGGCAGCTTGTTCCTGTTACTCAAGATTTTCATTTGACAAACCAGAGCATGCCTTGGTGTGTTCTTTCGAAGTTAGACTTGTCTGTTTTCTAGTGTCTCGTGTTCATTGGTGGCGTGCGTGCAGCACCGAAAGCAGCTGTTGCGAATTCAGGACTAAAGCAGGAGGTGGTGCTTGTCCAGCCCTACTACTGAGTCACCAGTATGAACTCTTGGAACTGTTGAGTTCCCCCTATGGGGAAAAAAGATGCAATGTTTCCGGCAGTTCTCATGTTAATGAGGCCTTTAAGTGCTTACCTATACACATTTTGCATGTCAGGTTTATTTAAGAACATTTCACTGTAATAACCCTGTGTATGTGAGCACATGCTTTGCTGGAGTGTACAGGCTCAGATACATCTAATTATGAACCGTGGAATTGATTATGACGGTGTTGCTTTTTACTGTGCTTTGTTAACCATGACATATTCTCTCTGTTGTTTGTCGTCCTCACAGGGTGAATCTGTGAAGTATTTCTTGGACAACTTGGACAAACTTGGAACATCGGTAAGCATGTTATCATTCCGTCTCTGCTGGGGTTTCTTGCCTCACATGTTCTTCGGAGACTTATTATTTATGCTTAGTAGCGTTTCTAAATCCACTTTGGGGGAAAAAAACAACCATTTTAAAATGTAATTCATCCGAAATGCAGTTTACTGCAAATGCATATTTAAAGTTAGCAACTTTTTTATTCAGATAAAAGGTCATGTAGTCTTCTGTTGCCCACATGATACAAATTTGCAGGTCAGAATTCAACAAATTAGAATTTTGTGGGCACACATTCCATGTGTGGGTCTGGAAATTGATGAGGTAAAGATTGTCCTCTGTGACAGTGATCTCATTGATACAAGTTTATTGTAGTTTCAGAAAAGTTGGCTATTGTCTTTTAGCTTAGTGGTTGAAGGGATGGTTTACCCCAAAACAATCATTGTCTGTGATTGTTTTGAATATTTCACTGACCTTAATGTTGGTCCAAATTTGACTTGCCTATCATCAAACACCATTGAAGGACATAACTTCAACTGTACATTTTTATGGACATTTATCATAATTTCTCAAGTTAAACCCAATAAAGAAAACTGTGTATCTGTGCTCATTAATAAAGGCATAGTTTTCCCATTAATGAAAATTCTCCTGGTTTACTCACCCTCCACTTGTTCTAAACACAAAAGATGATATTTTAGATAATTTTTTCTACTATGAAAGTCAGTGGCTACCTGTTTTCAGAATTGTTTAATATATCTTGTGCTCATTATAGAAAAGAACCACATAAAGGTTTTGACCAACTTGAGGGTGAGCAAATTTTTCATTTTTGGCTGAATCATTTCTTTAATGAAGTACTGGCACCACTGAAGAGTTCTATTATAATCACAGACTCAGATCATACATGGATAAATCATTTTATACAGCAACGATGATTCATTCCAGAAGAGCATTGAAGGAAGTGCTGGCAAAATCTGAAGATGATTTGAGAGATGAATGACTGTCTGTTAGTTTTCAATGCTCCGGGGCATGACGGGGTGTTCAGGCAGTACACACGGAGAGAAGTGAAACTAGCTCTGCTGACACAAAAGGTCACGTGTGTCAACCCGTTCCCATAATACTTCCTATAGCGACTTTTTCACGGAATAGTTTCTTCTTGAAATCTCTGGTTTTAACATGTAAATTGTTTTTAATAAGCAAGAAGTGAGTTAAGGTGATTAAGAAGTGTCATGATTAAAGACGACCATAAGAAAATTCCTCATCTGATGGGATTTTCTTACTCAGTCTGATGATCCATGTTCACACACTCATGAATATCATCAGTTAAAAATAAACTTGTCATAATACCATTTTAAAAGTAAAGGAAGAGAAATTTCTGTACTAAATTTGGAAATATGAACGTAATGTGCAACTATAGACCACCCATCAAGACTAACTGACAAAAAGCAGTTTTGCGCAAAGTATCCTATTACATTGTTCAATACGGAGCGGCACAATGGATGAAGCACTTGAAGCATCACTTGAACGACAGTGTGCAGCTCTCCAGTATCTGCTGCCACTTTGAAAACTTTGGGAAGAGATCAATTCGTTGTAGATCTGTGCAACATCATTGAGCCTTTTCTTTCAAATTTCACGTACTTTGTGGGTGAAGAGCAGTTAATAACGCTCTCTACCCCAGTTTTGCGATCTAACAGACACATATAATGTCTTCATGGCTTTTGTTGGGCTTATAAATTGCACAGAGTAGTACACATGCAATATCGGATTTGGATATTGGTCTCATTTAGCCGATAATCAAGCAAAAAATGTGGTATTGAAACTGATATCGCATTCCTATTATTAGTATTATTATTATTATTTCAATATCAGCACTTTTCTTGCATCCCCAATTATTTAGATCCTAATATTTATGGTCCGTATTCATTTGCATATTATATGTGGAGTTAGTTGACAGTTTTTTGGGACTTGCATCTCCGCTGAACACATCAATGTGCATCGCAGCATCTGTGTGTGATGTACAAGAGCCCAGTTCAGTTCCTTTGCGTCACGTGACTCGCCGCCTGCCGCTCGTTTTCTCTCTCTCTCTCTCTCAGTACTCAACGGATGTTTGCGGTTTCATGCTCTTTCTAGACGCTGCTGACTGCAGTAAATGTGATGATTAGTATCAGAGCTTCAGCTCCAGACAACTCTGTTATAGGACAAAGGATCAGATAACCTGTTTTAAAAACTGTCGTCCTGTTAAAAATCACTGATGCCACGTCAGTAAAAGAGCCTAAAAGAACGGTTAAAAAGTTCATATATCTGACTTTCTGTATTACGCTCATTGACGTCACTCTGTCGTTCGGCCTGGGTTCCTGTGTCTGCTGCTCTGACTTTCAGTTGCAAGAAAGAGGAAGTGGAGTTGAATGTGCGCTGGTCTGAGCGTCATGCCTCAGATTGGTGTTTTTCCCCCCGCAAGTGAACGGCTATTTAGACACGTCACAGCAATGTGGACCCACTTCAGCAATCACTGCATCGACAAACAGGAAGAGGAAATACTGCATGCTTTCGAGTGTGCTCAGAGAGGGAAATGGCCACTTGACTCTGTTGGAAAGTATGTGTTTATTATTTTCCCAGTTTACATTCATGTCTGGACTGAGGTAGTGTCAGTTGTATTTGGGAAGAGACAGACCTCACTGGCACAGAGGAGATGAGGAAGAAGAGTTACCTCAGGCATGTGACAAAATACAGGCAAACAGAGAGTATGTGTCAGGGAGAGAGATGTGCATAAACATTAGTTTGAATCTTAATCTCTTAATGGAAAAAGTGATTTGGCAATCCTTTTCTCACTTTTAAGCCAAATGAAAAAGAACTTGAGCTCTGTTGACAGCATCTGCAGCATCCTGATATTTGCTACAGATCTTCAATGTTGACAGTCTCTCTATGACATTAAGTGAAACCTAATTTGATTAAATAGTAAATTATTTGGCAACATAAATATGGTAGGCATCAAAATACTTATTGGAAATATTAATGTTTCACTTTTCTTGAACTTAATATGCTCTCTATGAATATATATATATAATACTTTTTTGAATTTCTTTTGATTTGACACCAAGATGGGATGTTTTTTCTTTTACCTATGTAAAAAAAGGCAAATGTTTAATTTGGGTATGAAGGCAAGTGTCCTTGATATGTATAATCATGTCTGGAATATCGAAAGCATCTTAGCTCTAATGCACAAGCACTTTTTTTTTTATTTTATTTTTTTAACACATTTACTTTGGTATAGAGTTTCATCTAATGCATTCTCCTAACTCACACTTTTGCTCAGTGGTCTGGTCTGGATTCACCTTTTCACTAATGCTGCCCCCCCCACCACCACCCCCAACTCTGGAATGCCAGCAATGTGGAGAATGAGTCATGAGCTGGCCGTCACTGTTGTCCCCCCCCCCCTTCTTGTTCTGTCCCCACAGTTTAAGTTTTAGATCATCAGAAAAGGAAAAAAGCAAAGACGTGGTTATAGGACTTTTAGAGTGTGCAAGGCTTTCGGTCCTTTATAATGCAGCACAAAACATAATTTTCTCCTATTTCTTTTTTTTCCCTTCTGTTTTTGCTGCATATAAGCAAGCCAGACATGGAAGATTGAGAAAAACATTGCTTATTAATTGAACATTTTAATTGAACAAAAAAGCTGGTTAACTGCTCTTAAGCCTGTGATCACAGAAAATCACTACAATTACTCATTCGTTATAAGTGTAGGACAACTGTATGATGCCTAGTGTTTTAAATTCTGTTCAGATTGTATAAAGTAGTGTTAGTGTACTCCTAGCTTAATGCTAGTGGTATTTTAATTTACATTATTTGATTTAATCTTATGTGTAAAACATATGCTGCATAAGTTGGCGGTTCATTTCACTGTGGCAACCCCTGATGAATAAAGGGACTAAGCTGAAGGAAAATGAATGAATGAGTGATTTAACCTTATATCAACCACCACATGTCAGTATTTATGACTGATTCACGTGCCCGTTTAAAACTCTCCAGCTTTATTTAGAAGCTTTACACAAGTTTTTCATCATAAGCATAATATCGGTTTGATTCTTATCCAACTCTTCTATCAAATGCTTTGAATCTTCAGTTTTTTCCCTCACATCATCTCTGATAAATAATGGAGCCTCTGTGTCTCTACAGGACTACTTGCCAACGCAGCAAGACATCCTGCTGGCCCGTAAGCCCACCAAGGGCATTCACGAATACGACTTTGAGATCAAAAACGTGCCCTTCAAGATGGTGGACGTTGGTGGGCAGAGGTCAGAGCGCCGCCGGTGGTTTGAGTGTTTCGACAGCGTCACCTCCATCCTCTTCCTGGTCTCGTCCAGCGAGTACGACCAGGTGCTGATGGAGGACCGGCAGACCAACCGTCTCATGGAGTCGCTCAACATCTTCGAGACCATAGTCAACAACCGCGTCTTCAGCAACGTTTCCATCATCCTGTTCCTCAACAAGACGGACTTGCTGGAGGAGAAGGTGAAAACAGTGGCCATCAAGGACTATTTCCCCGAGTTCACAGGGGAGCCACATAGCCTGGACGACGTGCAGACCTTCCTGGTGGAGTGTTTCCGAAACAAGCGCCGGGACCAGCAGCAGAAGCCCCTCTACCACCACTTCACCACCGCCATTAACACAGAGAACATTCGCCTGGTCTTCCGTGACGTCAAGGACACCATCTTGCACGACAACCTCAAACAGCTCATGCTGCAGTGATGCCGGTCCAACCGTTTCCCTTCAGATCTCTCCAAAATAACCCTCTTCTGCTCAGATGTTTGTACTCCACACGGTAACCTTTCTGAATAGCTCTGACGTGCTTTCGTGCGAGGAAGAAGGCCTAGTCTAGCGCTCTGTCATGAGCAAGAGACGGCAGGTAGTTTTTCTCTTAAAGAGCAGGTCTAGAGAAGAGAGTGTTTGTCCACTCACACATGAGTGTCCTGCCAGAGAAGCTGTACATGTCATTGAGCGCCACCCTCTACCTGAAGGTGCCAAACGCTCCTTCGAAAAGAGGACAAAAGCAGGAAGAGATCCTAGCATCTGTTACCTTTGAGCCTTGTATTACTGACCAAATAGCAAGATGAGATGCAAATGCTGTTTTAACCTTTTAACAGGAACCATGTTCTGAGCCTTTGTCCATGTCCTACCTGGCCTTAATTTTTACCCCTCAGTTTGATTGATGTTTTTAACCTGTAGATGTCTAATCATTTGAAAAAAAAATTAGAATTCAGTTGTTGTTTTTTTTATATATATATAGATATGAATATATTTACCAACAAATTTAAGTTATGTTTCAGAACGTTTACACTCTGATTTTCCTCTGCTGATGGATAACGCTCACGATTCATACCACTTGATAAACTGAACTTCTACTGTGGTTAGCCATGGTAGGCGAGCTGATAGATCCAGTATGCATACGGCATAAACTCAGGGCTGAACGTAGACCACTTTAGCGTAACTTTTCAAGCGCCGTCAAGAACATCCACTAACTGTAGCTCTCCATAAGTGGCTGGAAACCCAATTTCCTTGCTGGCCTGCAGACATTCTTCTCTGCCTTACCCTAGCGAGAGTCTGGAAGAAGTTCTTCCTCCATCAGGGAACAAAATATGGTGTCTTTTTTATTTATTTGCTTTGTTTTAAATAATTTTTTTAAGTCCACAAACCAAACTATTCCGACTCCTCGGTTAGACCCCACTAACAAAAGCGCCTGTATTCACAAGTGCCACGTGTTTAAGGTACCAATAATTTAGAACAACTTTCCTCAAAAGGGATAGATCTTACTGTGTGAACCGTGTCGTTCTTTCAAAGGTTGTGTATAGCTACTTTGTATAGTGCCATTTCTGCCCTCAATACTACTGTTGTAGTAAGTATTTTTTGTGTAAATAATCTGTACCTTCTCTAACCCATATGTAACCTACACTGAAATGTATAGCTTTTTCTTTTTTTTTTGGCCACTGTGCACCCTCAAATTCAGAGATACTGACTCCCTGCTCGCAACTCTTGCTCTTTTGCAGTTTTTTGGCTGGTTGGCCTCGACATTGGCACTGAATGGTGCCCTGTATACATCGTCTACACATTCAGATGTGCGCTCTTTGTCTGGCGTCGCATTCTGCCTTACGCCCCTGGCTAAAGTCCCAGGAGGCTCGTGAAAAGCAAGTATTACGTCTTCACACTGCACTGAGTGTCCTGTGTCTCCTAGTGCCATTCACTGCCAGCAAAGAAGCGTCTTGGCATTCGACTTTAACTCTACAAACTGCACAGGATTTTTTGACTGATTTGTAGCATCATTTGAAATACTAAGAGTATCCACCTCTAGTATTTTCTGCCTAGTTTTGCCAAGCGGAGTCTTAAAATGTTGTATTGTATGCCTTCCAGATCTTTTTAGTGTTACCCACTTACCGAAGTGGCGAACATCGGTCCACGGCTTCTGCCTGTGAGGGCCAACTCAAGTGCTTGTGCTAATGATGTCACTGGCTGTCGGCGTGGCGCCAAAAGCCACCATTGCTGCCGTCACACACACACACACACATGCATGCACCGCACACACACACACTCTCCACCCCAATGCCTCTGTTGGACGCTTTGGTTTCTGTTGCGCTTCTTACAGTTGACCTGTTTAAAGGAAGGCTGTGGCTGCAGGTCTATACACTACTCCAGCTGTATATCTGTAAGATCAGCGTCATTTTTGTCGTGATTGACGTACATTTTCTCTGCTCCTCCTGTAAAGATTCTTGAGGATGGTTGACTTAATGATGGTTTTTACTGTAGCTTTCTCCAAAATGTGATTCTGATCAGAGGTGATTTTGCCGATTTTTGTGGTTTTGCCCAAATTATCTAAAGGATTGTTGATTTATGCAAGTCTAGAATGTTGCCTGTCACTGATCTGCTAGTGCCTCCAGTTTGATGCCTCAAGACATTTCTGGTCCTTTTTGTTTGTTTGTTTTTCACTTGGGTTTTTGAATTTTGATTAATGTGGATGCTTTTGAGTCTTCATATCAAAATAATTCAGACTAATTCTTGTGCTCCGAAAATTAGATCTGCTTTCATTGTACAGTCTAACCTATGCTTCTTCAGTCTTCATCATTGGCTCAATAAAATCATTTTTGCAAAAACTGTCATTTTATTTTATTTTTTTGTTGTTTTGTGAGTTGGAATAACTGCATTTAAGCAATACAGCAGCTTGTTTTAATTTTTACAATTAAAAAAAAAAGATTTTTACTTAGAAGTGCAATTCTACATTGTGAACACTAGGTTGTAGTGTTGCACTAAAATCACCCACAGTTTAAATGAACTTATCTAATTTACATGACTTTAAATTAATTAGATATTAATTATAGGTGTACTTAATGAATCAAAACATGTTGTTTTCACTTGTCATTTTATTTTTCCGTAAAATAATTATTATTATATGAATGAAAATGGATTATTATGAAACTTACAGGTCAGTACTATTGATTTGTATAATTTTACAACTGCAATTTGTTTTTCCAATTTGGGCTTTTATACTGTGCATGCAGTTTGGACCAGTCAAATATTAAAGGGATAGTTCACCCAAAAATCATTCATTTTTCAAAAACCTGTTTGAGTTTCGTTCTTCTGTCAAACACAAAAGATAATTTGAAAAATGTTGCAAACCTGTAATCATCCTACTATGAAAGTCAGTGGTCCACTTGAGGGTGTGTAAATGTAATTTCTTTTTTTTCCTTTTTTTTTTTTTTGAACTATTCCTATAAGTTTAAATACGGTGGTAAAGTCACCAGCCATTGGCAGGTGTGTCATAATGTACGTTTTGAGCCCTGTTTGTAAATATTTCGGCAAACAAAAATTCTTAAATAGCATCTATTTTATGGCCAATGTAGCTAACAATAGTTTAGTGACTATAACCTAGTCTTAAACTGAGCCTTGTTATCTTGGGACTCTTTCCACCGCTCACTTCACTGCAGCACACACACACACACACACACACACACACACACACACACACACACACTAGACTGCAGTGAGTTGAGGGAGAGGCTTCTGTTCTCCTGATGACTCAGCGGTGCTCCAGTCACATGACCTCAGTAAACATACCTCAAGAGGACAACTCCGTTATAAAAAAATCACTAAGTTTATTCTACATTAAAACATCTTCTCTCTCATTGCATTATTCAGAAGTGCAGCATGTCACAGGCAGAATCTGTAGTACATCACAAATAATGTAAATCAAAAACACTAAATCATTGAAAGTACAATATAAAATATTTAAATATATGACAAATTAAACATGTTTACAGAACATAATAGGAGGTCCATAAGAGTTCAAGTCAAAAGTAAAGTGCTTCTTTTTTCTTATGGAGTTCACCTACAAGCTCATCTCTTGCGCGTCTTTTTGTATTTTGAAGTCACTCCATTGCTCAATCTGTTTCTTGTTTTCATCAAACCCTCCCTTCTTCTGCCATTCATGTAGTGTGCAACAGAATACTTCTACAGTCTATTGTTTTTATCTCCAGGCATCTTCACACAGTCAGGTTAATGCTGCAGGCTCATATTTCAGAGACAGTGCTGCATAATAACCAGACTAATAAGAAAGTATACCATAGTAACTGCTGTGTAAATGCCTTCATGCCACCTCTGAGCAGCAATAAACAGCCAGTGTTAAAGATGCATAAACACCACTTTAGCACTTCTTTGCAGTAAATTAGGGGCTGGTTCTCAGAGAACACATTCTGCTGTCCTGTTTTTATTACTGACTGTTGTTTAAAAATAAAAAAAAGTTTGTCACCACTTACCATTTTTAGTGCCAGTCTTTTTAGAACACTGCTTGTAACATGCACTGAATGGATATCTTTGTCAATTTTCCAGACCTTTTTATGCTTCTTGTTGCTTTGTTTTATTTTCCATTCCAATTTATTTTTCATTCTAATGCCATGCTTATGATTGGCTTTTCTACTGAAACTGATTTTCCCATTAAGCGGCAGTGTCTGCTTTCTGGAATGAACTGTCCAGGTTTGTTTGTTTTTTAACTCTTAAACTCTTACCGAAATTGTCTTTTGTCAAATACTTAAAACCTAGAATCAGAATACTAGACAGTACCAAAACTTAGTTTAGAAGAGGAATGTAAATTATTACATAAGAATTAAGAAGTAATTCATTAGTGTGACAATATTATGACAAAAGCAAATCATCAATAAAAAAAAAAGTTGATTTTGTTGCTCTTGATATTGTAATGATTTTTGATCTCGATGAATAAAATGCATATAAAAACAATAGGAGAAACCACATGTTGGTCCACAAAGTTAATTCAGCGCAAAACAAATCTCATCATTTCAGCACTTACTGTTTCTGATTAAGAGTATTTTTTAGCGGGAAATCTACAAAACTCCCAACGTTTTCATTACTAACCAATCGAACACTGAAGCATCTGTAAACTCAACAGAAATGTGTGTGATTGGTTTTAAGGCTGTGTTGCAACAAAAAAGTAACACAAAATTTCAAATTCCACTTTTATCACAAGAGCTGTAATAGTTTCATTTCAGTGTGCAGAGGCATTTTTTGGCCTCCCATCTAGAATTTCAGTTGCTTTTTGTAAGCTGTTATTAATTTCAGATCCTACCCTACATCTTTAAAGATTCAGCTTTTAGCGAGTCTTTATTTTCTTTTTTTATTTCTCTACTAAATGTTTTTCTACATAAACCAAACTACAGCAGTCAACATTTGAAGTGGATCATCACCCTTCATCAAAGTTGTCCTAAAACTAGTGAACAGCACCCATTCTTGTCCTAGGACAATTTTGAAAAACATTTTTGATTCACCTCGAATGTTGACTACTGTTTACGTGCACTAGTTTGACGTCTATTTCGGTTTTTCCCAACATCTTCCACCTGAGTGCCATATATTTAAAACGCTACGTCAAAATCAACACTGCAGAACTGTGTTCTGAGTGAACAGCCCCTGTACTAGTTTCTTCCTTCAAGTCACAAGCTTTTTGTGATTCTGCAAGGCACCGACGGCTCACTCCAAACGACAGCAGTAACGAGACATTCTGTAGCCATTAGAAACTCTAGAAAACCTACATCTCTGAGCAGGAATAGTAGGACAGAAACATGTCATTTAACGGCAGTTTCTCTTGATAGAAGACTTGCCCACTGTAAAGTCTCATGCAGGAATGTTTTGGTCAAAAACAGCCTGTATCATGACTTTCGTTTCCATCTGCAAAAACTAGTTAATAATTAAAGAAGAGACCCTGGAGAGACCATTCGATGGAGTCTCATCTTCAACTCTGAATGAGGCTTATGAAACCTAAATACACATCATGGCCTCAATGTTAGCAGCAAAACAGCCTGAGGATTCTTTTTTTAAATAGTAAAGCTGAGAGTATTTTGATGGTCTGTGCTCGATTTAAAACAATAAAATATATAGTGAAGCTGGAGACTTTGGTAAACGAGGAGCTTTGAATCTTCAATTAATAACGCGTAGTAACAAAAGAGATGTAAACGTAATCCGGATGTTACGATTGGATGTTCAGCAAAAGTGCAATTGAAGAATGATTAAACTACTTTAATTGACGTAAGGTTTGATTTGTGAGGATGTCTCTCTGTTGGGATGGGGATTGTGTTTAGCAGCCTTTGGACCGATGTTTCAAGTGAAGGACAATAGGTGATCCTGTATTCATACTGGCCATGGTTTGCTCTTTGCGGGACTGTTGTTAGTCTCCATGTCCATTTCTACAAAGTCAGCAGGGCCGTCATCACTGCCCTGTGAAGAAGCGTCTCTGTCTGCTGTTTGCTGGTCATTTCTCCTCCTCTTCCCAAAGCAGAGGCCGGTTTTTGCTGGACGCACCAGTCCTAGA
This sequence comes from Danio jaintianensis, assembly GCA_903798115.1. Lineage (NCBI taxonomy): Eukaryota > Metazoa > Chordata > Actinopteri > Cypriniformes > Danionidae > Danio > Danio jaintianensis. The sequence continues at coordinate 16,902,324 of CAIGQV010016547.1, read as the reverse complement.
AACAGAGCACCGACTCCCATCCCAGCCGCGCAGGAGTAAAAGGCAGATCCATAATTATTAGTCTGGTCTACCAGAAAACCTGAAACAGAAGATCAAGTAGATTCTTTTCTTTCACAAAACTGGGTAATATTAAATCAAATAATAGAAAGTTTGATCATCTAAAGTGGTAACCATCTTCTTTTACATTAGTATAATGTATATTTAATATTGTGAGTTTAATATTTTGAATTTTAATGCTACTTCATTTAATTATATATGTTATATTTAAATGATATTTTTTTACATTTTATAGAATTAATGCTTACAATAAAGCAATTTAAATTTTTGAAGATATGTAGCTCCCTTCATATTTTGTAAGGAGTCACTCAAAAACAGATCATTATTTTTTCACTTAAAGTTTGAGCAGATAAATTCATTTTGCTTTCATCAAAATAGTTTCCTGTAACGATTTAACAACTTAAGTAGCATTGACAATATTAAACATCTAATATTTATTGTTATATTTTATGTAAAATCTGAATTTAATTTAATTTTTTCTCTCATACATTATACCTTAATTTTTATCTCTCTCATATATTATACTTTAATTTTTACTTCTCTCATATATTAAACTTTAATTTTTATGCATGAAAATGTATTGGTATCCATATATTTTTGTAGAAAACTCCCTCACAAATGCATCATCATACTTGGACATCTATTGAAAACACCTCTTCTAATTAGTTGCCATGTGGTTGCTTAGGTGTTTTGATTGGTCTGTAATTACAGAAGCGATTTGTACCTCCTAGAGGTGGACCTGCGAGTCCTGCGAAGCTCTGAATGCAGACGTAAACGCCGACAGCCGATGACATTCTCTGAACCCCGATCACGTCATCTTCAGCCAGCATGGGGATGTGACTGGAGGCCACGGTGCCCAGCAGGAACCCGTACAAACAAGAGCAGGACATGAGTCCCCAAAACTCGGAGACGAAGGGGAAGACCACCAGCACTGGACACAGCAGCGCTGTGCAGATCAGCAGGATGTAGATTTTGGGGATGGGCCTGCAACTGAGGACCCAACCCATGGACAAACGACCCACAATCTCAGCCACGGCCATGGCGGACAGCATGTAGGTGGCCCTGTCCCGCAATACTCCTCGACTCACGCTCAACTCAATAATGTAGAGCTGTGGAGCGAAAAAGCCCAGTGTGGCGAACAGACCAAACAGTGCATAGCAGTTAAAGCTGGCGTCTCTGAGCACAGAGAAGTCCAAGAGTTTGGTTCTGGAGACACTGGAGTCCTCCTGCTTCTGTTTCAGAGGCGTCTCTGGTGACTCTCCTTCCTCCTCTTTCTTCTCCTGCTCTTTGGCCAGGTTGACCTGTGAGGAGGAGATGGACTGGACACCAGAGTCGACCGAGTCAATGGAGGTGCATGTGAATTCATTCTCCACGTCGTATTTGGAGTCGAGGACTTTAAGGGGGGATGTGGACGCCTCCTGGGCGGCGGGTTTGGGTTTGATGATGATTGGCTTTAGTAGAGCCCCGCAGACAATAATGGAGGCCTGCAGGACCCCAATCACCATCAAGCAGTAACGCCAGCCAATCTGCTCCTTCAGGGCATTCATGGCTGCAGGGTGGAGTCAAAACAAATGCATTATAGAAAGACCAGCTTTTCAATGTGTGAAAAACAAACAAAACAATTGTAGTTGTGCCAAGCACTTTTATGACTATGCAAATATATTTGATTTTCAAATCTTGTCAATTTATCAAGTTACACATATGTATTCTGCTTATAAAGGGTTAGTTCAACAACAACAAAAAAGAAAATTGATAATTTAGCTACATAACCTTGTGTCTTATACAACCAGTATGACCAGGACTATAAACTGACATTATGCCTAGCAAAACTAGCATTTTGTAAAATTGAATAACAGTAAAATTGCAGAACTGATATTTTTACTTGGATTAAAACTATAAAGGACCATAAAGTCGTCTTTAAACTTTTTATTTGAAAAGCTGCTATTTAGTTGACAATGGATCTATAAACCATTCTTCCTATTACAATCTAGAGAATGTATGGCATTTTAAAATACATGTTATAAGGTACTCAAACTCACAGCGCTTGCAGAAATAGAGTTTGTGTGGAGCAGCGTTTATCAGAGCATCACATTGCATCAGTTCACAATCTTTTTATGACAATCAGAATGTAGTCTTTGCAAATTGATAATTGTGCTAAACCATTGTTGTCTCAGACACTGTTAGAATTACCAAACAACTGAAAAGTGATTCAATTTCACATCACACTTATTTTCACTCAAATTACGCCGCCGCGGTCACTAGACTTTTCATCCCATTGACTTCCATTCACGTGAATGCGTCAGACCAGAAACAAACTTGTCCAAAGATTTCCCATATTACGTAGCGTAGCAAAGGTAAAGTTTGGTGAACTCGGAGTCTGAATTGCAAATTCATGTCACATGAATGCTTGGGACCAGTAGAAGTTAAAAATGTGACCGCTCGGAACACAAATTTAAAACATGGAAAAATCGCTTATTTTAGCACTGTGGCGACATCCCACCCCTTTTAGTAAAACATTCGAAAGAATTTTGCATGATCATGATTTAGTTAGACCGCAACTTTAGGCAGTTTTGACAAGTGTTAATTTTACTTTGTTTTTATTCCTTTCACTATTATGAGGAACATATAAGAAGACATAATTTCAAAAATGTCTCAGCATTTTTTGTCCAAACAGTTAAAGTCAATGTAGTCCAGCTGTTCAGAACAAAAACTGCTGAAACATTGTTCAAACAATCTTCTTTTTTGTATTGAAGAGCAGGATGAGAAGGTGAAATGACGTATTTATACCTGGTGCGAGGGCGAGCAAGGAGAAACACTCTCCTGTGGAGGCTATAGAGGTGACGAGCGAGCGGTGCTTGCTGAAATACTGTGACAGGATGGTGACGGTAGGCAGGAAGGTCAGACAATAGCCCAGGCCTGTAAATAAACAGCAAAGAGGGATGATGACAGCCACTGGTCCCTTCAACACAAGGGCTCAGGTCAGTCTTAGGGGCTCAAGCACCGCCCTCTTCCATCAGACAAACTGGACAGAGGGCTGAAAGAAAACTGCATTTAAAAAGAGACAAAAAAGATGGAGAGACAAGGAGAAACAAAGATTGGTGAGATTAACACCAACTAATTGTGGAGGGAAGGAAGTGGTTGGTTAATTGGAGATAGCTAGCAGTGCATCTGTTGAGATTTATTTATGTGGTCAGTATTGAGTGTCAGTTCAACTAAGAGACCAGCACATCCACAGTAAATGGAAGAGCGAATCAGTGTGGACTGATCATGTAAAGTGTGAAAAAGTCTTTCAGTGGGAGTATTTTACTGGGGTAGTGCTTGAAAAGGCATATTGTTTTATGTTTTTTTATGATTTCATTTTGGACTTTTTTGCCTTTATTATGGTAGGACAGTTTATATTGACAGGAAGTGAAGTTAGAGAAAGAGAGAGAGAGACGATGGGATTTGGAGTCGAAGGTCCACGAGTTAGTGCTCGAATTCATGACACCCACAGCACAGCTACACTACATGTCAGCTCACCGACTATGCTATTGCTGCCAATGTGAGGTTTTTGATCATTTATGGTCTATAAGTAAATTGGATATTTATTTCTGTGATTAATGTGTTATATTTGTAGCAGCAAAAATAATAAATATACATCAACTGGCATGGCTAAAATAATCAATAAGCCAGAAACGTATTCAAATATGCACTAAAAGTGCAGTGATAGGCTATTTAGCATTTGCTTCCATGAATCCAAACAGAGACTTTCTTTGGCAGACAGTGTGACTGACATCTATCATAAAAGGGCAATTTGAAAGGTCTCATGACCATTTGGAATAATATTTTTGTGTTATTGCAACTGTATGATAACACATGAAAACCGTCCACCCAAAAGAAAGTTATGATGTTAAGGGTGTGTTACTACAGGTTTTGAGAGATATACCATTCATAGCACTGCTTGAATACTTTGTCTTTTGTTGGGGCTGGTAAGATTTCTTAATGTTTTGAATGTTTTTGAAAAGAGACTCTCAAAAGCTGGATTTATTTAATCAAAATACAGTCAAAGAAGTACTATTGTTTAATATCTACAATGTTTTCTATTTTATTATATTACATATTCAAATGTATTCCTATGATATTAAATCAGAATTATACATATATGAACTTATGAACTCCAAATATCTGAACATAAACAGTTTTCGAACAAAAAGAAAGAAAATTAATTACATTGCAAATGTAATGTATGGAAAATCTCTTTCTTTTTTTAAATAAAAAAATAGAATTAATCGTTTTTACAATGTACCCTGAGGAAATAAATCTTGCACTGGCCAATTAATTTGACACTTGGAAATACAATGTGAAGAAGTGAAAGTGGAAAAAAAGTGAAAGTGAAACTATTACTTAGAAGACAGAATAATGTCAGCACCATTTATCTTACGTGTTTTGTTATGGGACACGCAACCCATGTATTACACATTTCAGCATGGTTTACCTGCAACAATGCCCATGGTGATGTACATCTCAACGATGGACTGAGTGAGGGCTGTTGTGATTGTGCCCAGGCTGATCAGGAATCCACCGAGCATGACCACAGGCCGATGGCCGAAACGGTTACTCAACAGCGTGGAAAGAGGAGCTGGGGGAAAGATGGTGCCAATCACAATCACTTATCGTAATAACACTCATAATATATGTTTGCAGTCTCACAGCTCAAAATCAAGTAATCTATTCCCTTCCTTTTTTTAGAACGGTCTTAAATTATACATTTCTGGTGGTTTTGTTTCTCCAGCAAGGGCATGAAGACAGTATCGCTGGCAAGTTTTGCTTTAGGTAATTACTTTTGAGTGACTGACTGCCTCTGTTTGAACAAGAGTGATCTTTTGAAGCCCTGTCAGCTGGAAAAAGCTGAATCCATCCATTGAGTCATGAAATGCTGGGGCTGCTTTGTCGCTGGCCAAAGAGAGTGAGTTTTCCCAGTCAGCCGGCAGTCTTTACACAGCAAAAGTCAGTACATGTGCTAAATAGGGGCATCACTCACTCTCAGCAAAATGATATGATGAAAGCAAGCATTTAAGAGGGCCATCTGACAGGTTATAGCTGCTGTTTTTATATAGCTGCAACTTTTAAAGGCATTTGTTTATTTGTGCATTTAGAGCAACAATGCAGTTTCCTTCTTGAGTGAATAAATTCAATTATTCAATGATCCATTCATAAAAATAGTCACTACTTTTATTTCTAAACGAATCAGCCATTTTGAATAAATCATTTAAATTAATGAATGATTCAGTGAATCACTTGTCGCCACCTACTGGCTATTTTAAGTGTCATAACTTTTCATCATTATTGCACAGATGCGCAAAAACAGTTTAGAATATACCTTTTCAGAATAGCACAACTTTCTTCTGTCGAACGAAATGTGTTTTGAAGAATTTTTCTTAAATTATCTTATCAAAATGTATATTTTTTTCTAACAACATTAGGATGAGTTTCTTTTTTGGGAGGCCTGTCTCTTTAAGCCCTGAGAGAAATACAGAACAATCACATATCTGGTGACACAGCTCTTAATTTCACAGTCTGTACCCGCTTCTTTTGGGATATGCCCTGGCGTTTTATAATGACCTATTTCTCTATCGACTTCCTTGAACTAAAACTGAGCTTTGTGTGTGATGTAGCTTTAAAGTTGTGTTCAGTGTAGAATAAAACCCATAATGGTGAAGCAAACTTAACTCAAACAAGGGCTTTACTAAAAATGGTAACACTTTAAAATAATGGTTTATTAGTTAATGTATTTACTAACATTAATAAACAATTAGTAATACATTTATTATGGTATTTATTCATCTTTGTTAATGTTAGTTTAAGTTAAAGTTAAATAACGTTACTTCATGTTAACTCAGTGCATTTACTAATGTTAACAAGCACAACTTTAGATTTTAATAATAATGCATTAGTTAATGTTGAACTATGATTAATAAATGCTTTACAAGATTATTCATACTTAATGTTAGTAAATACATTACTATATTCTAAATTGCTTTAATATGTATCTATATATCTATCTATATAACTAAAGTGCATTACTTATTTAAGTGTTGAAAAGCTGAAAAGGCAGCAAAAGGCTTTACCAGACAAAATTTCTTAATGTTATACTGAGGAATTTTACTCTCATACTGCTCTCCATTAGTGTAAACAGCATTTGTATAGTGTAAACAATGGCTAGACTGAATTACCTGTGAAGGCCATGACAAAGACGCAGATGGACACGGCCCAAGAAACTCTGCTGTTGGTTTCATTAAAATCCGTCATGAGGTCCTGGAGGAAGATTCCAAAAATCTTGATAATGCCGTAGGTGAAAACCTCTACGAGGAAGAAGGCGGCAGCCACCATCCAGCCCCAGCCTCCATCTGGCACCTCAGAGTACACATTGGGGCTCATGCAGCCCTTCAGGCCGGACATGATGGACACTGATGTTTCTAAAAATACAAGCAGAGCAAGAGAACAGAGAGTTTCAGATGTGATGCTGCAGTTCCACACTGGCTCTGAAGGTGTGCTTTTGTCAGCTCGACAGCAGGCTGCCCTTGTTTTTAATCTGCCCTGCCTGATGGATTATTTACTTTCAAGGTGTTACAAGTCCATAATGCATAGATGATTATGTAACTGGTGTTGGGACAGTAGAAATATCTGAGCTAACTTTAATCTTTAATTAAAAAATTTAAAAAATGAAGTCAGAATGTATGTGTGTGTATATATACACATAGATATATAGTTTTATATATATAGTTTTTATAGTGTGTATATATATATATATATATATATATATATATATATATAGATTTTTCCCCTCACTTTCTGTATATTTACTAGTATGTGTTTGATATTAATATTTTGGGTTTAATATTTCATTTATTCTATAAAATTATACTCTAAACATTGCTAGGTTATTTTAACCCCTGAGTTAATTAAACATTCTCTGAAGCATAGACTGCCAAAATACTAATGGGGATACTTGACACTGGTATTGTTCATGACTTAAAGTTTAAATAATTAGGGTAGATTTGTAGTTAACGTTAACTACCATCACATAAAGAGTATGAAGACTTGACACTAGCATTGTACGGACAATGACCGGAGACAGATTTATCAGTCCATACACTCGCTGTCACAAGACAGTGACGTCCAAACTACATGTGAACCCTTGCCTGTAACGTTACTGTACATCCAACGGGCTCTATATTTTAAGTCCGTCATAGTTACTGTACGCGAAACCAGAAACTTGAATACCAGAAAAAGTTAACTAATGTCACATACCCTCTAACAGAATGTTTATATCATATAAACATATAAATGACTACATCGTGCATTAGGAAAAAGTCCCAATACAATATATTTTGAGAAGATAAATTGTTTTAACTTACCGAACCGTTGAAGAAAATTGGGAACGCGTTATTAAAAGAAAACAAAAACCAACAGCGCTGGCTGTCTTCGTTGTTGAAGTGTTAAGTAGAGTACATCACTTCTGCTTTCAGCATCCGCGGTCACGAGAGAGCGCGAGTCTTCACCGAGTCACGGGCAAAGGATCCCGTTCAAAAATATATCGCTACCTAGTTTATGTTTGACTACATTAACAATTCATTAATACCGATATTGTAGCTGGATCACGTATTATCCAGCAGCTCTTTCTCTCTCTCTGTCGCTTTCCTTTCACTGAAGCTTGGCAGATTTTATACCGGCTGAAGCCGGTATTTGAGCGCGGGCGCGAGAGCTGAATGCTGTTGCAGTCATGCACGCGCACTCCACTCCTCAAATCTCACCTGTGTGTTGGCACAGAAAACACTTCATACAAGACCTACAGAGAATATGTATAAAAATCAACATATCACAGCACCGAATCTTATCATTTAGCTGCAATATCATTAACCGTCTTATGAAAACTAGTTTTAGTTAGAGTTTTAGTTATGAACAACAACAATTTTATTAAGAGCTACAATGGAGGAAAACAAATAGATTTTTTTATGTTTGAGGATCACCACAAGGCTTGTCCTTTAGCAACTAAAGACACGAGTGTGCGTGCGCGCGCCGGCGAAAGCTGTGGGGAAGCAAATATTGTGCACGTGAAGCATGATGGGAACCTACCGGGTAAAACAGGTTTATTCCAGTTCTCTCTCCAACACACGGTATCTCATAAAGATAGTATAATCAGAGCATGGGCACCATGTAAATACAGGCAATAAAAAATAAGATTATCATTTATTAACACATTTTAGAGAAAATCTCTAAACTATTTTGTTTTTAGTAATGTTTTTAATGTTGCCGGCTGTGACGTCACGCGCGTCTCCTGTTATCGCAGACGTGACTCGGCGGCAGCAGAGCTAGTAAAGAAGAAACTTCTAGCGGTGATCATGCAAACTTTGACTTCCCAATGTACAACCACAAACCACAGCACCATCTCCACATTTAAACCTGGCTTAGTCCTACTGGTGTTACGAAAAGGAAACGGATAACTTTAAGAATATGTTTCATTTTAAAGAGATAGCCTAGTTCCACACTTCTCTATCCGTGTTTAGTTCTGAATTACAAACCTTTTTTGTATTTGCCTACTATTTTCCATTTAATGCAATATATTTATTTTTGCATCACAAATTAATTCCGTCAAGTTTAAGTTAGGGGAGAGGGGGGACGAAAGTAACAAAGCGATTTACTCGAAGCCCTGGCAACATTTGATTTCCAGGATATAACAGCACATTCAGCATGCAACCCTTGATGGAGCTGCCAAATATCACCTGATTTTTAACTGGACTGACACAAATTGACTAGAACTTCTATGCTAAGCTGCTTTGACATAATCTACATTGTAAAAGCGCTACAGAAATAAACATGAATTGAATTGAATTTCAGGACCGTGTCCCGCAGTTAGCTCCTAATTTCTGTTTTTAAGTCCAAAAAGTAAATTATTGTAGCGGTTCTTTTTTTCCTTATTAAAAGCTGTGTTTCTCTTTTCATGTGTCACACTAATGATCAGTGATCTACAGGTTATTTAGTGCAATAACACATCCTTAAGTTTGAAATGGCTGAGCTTTTCAGTTTCAAAGTAAATCAGATTTAAATGGCAAGAGTTCATGTCGGGACAAAAGTAACTGTTACCAATTTTTCCCTTGCACATTAGAGTTTGTGGTGTTTTGACTCATATGTTTTTATAAGATTATTCCATATTGCCATGATAATAAAAAATATTCAAAAATTATAGAAAATTGTAACATTTTGTATTCTTGGACTGCTTTTGAAACATTTGATGGAGCTGAAGTTTAAAATGAAAATGCTGTTTAAGAGTTTTTTGCAAAAATAGAAGACAAAATATGTTTGCAGTTAACATTATCAAGGTCATAGTCAGATATATTTAAAATAAGCAAGATTAAGTCAATAAATCTAGCAAATATTGTTGTGTTACGTTTGACCCACCCGTGTGTTACTTTCGTCCCTGCCCATGGGGTCAAAAGTAACAATGTGTAACTTTTGTTTAAAGTGAAGTTATATTGAAGTTGTTCTTCATTGATACAAAATAACACCTGATTTTGATAGGCCACGGTTGTGAGTTAGTAACCACAGCAAAAATATATTTCTGCTAGAAACATTATCTTTTAAAATGAGGCTTTTATGAAAAATGTTATTTTCGTCCCCGCTCTCCCCTACTTCAACTTGCGTCTTCATCTCCACAAGTCTGTCTAAAACCTGATGATCACCTTTTGATTTGAGATGATCAGTGTCACAAAATAATTAGCATATCTAGTAGTAATTTAGAAGTAATGAATGAAATAGGTAATTAATGCTCCTTTCACGTCATAATGTTTCATATTAAAATAATGTCAGCTTAAATTGAGCAAAATAAGTTAAACAATGTTTTGAATTTCAAGAGGTTTTCTCAATCATTTCTCACTAGAAGTCACCTGATTATCCATTTATTTCTAGGCCGTACAAAAGGCCTGTCCTTTATGGTGAAAGATAAGTAACCAGCCAACTGTTACCTAAGAATGGCTTGCGTCATAAGTACTAGATGGAGAGGCGAACAAAACAAAATGTGTATCAGATTTCTTAACTGATGAAGATAAACACAGAACAGTCAGTCTAATCTTTTTTAATGGACACACATTATAGAATAACCATAAAAGACACAGAACAAAATCAGTTTGTTGGTATCATTAAGGTTTTTTGGCTGCCAAATTAAATGAAGTTTCATTTTCTGTTATGAAAAGGAAATCCATTGACTTCCATAGTAGGATGAAATTTGTGGACATCAGTGGCTGCTTTCAATTGCCTGGTTATATACAAATCTGTTTTGTGTGTTCAAAAGAAGAAAAAGCTCATGCTGGATTGAGGAAAACTTGAGAGTAAACGATGAGTCGATTTTCATTTTGGGGTGTCCAGTATTCAGCCCTATTATCAGTTATATGCAACACTAGCCCACAAAACCAGTTTTTGTCTTTCTTGCATGGGTACATTTTTACAGTAACCAAAAAATATCTTGTTTGGGTCAACTTTATTGATTTTTCTTTTATGCCAAAAAGGATATTTTATTAGAATATTAATATCATGTTCCATTCTCATGTTTTGAATAGTAATTACTAAACTTTACTTTAAACATGATTTTCTCAATATTTAGATTTAATTTGAACCCTCAAATTTTCTGATGTCTGCCAAATATTCCCCCGTAACAAAGTACACATCAATGGAAAACATATTTATTCAGCTTTCATATGATGTTTAAATCTCAGTTTAAAAAAATTAAACATATTTTGACAGATTTTGTGGTTTGTGCTACTTGAATATTTTATATGTATATCCTCTGATGTTGAGGGGGTCAATGTTGAGAAAATTACTGAACAATTATTAAAAAAGGGTACCTTAATGGCTCCAGATATTTCAAGGCTAATATTGTATTTCACTTTACTTATATTTTTATATTATATATGTCTCTGCATATTTATAAAAAAAAAAAAATCTAGAACACTTGACAGGATAAATAAAAATGATCAACAAGTTGTTGTCGTGCGCTAGATTTAACCATAACAACACATTCATAAGATGATTACATGCTGACTAGGAATGTCTGGTTAAAATATAGCAGTGTCCCGACAGACCTCAACAAACAAGGTTACAGTGCAACTGCTGTGTGAACTCCTCAAAATGAACTGCTGACGGTCATGTCATTGTTACTTTACTACAGTGTGAAGGCAAGCGTGAAAGTAAAGCACTCAGTTAAAGTACATCTAAATACACGACCATTAGGATTATGGGCAGAAAGATTATGGATTACTTAAAAGTGTCCTTGTGTGGAATCGTGTACGTTTGTAAGTAACGTAGCGTGTAAGTAACAGTTTATTAGTTATGATTTCAAGAGATGTAAAACAGGCATTTGTAAAACAGGCACCAAACCCTACATATCTAAGCGTCAGTCTGTTTGTAACCAATGTTCTTCAGTACCTTGGACAGCTCATTTATAACACACATCAGTATTTATTTTTTTTAATTCAAAGTTAAATGTGCAGATACTCAAAAACTCCATAGCATGTTCATTTCAAAGTTTATGATTAATATACCATTATATTTCTCTTAGTGGCATCTAAAAGTTCCAGGTCTTAAAGGCACATGTTTCACATTAAGAAGATGACTTTATGCTTCTTGTTTTTGTCCTTATCCCTTCAATTGCGTTTTGCCGCAGTTTAAAAAAAATGTAAAACAACTTTTTAGGTCAATATTATTAGTCCACTTAATTAGATTTTTTTTCCCGATTGGCTACAGAACTACTGTTGTCCAGTGACTTGCCTACACTCAAAAAATGACTTGCTGCTTGTTCAAACTACATATTTAAAAGGAGTTTTTAATAGTTTTAATAACTTAATAGTTTTATGTTCAATCCACTAAAATTTGTAAAACAATTAAGTTCACCTAATCGATTTGTGTTGGAACAACATGAAGGAATTGTGTGGAATCCAGCATTTTTTTTAGTGTAATTAACCTAACTTGCCTAGTTAATGCAATTAACCTAGTTAAACCTTTACACTGCACTTTAAGCTGAATACTATAGTATCTTGCAAAATAACTAGTAAAATATTATGTACTGGGGTGTCACGGTGGCGCAGTGGGTAGCACGATCGCCTCACAGCAAGAAGGTCGCTGGTTCGAGCCTCGGCTGGGTCAGTTGGCATTTCTGTGTGGAGTTTGCATGTTCTCCCCGTGTTTGTGTGGGTTTCCTCCGGGTGCTCCGGTTTCCCCCACAAGTCCAAAGACATGCGCTATAGGTGAATTGGGTAAGCTAAATTGTCCGTAGTGTATGTGTGTGAGTGAGTGTGTATGGATGTTTCCCAGTGATGGTTGCAGCTGGAAGGGCATCCACTGCGTAAAACATATGCTGGATAAGTTGGCGGTTCATTCCGCTGTGGCGACCCCAGATTAATAAAGGGACTAAGCCAAAAAGTAAAGGAATGAATGAATGAATATTATGTACTGTCATCATGCAAAGACAAAAGAAATTAGTTATAAGAAATTTGTAATTAAAAAAAATTATGTTTGAAATATTTGAAAATATTATATTCTGTATATATGTATATATAATATGATGCAAAATAATTTTGTGGAAATGTTGATATTTCTGATGATTATTTGATTACATAATTGTGACGATAATGTAACCGTCTCATAAGAACAGTATTTTTTGAAACAGAAATTGACATCATAATAATACTTGAGGACTTTCAAAAAAAAAAAATCAATAGTAGTGTCTGTTTTTTCCCTTTTAGAACAAATAATCTGCAACAGAAAAGACCACAGGAGACAGGAAGTGCTTTGCATAATTTCATTCCTAATATATTTCCTACATATTCATTTCTCTCTCTCTTTTTTTAAAATCTTTTGGTCTTGAGCAATCCAGCAAAATACTTTGCACTCTTACAAGTAATATCATAGGCACGTACATACAAAACATCCCGTTGTGTTAGTATTCAGGATGGTAACATGTAAACATATTAAGTATCAATACAGCAAAACACATATATAAAAAAGTAATTCCTCTTCTCATATGATTCCGTATGATGGTGTTATAAATTAAAAGGATAAAATGCTACAGTATTACGACTAAATTAATATAATGTGTTACATAACTGGAACAATATGTGGTTAAATTTTCAGTCATGCACCTCATTTATAACACACCCTTTCAGGGGATTGAGTAACAACGACCCAAAAATCCCTGATCAACTCTTATTAGGAGATTTGCATTTCCACCGTTCCGTTAATAATTTAGCACCCTGAAGTTTTGTTTGTTTGTTTGTTTGTTTTGTCCTTGCTCATGCACTGAGGATCCTCCTGTGACGGTTGCGGTCTCCGCCTGTTCTCTACCCTCTCACGGTCGTCGCCCTTTGCCTCGGCCAGATCCGTCACGGCACCAATTTATCTACCGGAAACCAGAACACAGCTTTATTGTTCCCTCAGCCATGGGTGTGTTATAGACAGATACAGATCTCGACAGGATCTAGCTGAGAACATGTCCGAACTCTATCAGCTGGCCACTAGGACATGTTTTAATACACCACAATGACACTTGGAAAGTATATAAAAGCAATAGCAATGGCATCCGAGTATGTTAGTTCAAACTGATATCTTAGACATCATCAAATCCTTCCTATGTCGGAGTCCTGAGCTCTATAAAGGAATAATTCACACAAAAGTGTTCATTTAATGTTCATTTATTCACCCTCGTGACATATTTAGCCAACCTTATCAACGTGTACTTAATTAAGATGACGTGTGCGATCACTCTGAGGATACGTTTACACAACAATGTACTAAAACAAGTATTTTCTTTGGTTTAAAAAAAAAAAAAGTTTGAGCACACTATCAAGCCAATCGCTTATTTCCAAATGTTATTAAGACGACTGTTTAAAAGGAGAATTGCTGCAGAAAAACTACACTACTCATGATACTGTCTCTCATAAATAAAGATACAAAATCTGTCACTGAGGGGATTTTTGTACAGTACAGGTAGACATTAGTACCTTTAGGGTACACTTTTGTATCTTTAAGGTACTCTGAGGTACACATTTGTACTTTTTATGTAGGCCCTTTATAAAGGACCTGTTTGTAACAAAAATGTACCACCCCAGTGACAGATTGTGTACCTTTATTTCTGAGAGTGACAGTACATTTAGATAGTAGATTTTCTTTTTTTGAATGATTTTAGGGTAAATATGATAACCCCTCTTAATATTCCTTTTCAGTTGTTTACAGAACAAACCACTGTTGTCCAATGACTTGCCTAATTAATCTGACTTTCCTAGTTAACCCAAATAATCTAGGTAAACCTTTAAATTGCACTTTAAGCTGAACACTAGTACCTTTCAAAATAACTAGTTAAATATTATGTACTGTCATAATGACAAAGACCAAAAAGATGAGTTATTTAAACTATTATGTTTAAATATGTTATAAATGTGTTGAAAAAAAAATGTTTTCTCTGTTAAACAGCCTTTGGGAAATATATAAAAAAAACTTTACAGGAAGGCTAATAATTGTGTCTTCAACTACATAGTCTTGCACGTTTATCTTTTTGTCTGATTTCCATGTACTTCTTTGCGTTGAATTAAATGTTTTAATATTGTGATTCTCCTCATAGTTGGTTGGTTTGATTCATTGCTTAAACACTTTAACAAAGACTTTTTTTTAAAATCGTAGAGGATAAATGAATAAGAAAAAGTGGGCGGGCACAATAGCATCAATTCAGTTCTTCTACTCTACAAATGTCAATGTCTTGAATATTAAAGATAATAATATTTTAAACCATGTTCCATTTTCTACACTGACCAATTGTTTTGCTTCATGAGACATCAATACATGATTAAGAGATGGACTCATTTTATGTTGCCTGTATATGCTTTTTTGACTCTCAGAGTGACAGCACCCGTTGGCATTTTTCATTCATTCATTTTCTTTTCAGCTTAGTCTCTTTATTAATCAGGGGTCGCCACAGCGGAATGAACCGCCAACTTATCCAGCACATGTTTTACACAGCGGATGCCCTTCCAGCCGCAACCCAACACTGGGAAACACCCACACACTTCTGCACACACTCACATACACTATGCCCAATTTAGCTTTTATTTTAATTTGTTTTAAAACATCTTTAAAGCGCTACATGAAGTCGCCTACATCTGAGACAGCCTGAGGGTGAGTAAACTAACAGGAAATGTTTGTTTTGGGGTGAGTTCATCTATCCAAAACTGTCTATTTTCAGCTATATCAAAACACACCATGAAGTGTTAGTGGTAACAAGGCCTGCTGGACAGCAAGTGTGCCACCGTCTGGAGTAAAGTGAGCACTGCGTCAGTGTATCTGCACTTTCTCCTTTTAATCTTGAGATCTTTTGGACTGTATAAGGTGTAGTGTGTTTAAATTGCTTAATACACCTGTATGCTGTGTGTGTGCATAGACGAAATGCATTTGACATCAGGCCATTGAGACTGCAATAGAAAAAGAGCTTTATAGTCATATCGATGTTTCATGTAGCAAAGATGATGAATGAAACCGATCAAAACGGCCGACAGAATGTAAGTGACGAATGACTGCAATGCTTTCTCATCTTTGTCCTGTCTGTGCACAAACAAACAAATCAGTCAGCATATCTTGTGCTCGTGTCCATGTATACAAGATCAGAAATATTATTAGCCAAAAACAGCAACAGCTACAGTTTACTGTCAGAAAAATGTATTTCAACACACCTAAGATGGATACAGATGAAGTGAAACACTTTCAGATGGTCTGTCATTGCCGATGTTTTTAAAAAACATTTTCCCTACTGACTATTTTTCTACAAAATGGCTATTTGATACATTAAAAAAAAAAAGTTCAATACTGGTATTAATATATATTGATATTTTATGTATTTTATATATTCAATGGTACATTTTGTCTTATTTTTCAGGGAAAAAGACCACTTGATACTTCAAATTTTCTCTGGATTTATGATTTATAGTCATGCATGTGTTTGCACGTGTTAATGTATTGAGATATATATATGATGGAAGACCATTGTCAAACGATTAATCGCGATTAATCACATCCAAGATAAAAGTTTATATTTACATAATATGTATGTGTGTACTATGTATATTTTTGTATATATTTATAAATACACACACATAGTGGACATAAAATGGACATAAAATACGAAAAGTATAGAAAAGAAATATATTTACATATATATATATTTATATATCATTTGTATTATATAAAAATATTTATATTTTAATATAAACAAGCATTTTATACAATATAGTCATGCATATATTTATATACACAGTACGCACAAATAGATTTTGTAAATATGAACTTTTATTTTGGATGCAATTCATATTTATTAATCGCATATGACAACTTATCCAGCATATGTTTTACACAGCGGATGCCCTTCCAGCTGCAACCCATCACTGGGAAACACCCATACACACTCATTCAAACTCATACACTACGGACAATTTAGCCTACCCAATTCACCTATACCGCATGTCTTTGTGTGGGAACTGTGGGGGAAACCGGAGCACCCGGAGGAAACCCACGTCAACATGGGGAGAACATGCAAATTCAAGACAGAAATGCCAACTGACCCAGCCGAGGCTCGGACCAGCGACCTTCTTGCTGTGAGGCGATTGTGCTACCCACTGTGCCACCGTGACGCCCTACCAATTATCATTTTATAATTATTATCAATAATAATAATTATCATTATTAATATTATTACTATTATTTAATGCATTTGGTCTTTATGACCCCCAAACATTGAAACCTTTGTAATTGTATCTAACTGTATATTATTTATATTGATTGAGCTTAAGTGTCTCATTTTGCCTGTATTCACCTTAAACTTAACAGCTTTTTTAATTTTATATAAATTTAAATACATTATTGTAGCATTATTTCAGTCTAAATACAGAATAATACCACTGAAATATATACTAAATGGCTTCATATATCAAAGGAGTGATATTTGCCATTTATGTTGCGCTGATGTGATCAAACAGCAACATTTGGTCCAGGTAAAAAAAAAGCACTATTCTGAATGATCTCTACCATCAGACCCAAACAGGCTGGTGTAGGTTTGTTTAAAGATACTAAATCACACTTAGTTTGAGTGCTTGTGGACAGAGGGACAAGACAACCCCGTACACTGGGACCGTAGGCTTGGATTTGGGGAGGTTAGCGAATGCTCACGGGAGGAAATTCGGTCTCATCGTCCAGGCACACGGGCCCTGCTGCGAACTCGTGTTCAGGAATCACCTCGCCTTTCTTAGCTCCGCCGTCCTCCGAGTAACCTGAGAGGAGCACAGATGAGCGATGCTGAGTATGATTTTGGATGTGAATGCGTGTTTGTGTGTTTAAGTGTGTTGTGGCACCTGTGAGAGTGGCTGTGACCGGTCCGGATGTGGGAATGGCCACAGTCGCAGCATAGGACTGGCACGCTTGTGGAGCCTCTGTCATGTCAGATTGATTAGCCTCTTCCCACTCTTTATCTGATCCAAACAACCTCGGGGTTAAAGGTGAAGTAATTATGTTTAAGTAGATTAATGGTATTGTTTATTCTGCTAAAAAAGATACTTTACAGGGTGTCCGTGGGGTCTTAAAAAGTATAAACAATTTGATAAATCAATTTAGAGAAATTTAAGACCCTTAAAATTATTAAAAGTCTTAAATACTGTTACAAGGTATTACATTTTGTATCATTATTGATTATGCTAAAGTTTGCCTGAATTTAATCTGTGACAATTGGGATGCTGTGTAGTGTATTGATAAAAAATCCTGATAGATTTGACATCACTCTACTTTGTTTACTGCAGTAACCAAGGCAACATCGTTATTCCCGCTGTTCGCCACCAGCTGGATTAGCATTTTATTCAGCATATGAATAATGTTTTAGTTTAGGATTGACAATGAGCCCTGTCACACAGCAAAACAAGTAGAGCAGTTCCTTGAAGCTGAAAACGCTGAAAAAAATGAAATGGCCAGCCCGGAGTCCTGACCCACACCTGAATGAGAATCTCTGTAAAATCCTATGTGGTAGAGAGAAGAAAAGCTGATCAAGATCACAGCAGAGCAGTGTGGGAGACTAAAACTAATGATGTCCAGTGACCACAGGTATAGTCACAACAAATATCCCTTTTATTTTGAACGAATACATTTTCTGAAAAAAATTAAGTGTTCATAAACTGTTGACCAATTTTGATCTCCACTGTACAGATGCAGTGGCATAGTAATAATGATGCAGTGAGGGCACAGGTGTTTGGTGTTTTGCAATATAAATTCTTATTCATACATATTCAAACTTCTGGGCTTTGAAAATGTTTAGAAGGCACCACTATGAGACTTCTTGTCCATGAATGAACTAATAAACACAGTCATTTCATTCATGACTGAGGTTTTGCTGAGTGACTGAATGAGAGTGGGCATGTCGTTTTCTCAGTTTGGAAAATTTTTGCCAGTTTGGCATTGCTGTCTCATTTACAGCAATACAAGAAAAGAGTTAAAAGTATTAATGATGTAACTACTGATTACAATGAACTTGAAAATTAGGATTAATCTCCATAGGCATTAGTTATGCCCTACATTTGACTGAATAGGATTAGAACAGAATATTGTGTTATTTTACTATTATAGTATTAATGTTTTGAAATACAATTTTTTAAATGAAGTCTTTCATTTTCAGAACTTATATTTGGCTTTTATTTTTTTTAGATTTAGTATTATTATTTATAATACTTCAATAACATTTTTCAGCTGCAATCAGTTAGACAACATTTACAGTCTTTGTTTATTTAACATTTATATTTTATTTTAAACTGGTTGACTATTTGTAATCATTCATTATAATTATTAAAATTCATTATAATAAAATGAACTAATTTTATGTGATAAATAATCATTTGTGTGGGTAATACATGGTGTATCTTAAAAACACTTCTTCTGCCATATCCTAGAAGGCTTATAATGCAAATGTAATTTCAATGTGACTTTGTTCATTCTTTTCAATGAATCACTTCAGGCACAACAACTCTCTTACAACACACAAAAAGTCACTTGTCACCACCTGCTGGCATCATGATGTATAAAAAGTCATTGAACAAATTAGCGAACCAAACAGATTTCAATTGGATATGTCTGATTGCATAACACAGTTGATCATATCAATCAATTTGCTCCGAAAAGAGTGAAGACTCACCTGTGCTTCTGCACCAGTGTGCACTCACCCCCATCTTGCGGATCAATGTTATAAATGAATAGCTGCCCATCAGAGGAGGCCACAAGTAAACGTGGAAGCTTCTGGATTCTAATTGGTCAAAAGTGAAACCCTTGAATGAGTTTTTGTGTCTCTGTAATTATTTTAGACCGCTGTGTAAAGACTGCAGGACTCACGTTGCCAGGGCGCAGACATTTCTCTGACCAGCCATCTGGAGACGGACGGTAGCGAAGGCTCGGTCTTGACTCATCATGCCTGACACCTGTGCGGGGAGGTAGCTGCTGGCGGCGGTGAACATCTTACCTACATATGCGGACCAAGAGGGAGCTTCCTCCTCCCCACTGCCAGACACAGACACGACAACATGGAGGAACACAAACACAGACAATGTACAGATTTGTAAGTAGAAATCTGTTTTTATTTGTTCAGTCGTCTATTAAAGGGATAGTTCACACAAAAATAATTTCTCAAGCTCCACTTACTTCCAAGCCTGTTTATTTCTTCATATTTTGATTTTTTATCTATAGAATGTTGGAAACTGGCAGCCATTGACATTCATCGTATTTTCCCCCATTATGAATGTCAATGCCAGCCAGATTACTCATTCTTTGAAAGCTTATGCTAAGTCTTTTGCATCACAAAAAATCTGTATCTTCTGGAATTAGTGGAATTACTGACAACTCCTTTGTCATTTCAGTATAATTTCTTTCTTTTGGGAGACTGGAACTCTATTTCTTGTGAGCTTTGATCTTTGAAACTATGCCAATCTTTTACATGCACAAACAGCTACACTGAAATACAGTATCTGAAAAAGCACAATAGGGGCACTTTAAATGAACCCGCGAAAAAGCTTTTTTATTACCTTGGGCTGTGTTGTTCAAGCTTGAAAATGTGCACCGTCTCTGTATTGCTTGAGGCACACAGGAACTGAGCATCCGGGCTGAAGGAAAGGGAGCTGATGTTGACATACCTTTAATGACACAGAGACACAAAAGTGCAACAGTGAACGCAAAATTACTAACACACACATATACAACATTTTACACACATGCATCTCTTGCATATGATCGAAGTATCTTCACTGTTTAGTATGTGCTTTACATTATCCTCATATTACCTTTTCATCCCCCTTCTGAACTCAAACAGGCGCAGTCCCTCTGGGATGGAGAAGACTCGAATCACTGTGCCCTGAGATGGCAGAAAAGAAGAGGACAGATGCTCAAAAAGGTGCGCCAATGTTTGTAGAACTATGTCAGTCTCACCAAAACACATTTGAGTCACATTTCACACCATAACTGAACAAAAAATATATCAATTTAAAATTCCTAATGAATACAAGCCTGTTTGCAGAACATTAAAAAACAATTTCAGTTTATTTCATGATTCCTGTTATATTGTATGTTGCTGATCTTAATTACATTCTAGATCATTGTTTTTCCACAGGGAAAATAGAGCCAACTGAGGGGCTGCAAACCTCTGAAAAAGCCTTAGAATTACTTAAAACAAAAAGACTAAGAGTAAAACATGACCCAGACATCTTCTAGAGCAGATTTGATCGATTCGACAGTCTGTGTTTCTGTATAAACAGAGGCCTTTTACCCTTTCAGAAGCACTGGCCAGTCTGGTGCCAGAGGCACTGAAGGTGATTGCGGCCAGTGGACTGTCATGAGCTGGAATCATGGTCACAGTGCTCTAAACAGACAAAACACACACACACACACACACATATTCATATGTCACGTCAGGACATTTCTCTCTTTTATAGTAACTTATTCAACCAAAGGGACTGCCAAAATGAGCAGCTAAACCATTCATTGGCCTGTATCTTTTACCAGATTGTTGGCATCATAGACAATAATTTCTCCGATGGTGTCACTGCCTGGATATGCCAGGAACGAGTTGGAATGGTTGATGGAGAGAGCGCAGAGACCTACAGAGGCACATGGTTTGCATGTCAGTAAACAGATTTAGATTTGATGTGTATATTTAGAATTAGAATATTTAGAAAGAATTCCTTCTTTTACCTGATGGGTTGGATGGTGTGTTGAGAAGGGTCTTCAGGAGTTTCATGTCCTTTATATTGTGGATATAGATGGATTCCTCCAGACAGACAACCAGTCTCTGTTGCGAAAATGCACGCAAAAACAATTGTTCAGTCCAGTTGAATTTATTAGTACCCGCAGGTAGATTTTTGTTTTATTGCAGCAGAGGTTGACATTTGATGAAAACAATTACAACAATCAAATCACATCATCACAGACACACAGGTTCCCACAGAAAACTCGTCAGGTTAAAAAATAATCGAATACTTTATGAATCTTAAAATATTACAATTTATTAATAGCGACAATTGAAGATGGAACAAAGCTAATTCTGCAACGTTTTGTCCTGCTAAAAGCATCTGAAGGGAGAACGTTAAACTCCTCAATGAAAGGACGAGAACTACAGCTTCACAGTTTGTCTCAAAGTTTAAAGCACGGTCAATGATGGTACCCAGATATTTGTAGTTCTCCACGCATTCTCTCACACATAATTACTAACAATCCAAATGTTTTTATGCCCGCTGAACCGAGTGTTCATCTTCTCCAGTAGCTTAATAAGGGATAATTAGGAGGTTTGCAGTGGTACAGCTGTGTTGTGTTTACCTGTCTGTTGAGACGCACTGCAAGAATGTTGTTCGAGTAGCTGTAGTTGCAGATCTCGGTGCCCTTTTTGAAGTGATAGACGTTCATGCGACGTGGCATGGACTGACTTACCACCACAACCAGGCTGCTGGAGAAAAGCCTTTCCACGATGTACACTTCTGGAGTTTCTGCTGAAGGTGAGCAGAGAAAACAACACATTAGTCGCCATATAAACTAAACGGGCCACATACAAACACATGCACAAGCACTTTGTGGTAACAAGCAAAAGTACCTTTCTGCCATTATTGCACTAAATCGTTGTTTAGATTTAAGATTTAACTCAGGTGTCATTATTTTCATCAAGTCTAAACCCATGAGAATTTGGGTAATCTTTGAAACACTTTTTTTTTTCAAAGATTATCCCATGTTTAATGAAACCTGGGGGATTTATTTCTAGAAGATCCAAAAAAAGACATAAAAAGACATGCTATGAAACGTATCCATAAGAACTGAGCAGTTTAAGTTAATAGAATAGATATGATCACGTTATATGAAGAACAGATCTAATTTAGGCTTAGGTGAACTAGGGGTGAACAATACCTTTAACATTAGAACCACCACAAGTGAAGTTGAATCTTTCAAATGTACACAACAGATTTTCAATGAAATATCTATCTAAATTTATAAACTCTCCCAGTTTTTGACTTTTACTAAAATTGTGATACACTGTAAAAATGTTGGGTTCCACACAATTGATTTGTGTGGAGACAACATGAAGGAATTAAGTTAACTTATTAGTTTTTACTAATTGAAGTGGATTGAATATGAAACAATTCAAATCCAATCCAAAAAAAAATCAAGAATTGTGTTGTTTCAGCTCAATTTAAATAAGTAGGTCGGACAAACAGCAAACATTATTTTTTGAGTGTAGTGATAATCAGTTTTCGTCACAGTGTATAAAAGATGGTGATTTATGGATTCACAACAGGTATACGATGCCCTAAATGGCATGAGTGATGCTGAGTATGATGGTGGGGAGATATCATGTATTCTGGGTCAGCTCAGCATCATGGATGAAGACGAAAAAAGAATAATTTCATGACTTTATATTGTGAAGACAATGGCATAATGCAGTAAAATAATGTTTTTTGCTATATCAAAATTGTAGGCACGTGCATGGGTAAATTTCACCTGCTGGTTTTAATTATACAACATCTACAGAATCTTGATAATGAGTTTAAATTCTTTTTGGGAGCTTAGATAGAACAACAAAATCCCCTTTTTGATGTTTGAATAAGAATCACATGAATGTTTTGTTATACAATAGAAAAAAATACTTAATATTCAAATTCATTTTTGTGATGTTACATTACATTACATGATTGACATTGATTTTCCAAGTGTGTTTTCTGTTTTGCATATATTTGTAGTGGACTACAGAAACAACCTCAACCACAGGGTCAAAAGCCAACATGTAAAGTGAATCAGTGGGCTATTTTGAACTGTACTCTATAGGGTGAGATTAGCACAACACAGATCCTGACAGCACAACCTCAAGTCACATAACTTGTTCTGAGAGACAGAATAATAAAAAAAAGTTCTCAACAAAATAAAAAGGAAATGACATGGCAATTTTTTTTTTTGGTGAAGTAAACCATTAGAATAGAAAGTGACTACACCCTATGATGATGTCCACATTATAGGGTGCATGATATTTCCTCCTATTGCATGGTAGGTTGGCAGACAACCACGCTTCTGTTTTAGATTACATTTACAAAGAATGGCAAGATGTCTCACCGCTCTCATGAATGCAGTCCAGTTTGTCAACCGAGGTCACAGAGAAAAGCCTGTATCCAGTTTTGGTGCCCACAGCCAAAGACCTGTAGAAACAACACAATCTCCTGATGTATCTATCATTATGTATCATTATTTCACTTTACAGATTAAATCACTCAGCATTGAGGTTTATATTGGTTATATTGTATAAAAAAAATTATAATATATTTATATATTTTTTTTCTGATTAGTAAAGCTCAGAGAGTCAAAAAGACATATCATAATCAAGGAACTTACAGATGTTATGCCCAAAACTGAAAATGTACTCACCCTTCACTTGATCCAAACGTGTTTGAGTTTCTTTCTTCTGTTGAAGACAAAAGAAGATATTTTGAAGAACGTTGGAAACCTGTAACCACTGACTTCCATAGTATTTGTTTTTCCTACTATGGATGTCAATAGTTACAGGTTTCAGCATTCTTCAAAATATCTTCTTTAGAGTTCAACAGAATAAAGAAAATCATAAAGGTTTGGATTCACTTGAGGGTGAGTAAATAGTAAGTACATTTAAATTTTTGGGTGAACTATTGAATAAAAGTGATACAGATATTATTAATAATAATAATAATTAATTGATTGTAAATAATTATAATAATTTGTAGCAAATTATATTTTTAGAATTTTTTTTATACTCACTACATCCAAAATGTAGTTTTTTTCTTCAGAATATTAAAGATAGCTGAAATTCAGCTGAAATTGTGGCCCTTGGTGATTCATAAAATGCAAGACAATGACTACCAGCCTGATGCTCCAGACCAATCATTTTACTTCACAACACCTCAGTGTATCGTTAAAAGCCATTTTATGACCAGCACGGACCACAGTTTTAGCTAAAAATCTTCTTTATTGTTTTACTGAAGAAAAAAATCACCCACCTCTTGGATGGTCCAAAGGTGAGTAAATGAACAGCAAATTTTCATAGTGTTTGTCTGAACTATCCCTTGTGGCAAATGGCAAGCCAAGCTGTGTTGTTCTTAACAAAGCTTGATCTAGATTTGTTGGATGTACCAGGTCTTTATTTTTTAGGAGAAAAAAAGGCCCCACATCTGGTTTGCAGGCCCCATCATTCCTCCAGACAAAGCTGTTTGTGTCAGATCCTGTGCTTAGCATTAGCATGGCTAATTCCACCTTTTATTGGAGAACATAAGTATGTCTCCACCATCGCTGACCACATCGCTGAAATCACTAAATAAAACCTTGTTTACTGAGACTGACATGTGTTGGTAATTACAGTTGTACACAATACATAATACACAAAACAACAATACCTAAAACAACAAGATTCAGATTTTTATCATGCTGAGGTGTTTTGGCCCAGCTTACTTCAATCTCAAAAGAGCAAATTTACTGACTCCACATCATGTTCTGTGTATAGGATTTGCTGTGCTTGACTTTTAAAGACAAGAAACCAGTGTTTATCTGCCAGAAGAGAGGACACAAGTGCGGTCAGCTTGTCAGGAGACTCTGGACGGATCAATAGGACCACACATGAGGGAAATGAAAAAGGTAGGGTATCTATTTTTTGTTTGTTTGATTGATTAATTCCATTTGATGATGGTTTCTACAGAAGCTAATGAGATTTTGGATTACAACATATCTGCAGTGGGCTCAATATACATCACCTTAATTAAACATAAAATCGCTTTAAGGACATTTGCATTAAACAAACAAACAAACAAACAAAAACACAGCATTGCACTATAAAACATGTTTGGAGTGCATACAACGCCTTCATTAATTTACGTCTGCTCGAATTTAACACATTTAAAGGCCTTCAATTCTGTAAGGATGAATTGAATTGAAGACTTTATGAGCAGCACAGAACCCTTGTTAAAAGTACTACTGACTGAAAAAAATAACGTGCAGCCATTAATAAAACAGTGCTGAAACAACACCGGTCCTGTTCCACCGTTATGACAGCGTTATTACTTGCTTTTTATGCATATGTAATAATCAAAACAGACAGCAAGCAGCGGCCAATCCTTTAAGCAGAGGTGACATTCCCTCTTGTGAGGTAAATCGCGGTTAATAGCATCTTAGAAATATCGGATTCGGCAGATGATGCAAGACTGATCTGCAGATGTGGAGCAGCGCTTACGTGGAGTCCTGGTTGAAGGAGGCGCAGCACAGCCCCGGCCCCGGCCCCGGCCCGCCAGGACCGTCGGCTCCCTCTCCGGTCTCCATCCCGATTCCCAACGACCTCCTTCCCTCCCTCCGCCCTGGATCGGAGGCCTGGGATCGGTTGGACCTCTTGGAAAGATAGTGGCGAAGCGAAGACCTACTGGAGAAAAACTGGACGGTCCGAATAAAGAGGAAGACAAAGACACCCAAACGCTTCGACTACCGTTCTGCCTCGCGTTAATGAATTAAATAGCCAGTTTGGTGTACATTTACGACTTCAGGCGAAGCAGAGGGAATGAAGCAAAACAAAACCAGCTGATAGTTGTTGCGTCACATCAACAACACATACTAGTGGTTGCAGAATATGCGCCGTGTTGTCGTCCGGCTGAGCGCTGATAGGTCGAGGGAAGCATACAAGACGCTGATTGGAGGGCAGTGCGGAATTAAGTCAAAACGGGGGCGTGGTTTTGTTTACATATTCAGAGAGTTTAACTAATAAAAATGTCCACGAATACAGATATGACAGAGCCACACAAAGACATTCTTGCTTTCTGCAGAATTTATTAGTTTTATGAATTCTGACAGGTTTTTTTCGAACAGTTCATGGACTGCTTTTGAACCGATTTGGTGAATTTTAACGTCATCACGTGACATCCTAACCTGGGATCTCTCTAACCATAAACCTAAATTTAGTCTATTTGCTGCTTTTGTCTATGTTTTTTTATTCAAATTTTGTTTATTGAAATATGTTCCAGTTCGGTTTGTAGCAGCAATTATTAAGTTGTTTTTTTTAAACAAAGTGACATAAACATGATACAAAATATTTCAGGTTCAAAAACTTTCAAGTAAATGATATTATGTATTAATATTTCTGCTTATACGTCGTTTCATCAGTCAAAAAGTTCAGTTGAACAGTTTTCAGTCATTTGAATAATAGTTTGCATGTAACAAAACTTCTGCAGTGGTTGTGAGGTGCTGCAAGTCTTTCAACACTCAGAAGAAAAGATGAAACCATACAAATGTTTTCAGTAATATTTGTTTAATTGTTTGTGCATTAAAATGGGACTGAGTCTGTGTGCTTTTTTTACATTAGCAGCACAGTTGGAATATAACATTTGCATACAATGTTAATGGTCATTTCATTTACTTTATCTTGAATAAACTACTTTAAAATATTGACACTGTTTTGATTAATTAACACTGTAAGTGAAAAAACTGCATATTTCCAATATTGGATTGGCCTTGCCACCACTGTACAGCACAATCATCTAATATGAAAAGGTTAAAATAGGTTTCATTCATTCATTAATTTTCTTTTCGGCTTAGTCCCTTTATTAATCAGGGGAATGAGCCGCCTAAAATAGGTTTGAATGGGAACTATTTTAAGCAAAACTAAAAAGTATGTGAGGAAAACAAACATAAAGTTGATCCAGATTATAACTGTTTTCTGCTCTCTCCAGATCCCTTGGAGTTTCAGTGCTAAAAAGAAGAAAACAATAATAAGTTATTATTATTAAAAATGCAGGAACATCTCTGCTTAGACAGTTGTTTAATGAGACTTCAAATCCTGAATAATAAAAATACCTTAAAATCCCAGACAACCATGGCACCATCCAAGCCCACACTACTGAATTTCTCCACCTTGGCCTTCAGCCCTTCCAGGAGACACAGCTGGCTATAGTAGAAATATTAAAAGTATAGTAGAAAAATTAACATAATGCAAAAGATACGTAAATAAGTTTGAATTATTTTATATTGTATGGCTGATTGTAAAGCTGTTTATTACGTGATGCTGTTCTGGTGCAAACTGCCCAACTCAGTGTCTTCCTCTTCAGTGGTCGCTTTTTTGTCCAGATTACGAAAATGCTGCATAGCAGACATGTTGCCCTTGGAGCTCTGCTTAGGAATGTCTACTTTCTTCACAAACTCCAAGCTTCCAGGACCCTTGTATGAGAACTGATAAGGGCAACAGTCATGGCCCTAAAATACACACATACATGTGTGAGAGAAAGAGAAAGATTACCTGACTGCATTTTTACATCTCTCTCAAGCAACAATGAAGCTGTGAATTTAGTTACTTAAAACACCACTAGATTTTACCTTCTTGTTGATGAAAAAAATATGATACAGAGATTCAGTAACAAACCATTTTTATTAATTAAAGTTTCGATGCTCCTGGATGTTTCTTTGCATGAGCTGTGTGTGTGTGTGTGTGTGTGTGTGTGTGTGTGTGTGTGTGTGTGTACGTGTTTTTGTGACATGTCAGGACACAAATCTGTATAATGACATAGGTATGACACGGGTATTACAAAAAGGAGGTGAAATATGAGGACACAGCTGATGTCCTCATTTCTTAAAAAGCTTATAAATCACACAGAATGAGTTTAATCAGAGAGTAAAGCTGTACACTGTTTCCTGTGATGGTTGGGTTTAGGGGTAGGGTGGGGTTAGGCCAATACAAAATACGGTTTGTGCTGTATAAAATCAATGGAAACCTATGTAATGTACCCACTTTTCACAAAAACAAACATGTGTGTGTGTGTTTGTGTGTGTGTGTGTGCGTGTGTGTGTGTTTAAATAAAAACATTGCATTAAAGAAACACTCCACCTTTTAGAATATAAAATATTATACTTATTACTCATTAAATTTACAAATCCCCTATAGTTATTTCATTCAGGCACTCTCTGAGTCTGGTGGGAGTACTCTTAGCTTAGCTTAGCATAGATCATTAAATTGAATTAGTCTATTAGCATCTCACTCAAAAATGACCGGAGTTTTGATAATTTGCTAATTTAAAGACTCTTCTGTAGTTACATTGTATACTAAGACTGACGGAAAATGAAATGTTGCTATTTTCTAGGCCGATATGGTTAGGAACTTTATTCTGCTTCTGGCATAATAATGAAGATAATTGGTGCAGTGATATTGTGCAGCACCTGAAATTAGTCCCCAGCACCAAGCCCCACACCTGCACCACCAGTTAGAATCTGCCTAATAAGCATTTATGTATTGCTTATTTATTCAGCTTTCACATTCAGTCAAATGTACTCTTATGATTTTGTGGCCCATGGTCACCTATTCTCAAACCCAACATTGCCTATTCTCAACCCAATGCAAATGTTTTCATGATGTCCCCTGAAGGGCAAAAAAAACAACAACAAGAAAAGGAAAGCTCCAATCCTGTCTAAATGTGGCTGGACAGTCAGTCCCGTTACCAGTGGAGTTTTAAACACTAAAATGAAACAGTAATGCCCTACACCCTTTAAAGAACTCACTTCAAGGGATCTGCCTTTCACAGGGAGTAGGGCATAGGGTTGCTCATTACTATTTGTAATTCATCCTACATACAGCTACAAGTGATGGACAATTCCTTACCGCAGCTACAATCTCAGTCTCACTGACATACAGCACGCTCAGCAATGGAAGATGTCTTGTAGTCAACTGAGTGACCCTGCAATGCACACAATTTCATATGTAGGCAATCTAAACATGACTGGAAAAGGTTGTATTGTGCATATTATTGCTGTCAGGCAACATAATTAATTACAGATTTTCTTTTACTCTATATGAAAATGACATTTTGTTATGGTAAATGCTGGTATTACTCTTTCCCCCGTGAGGCATCTGCTACATTGATGGCGCTGTTATGGCTAACCCAGGCCAGAGAATCACCGGATGGAGAGAAACAGACACTGTGCACCCAGCCACCACACTCCTTATACTCCAGAAGCAACTCCCCGAAGGGCATTTTGGAGCCCCATGGTGTTGGTCCAGGCCTGTCCTCAATGTCCTTGATATATGCCGAAAAAATTCTGACAACAACAAAAAAAAGTGAAGATACCCAAAAATGTTATGAACAGGAATATTGTGCACCATGACTAGTCTGAGTATTGAAACCTGCAGTGGAGATCAGCAGAGCCGGCCGCCAGCAGCATGTTGTTGGGATGCCAGTCTAGACTCAGAACCGTGGAGTTAATGGGTTTCTTGATATGCTTACTCAGCCACCTATGGGATCAATCACGTACAAGAGAACTATGGCACAGCTACACTGGAGATAATGTAATGTGTCTCTCAGTCACCAGACAAATCAATTTTGCAAAATTAGGTTACAAGACATTATGCAAGCAAGTCTCACCAGTCGTTTTCTTTTTCGAAGTAGCAGATTGAAATAAGTTTGGCCCCGCTTCCAAGAGCAAACTTGTTCTCAAGAGGCGACCACTTGACACATGTGGCAGCTCGATTGATGCGAACCAGCACCAGTGTTGGCTTCCAGACCCCATCCTTGAGTGTCCATACATAGGCATTCCTGTCCGAGGCACATGTCACTATACGATTAGACTCTGGGGCCCAGTCAATCCCTAAAATGAAATCAGTTGTTTATTTATCATTTGAATAATAGCAGATTTCTGTCAACTGCAATAGATTATGTTTGGCATTTTAAAGGGGACTTATTATGCCTCTTTTTAAAAGATGTAAAATAAGTTTCTAATGTCCCTAGAGTGAAGTTTCAGCTCAAAATACCCCATAAATAATGTTTTATAACTCTTTGGAACTGTCCCTTTTATGCTTTGATCCAAATTGAGCCATTTTGGTGCTGTCGCTGTAAATTAAAATGAGATTGTGCTCCTAGCCCTATTTTAAAAATGCATATGCGTTAACATAGCAGCAGATTTAAAAAGCTGCTTCTTACTCAGGGCTGTCTATGCTAATGAGGAAGAGATTGTCACTATTGGCAGATTGGCACGACTTTCTTCCTCTAATGACACATACAAAGAAAGTCAATCAAAGTGTTTCTGAAAACTCTTTTTATTAAGTGTGATTATAATTTTTTTTAAATTAATTTTGACCATTTGAGGCTGGCTATATTCACACACTGTTGCCACACAACTGTTTAAACATCTTATAAAAGTGATTTTTACATAATAGGTCCCCTTTAAGTAATGACAATTTAAAAAATGATCAAAAGCTTGCAGGAAATGAAAATTCATGTTTTATAATGCATTTTATTGATGTTACTATGATGAACTATTCATTTACACATCATCAGTGCTGAGTAGATTCTCTAAAGTCCACATGAAATCAACATTTACAATGCCTATTTTGCCAGCACACATTAATAGTCTTAAGGTGGAAAATTAATCAGTGGAAATTAATCCATTAAAAAATCTAAATCAAACAATTTGCTTCTGTTCTGGAATAGCAGTCCTTCTCTGTTGACATCAGTTTGATCAAGTGGGCAAAAGCTGCTTAGCCACGCCCCTACAACCGTTAGTTAGCTGTGCAAAAATGAAACCCCGCCTCTACTCAATATTCTGTTTCAGTTGGAAATATGTGTCATACTGTAATAAAAGTCAGACTTTCAAATTAGGGGTTTTGACTGAATAAATACAAGTTACATGATGAAAATTGTAGTCAGTGCTGTATTTTAGATTACTTATTTTATGTATTGTAATTGGTCTACTTTTGGATTACTTCTGACCTCACACAGCTATTTTTTTTTGGTTTAATTTGCATGTGTCATAAAATAATTTACATGATAATTTAAATTTATTTGCATTTTATTTTGAGAATATTTAAAAGTAAAAAATTTAAATAATTTACAGAGAGTTAATGAGTGAAGAATAATTTATTGTGTGAATGTGCAAATCATTTGTAATCCTATAATCTAAAACAAAGTAACCATAATCTGATTATGAGCATTTTAAAATGTAATAAAGTCTAATACAGCTACATCTTTTGAAATATGAGTACAAAAACATATTACATGCAATCAGCTTGCAACTAACAAGTGTAAAATACAGTTGGCGTAGACTTACACAGTTGGCATAGAAATCAGACAGACATGCACTGTTTACGGTAATTTAGTTCATGCCCTTCATTGGAACGCTGAGGTAATGTTTGTTTTATGGGTCAATTTCACAGTATCAGTGGGTTAATGACTAATGTGGCAGCGATTCTCTTTTGTCTCACCTGTGATTCGACCGCTGTGTTCTGTCAGTTCATGAATCTTAATCCATTCCTTTCCTTTCATTTGGTAAATGTGCACATCACTGCTGTTGGGACTAAGGGCGATTTCTAATAAAAAAAAGGATAATATCAAGATTTTAAGTTTTCATGCACATAATATAAACCTGATAAACTATAATACTGGAATTTCTTCTAAACAAGCATCTAAAACAGAGCTGCAGTTTAACAGTAATCATCCATATGAATGTAGAAGTGCAGCTTTTCTCCTAAAGACAATCTGATCTTCCTCTGAGTAGATTTTAATGGATGAAAATGGAACTGCATCTAGTTTGCTCTTACGAGTCCGGTCTTTGTTCCAGGCATGACAGGACAGAGGCTCCAGTCCAAAGCTATAGAGAGACATGTTTCGACAAGGAGATCCTGGAATGCACCACAGATGTTAGGAAGAGTATGCAATCATGAAAAGCAGTGTGACTGAAGACAGATTGTTGCAAGCTTGTCATACTCCACCCAAATCTACTTGATTGCAATGTTTCAATAGGAAAGAATTTCTAGTCATTAAGCCTAGTTATTTTCAACACTTTCATTGACTTGAGATCATACATGAGATTGAATTTTACAAACTTATCAATCTTCTATATCAATTTGCCATTAAAAATGCCAGTTAAGTCACGATACATTGACTAAGAAGTGATTGCAGGTTTGCATATAAGACAATCTGACAATGGAAAATTGACTATGCCCTCACCTTTATTTCTTCTTCTCTTTTGCTAGGTAGTGAAATGTCCTGAATCCTTGTGCTGGAGCTTTTGAAAGGCTACGTTCGTGGACTCTGGGCAGTCGACACGAATGAGGTTTGAGCAGTGGCAAGAAGGGCTGCAGAGGCAGCAGGGAGGAGAAGATAAGAGAGGGTGTGTCTTTATGTTCTGATATTGACACCTGGCCTGTACAGTCTTGTCCTCATCAACTAAAAAGAAAATAATTTGTTTTATAGATACTATGTTATATGTTAAAGCCTAATTGAAAATGTGTTTTGCCCTTTAAAAAAAACTCTAGTCTAAATTTAAAATTGTGTCATCATTTACTCACGCTGTTGTAAGATGGTGAGTTTCTTGCTAGAAGAAAGTCCATAAAGGGATGCTCAGTTAGCTGATAAGGAGATGAAACCAAAAATCAAAAGCTCACTGTTGGAAAAAAGGAGAAATTTTCACTCTTGGAAGAATTAAGTTGAACTTTATTTGCTAAAACGGGTAACACTTTATCCTTAAAGGGACAGTTCCAAAAACGTTTTACCCGTTTACTCAATCTCAAGAGGGTCCAAGCATTTATGAGCATCTTTCTTCTGGTGAACACACACACACACACACACACACACACACACACACACACACACACAC
>CAIGQV010016547.1:16830816-16869056 GCA_903798115.1 Danio jaintianensis | reverse complement strand
CACACACACACACACACACACACACACACACACACACACACACACACTATATTTTGAAGAATGTTAATCAGACAGTTATATACAAAATACAAATACTATATTAATACTATCATATAAATCAATGGGTACCATCCACTGTTTTATAATATTGTACGTATTTGTATGCATATAAATCAGTTTTGTAAACTTAACTTAAAGCAGACACTAAAACAGGACCTCTGTCACTCTGACACATTTTACACAGCCTGGTTGTGAGTAAATGTTAAGGAAATTAACTATTTTTTCAGTATGTTAATTTAACTGAAGGCAAAAGACAACTTCTAGATTATTGAGGGAGTACTGTAGTAACAGTCAATCACACATTAAGTTTCTGGGGGGGTGTCGTCGTCTCTTCGCAGTGTTGTGACCCTGCTTGAATGAGGACAATTTAGGCTTGGGTTTATGTACAGAGCCATTAACCTTTTCAACTGTCACCAGATTCATTCTCGGTGCTAAACACGTGGGCAATGAATACTGTCCTTCTGTATTTGAATGTTACTCCCAGAGGAGTGTAAAATGTGATTTATACCCGTAAATCATGTGCGGCCGAATGTTATGAATTTTCTGGCTGATAACCTCGATCTCCTCTCTAAATACAAAAACAAGCCCTTGCCCTTTAAGGTTGTCAGGGGCAACGGGCTTCCCAGATCGAGGCGCATTGACGTCAATCGTTGTTTGTGATTGGTCATAACCTTTTCCGGTGAGGCGTCCATCCATCCAAGGACTGTGAGAAAATCAGTGTAAACGGAGTAAAGCACGTCGACAAACTCCTTGAAGCGACTCAGGTATGAATATTTAAAGACAGCGCCTTTTACTGTAACGTTTAGTGATGTCGATACGCGAGCTGACAAGCTCGTAGAGACGTTAATGTAATGCCGTCGGCTTCCGTTGTTGTGATAATGTAGTTTGCAAGATGGCGTATTTTGCTGCTTGAAAAAACTGGTTACAAAAAACACAGAGCTAGAAGAAGCTGCAGCATTACGCCGATCAACACTTTAACTCGGAATCAGTGAAGTGTAGTTATATTGGCATATGTTTTCTGGACTAAAATGGTTGCTTTCGCATGACCGAATGGCGTAATATTGAGAAATGCCTGTGGGGATGCGAATTGCGAATTTTATGAGCTCAGGGGCCCCGACAGGGACCAGAAGCCACAGCATGCCTGTCACAAAGCAACAATTAGATGATAGTTCAGTAGAATATCTGTTTTGTGTGTTGGCATTGCTAGTTCAAGCAGAGATGTTAGACGAGATATGCAATGTAAGATTCATGTTAGTTTGTTACAGTTTGACAACACGTTTGGAAGCTCTTAACATTTAGTTTTTTGCAGCGCTATCATTGTCTGTTAGCACTAGCCATTATTTATGATCCAATTGGTGATGACCTGGAGGTTTCACGTGGGGTTTTATCCAGAGGATTGCCACTGTCATGAAAGTGACAAAATTTTGAAATATAACTTTTAAGGCCAGAAAAATGCATCCATGTTTACAGCAATATTTGATTTAAACATTCAGTCAGTCAGTCTTTCTTTTTATTAACCCATTAGATTTTTTTCTAAAGTCAAAATTTCTCAGAAGTATTTGTAGCCTGTATCCTTCACTCATTTATTGTATTTTGAAAGCATTTTGCAGCTGTACAGTCAACATACAAATACATAAAACTCATCTCGACAAGGGCTAATAAAAACTATATTTTTGATACAAACTTTTAAGGTATGTAAACGCTCTGATATCCCACAATGGCAGATCACTGGAAAAAATTCAAGTGGGAGCTTGACACTGAAAAACATGATTTAATTATCCTCACAAAAATATTTACGTTCACCGACTGACTATAAAAAGGGAAAGATATTATAATTAGCAAATTGCTTTCAGCAAATCATGAGACAAGTTTTTCTGCAGTAATATTACAGATTAAAAATTACTGTACTGTGCAGAAAATAAATAATCTGGAGGAACAATTTGCATTGAACTGGAAAGAGCTCTTGCCATAGATATTGTTGGGACGTTGTTTAAGTAGCGTGTTAAGATACCAAGTGTATTAATGTTATTTATTTTCATGAGTTAAATATAAAGTGCAGTAGAATAAATACCTCTCATTCAAGTTTTATTACAGATGCAACCTCATTATTTGAGTTTTAAGACCCAAACTGGTAATACCACCCATATATTTTCTAAACACAGTAGGCACATTCAGGAAAAGGTGGAAAAATAATACTAAATGTTTGATAAAATTGCAGAAAGGTTTATGTGAGGGTAGAAGAATAGAAGATAGGATTCCCTTATGTATATGATATGATGATTATATCAAAGTGAAGACATGATAATGACAAAAAGACAAACAAAAAGATGTGTGTATTATAAGTGTTTTGAAAGATGCCACTAAAATACAAATTTATTCCTGTATGTTTGATATAAGACACAATATATATGAACAGGAAGCAAAGTGCGAGAAAGGGGGCGTGAGATCATGAAAGTTCCACCCGAGCCATGACTTGGGTTGGAGCGCTGCCAATGACTGCTGACTGACTCCAGATGCCTGATTTTATTAATGTCTTAAACTGTTTTGTCTGAAAGCCTCAACAGTAAAATTTGTTATATTGAGTATTTAAATTCTTTATACAATCAAAACTCACCATGTTTACTTTATTAACGCACATTGTTAATCTTGTGGTGGACAGTTCATATGTGCCAGTCCAGAGAAAAATATTATTTGTTTTTATAGTCTTCAGTCCAAATCTGAAAATAATCTTTCACTCAAGAACGACATTCTGTGCGAAGTTTGTTTGGTGGCTTGGCGAGAACATCCTTTAACCACTTCCTTCCAGCTGTCAGTCAAGATGTTGAGAAGGTGCACATAAATAGAGCCCTACCTTTATTGAATAATTAGTTTTACTCAGAAACAGCTGAATTATGTAAAATTATTAAATTATATATTATAATTTACAGTGAAATAAAAACTAATGTATAATAAAAACTAAATATTTTTTTTCTTTCTTCCTTTCAAAGAGCATGTGTCACTGTGAACTGCAAATGCAAATGCACTGAAAATGCCTTTGTAAAAGTCCCCAAAAATGAAAATTCTGAAATGAATTACTTGCCAATGTTGTTCCAAACTCATTATTCCTATGATCTCCAGGACATGTTTGATAAGATGTTTGTTCAGAAGTTTTTTTGTCCTTCCATTGACAGGCTATGCAACAACCTCTTTCGAGTGCTAAATTTTTAGTAAGAAACTTTAGTAAGGTTTACATGGACTTTATTCATATTCCATATTCTAATGAGGTGATGCAAGGCTTTTTATGTAAAAAATAAAGTAACTTAATTCAGTTTTTTCATGTCCACATCTGACACATGCTGAGCTCCACGAGGAATGTGTTGTGTTGACATGAGCACAGATATTCTAACAATACAGCGCATCCATTTGCTGTTTACTGTGGAAAGATAATACTGTATAAAACTTTCTTTTATGTTTTTTCTTTAGTTTTTTTGCATTTCTTCAATGCCAAACCAAGAGAAACCTGTGCGAGTATGTGAAAGTGTATCACTGACACCACCAGATGAAAGCTTTAATGTAACACATTCCCCAGTAAGCAATTCTGAGGCTGCTGTTCATCACGATTTTAGTTTCCTCTTATGACACATCAATTTAACCCTTTTAAATAATGGAAAAAATAAGGTTGGACTATTGGAGTCACATGCTTCAATTAGGTTTTTACAACATTTTTGGTTCTTGAAAGTGGTCGTTGTGTAAACTGTCAATGGAAGAACCGAAACCTCTCAGATTTCATTACAAATATCTTCATTTGTGTTCTGAAGGAGAACGAAAGGGATAGTCCATCCAAACATGAACATTTACTCACCATTTACTTTGCCTCAAGTGGTCCCAAGAAAAGAAAAACTTCCAAAACATCTACTTTTGTCAGATCTTCATTCTGTATTTGGTTCAGATTCCTTGGGTGTCATGAACTGATGTGAATTGCATGTGTCGGGTCAGCAGGTCATCATGGCGTCCAGCAGTACGAGCAGTGAAGAAGAAAGGAGCTTGCGGGAGTGTGAGCGCTACGTGCAGAAGCACAACATCCAGCAGCTGCTGAAGGACTGCATTGTGCAGCTATGCACCGCCAGGCCTGAAAGACCCATGGCTTACCTCAGAGACTACTTCGAGAAGCTTGAGATGGTCAGTTGTGTTCTTCAGAGGAAAACCGCATGGACTTAGACACTTAACACATTTTCTATACTCATAAAAAGTAAGTCTCACTTCCACGAATGGTGTTTATTTCAATCAGGAGGAAGCTAAACAGATGGTAAACCAGCAGAAGTCCAGCTCTCGCTCAGATTCTCGCGAAGATGAGGTCTCCCCTCCCATGAACCCCGTGGTTAAAGGCCGACGGCGCCGCGGTGCCATCAGTGCAGAGGTCTACACTGAGGAGGATGCCACTTCTTATGTCAGAAAGGTAAATAACTTCTTACTTACTTTCCTCAAAAAAACTATTGCTTTTGCCATTCTTTTATTATTTCATACCAATAAATCATGACTCAAATTAGGACTGCATAATATATTGTTTCAGCATCGGTAACGCAATGTTTAAGTCTGCAATAGTCTGATGTGATTTTATATGTTGTGATTATAATTGAGCAGGAGCCACAGTTCAGAACACATCAGATTTGTGGATTCGCTGAAGAGTTTAACCATAATAGAGTGAAAGTTTATCATCTGCCTGTGTTTTTAATGCCTGTGACTTTTGGCTCTATTGTATTTGTCTATGCTTTTAATCCTAACCTCAATCATGACTTACTTTTTTGCTTGCTTGCTTACTTACTTATTACTTTTAATTTGTTTATTATATTTTATGCATGATCAATCTAAACTAATGAATTGATTCCAAATAGAGCTATTGAAGTCATCTGGTGAAATTTGTATCGCAATATAGACCATTTCAATGTGGTCATGTCATTGGCCCATGAACATTTCCTGCTTGTTATCAAACTATTTCATAACTGTAACAAGAGGAAATTCAATCACAACTTGATGTTAAAACAGGTATCATAACATTATTTATCAATATGTGGCTCTTTTTGGATTCTCTGAAGATATAGAAATTAAAAATGTAAAACAGGAAATACGTCAGGACCATTGTTTTTGTTTACATCCCTCAAAATGGTCTATATGTCGCAGAAAAATAAAATATCACAATGCCAGATTTTTCCATTGTCATGCAGCCCTATCTCTAATATTTCAGAACATTTATTTCAGTACATTTGCTTTTTATGTTGAAAGCATTTTTTGGTGTTTATTTACAGGTCATTCCTAAAGACTATAAAACTATGGCTGCCCTTGCTAAAGCAATTGAAAAGAATGTTCTTTTTGCTCATCTTGACGACAACGAAAGAAGGTAAAACATATTTTTTGGTTTTGATTATTTGGTTTAATTATAGAGTAAAACTATTGTAGGATTTAATTTCATTGAACACAACTTATTTTGCGCTTTGCAGTGACATATTTGATGCCATGTTCTCAGTCACCTACATTGCAGGGGAGACCGTCATTCAACAAGGTGAGACTTCTTTTGTGGAAAGGAGGATGTAAAAAAAAACATGTAAAGTAGTTAAACTAATGTGTTCTGCTTTTCATTTTAGGGGATGAAGGAGATAATTTTTACGTTATTGATCAAGGTGAAATGGATGTAAGTGGAAATGATAATTACGATATAGTTCTTCAAATAAATGAAAATGAACAAAGTTATTTGTTCATTTTCTCAGAAAAGGCTTCTGTGAGTAGGTTCAGTAATTTCATTTTTATGGTGCCAAATGAGTTTTATTCATTGACTATAAAATGAAATAACTGAACATGAACATAGGAGCTTGAGAAAAATGCTTATTTTAGAAATAAAATTCTGACAGCACTTTCAAGGCTTTTGCAAGCAGTAAATGAAATTAATAATGAAGAATCTAAATGACCAAATGTAAAAATAATCACTTCATATCTTTTAGTGTAGTAATTACAAAATTATTATTTATTTAAATGACAGAAGTTATTCAACCAAATAATCTGTGAGTGAGTGATTTCATTTTTTTTGCATTTTTTAAAATAATAATAATGACAGACAGTATACTAAGCCCCCTGACCCCCCCCCCCCCCCCCAATATTTAATAAAATATATTTTGATGGATTTTCGTTTATGCATCAAGTCTGATATGAACGATTCTGCAACTCTATAATGTAATAATGCATAAATGTTTTTTGATCTGTTGCTGGTGTCTCGAACAGGTGTATGTGAACAATGAGTGGGTGACCAGTATTGGAGAAGGTGGCAGTTTTGGTGAGCTGGCTTTAATCTACGGCACTCCCAGAGCAGCCAGTGTCAGAGCAAAGACCAATGTCAAGCTGTGGGGCATTGACAGAGACAGCTACAGGAGAATACTTATGGTTGGTACACCATTTGCATGCATATTTTTTTATTTTTGCATGATGTTGTTACAAACTTTATTTGTGCTTTCATTAAATATTAATAATTTAATATTACATTTTGAGGTGTTTTGTAATTTTTTAAGTATGTTGCATATTAAAAATGGTCACCTTTTCCTTAATCTTGATTTTATTCTGTGTTTAGGGAAGTACTTTGAGAAAGAGAAAAATGTATGAGGAATTCCTTAGCAAGGTGTCCATTTTGGGTGAGTGGTTTTTTTTTTGTGTTTTTTTTTTAAGTCTATAATTGTCGGTCTGTTTTTGTCATGATGTGTGATGATTTTATATGATGTGTATATGTATGTATATGTTTATGTGTATGTATATGTATAATGTATATATGTATATATGAAGTGCACACTGATAACATGCTAACATTCTGTGAACAGAGTCTCTGGATAAATGGGAACGATTGACAGTTGCTGATGCACTTGAGACAGTCCAGTTTGAAGACGGCCAGAAGATTGTGGTGCAGGGTCAACCAGGAGATGAGTTTTTCATAATTCTTGAGGTAGCCTTTCTTGTTTAGTTCACTCATATTTACACTTTTCTTGCTGGTGTCTCCAACAATTCTGTGTTACTTATTCACATGGTTTTATATACTTTGACAATCTTATTATTTATGCATAGTTAAAAATACAAGTAAATAATTAAGACATTTTTGCAGAAAGTGTCTCAGAGAGATGTCATAGGAGAACAGAAGTATTGATTTAGACTTGTGTCCTCAGGGCTCGGCAGCAGTCTTGCAACGCCGGTCGGAGAATGAAGAATTTGTGGAGGTTGGAAGACTCGCGCCATCTGACTACTTCGGTATGTGCGCTTCTATTTGTGGAAAATCATTTTGCCAGATTTCTGAACATATCTCAGTGATGCCATTGTTAATGCATCGACATATCTGTCTATTAGTGTACCTCAAAGGGGTCCTGTTATACTTTGTAAATTTTTATCCTCCTTTAGTTTGTAATGTTGATTGTGAAAAGGTCTGAAACTTGCATTTCAAAGGGTTTTTCTTTTATATTTGATTCTGATTATCCTCAGACGTTTTGTTGTAGTCCTAAGTTAATTGTTACACTGTGACTCTCTTGTCTGATTTGCTTCCATGTGTTTCCACAGGAGAGATCGCTCTGCTCATGAATCGTCCTCGTGCCGCCACCGTGGTTGCTCGCGGCCCGCTGAAGTGTGTAAAACTTGACCGTCCCCGGTTTGAACGCGTGCTCGGCCCCTGCTCAGATATCCTAAAGAGAAACATACAGCAGTACAACAGCTTCGTGTCTCTGTCAGTCTGAGACACGCCAGGCTCTTTCCTCCTCTTTTGCAGGGTCCACCAATGCAAATCCGCTTTATTTTCGTACTTTTCTTTATGCATTTTCCAACACCCAGGTGCCCATTTACTTCAGTGTTTTCTCTGTCTGTTTTTCGATTTGTGCCGTACCCTGTCGCGTTCGTATCCATCGTAGACTCA
Organism: Danio jaintianensis; assembly: GCA_903798115.1. NCBI lineage: Eukaryota > Metazoa > Chordata > Actinopteri > Cypriniformes > Danionidae > Danio > Danio jaintianensis. The sequence goes on along the minus strand of CAIGQV010016547.1, from coordinate 16,861,087 downwards.
CCATAAGGCCGATTGTTAGTTTTGCCTAAGAAACGATCCAATCATTGTGCCACAGATGCCTGTCACGTGAACAGATGTTGAAATAACAAGGTCTATCGGGATTTTTTTTTTGTTCCTCTTGCCTCCAAATTGCTTCACGTTTCTGCATAACAGTGTTTGAAGGAAAATAGTGGCAGCATGTAGTGTATCTACTCAGTATATGATGATGTATCTTAATTAAGCCATCACGTTTCACATTCAGTTTTCCTTCATTTATTTCCAGCGTTTGAATATAGGAAAGCCAAAGGCATAAATCCATGCGTGTTGTTGTTTTTTTGGGGGGTACTGAAGGTAAAACGTCACCGTGTTTATCATGGTCATCAGCTTTGCTCTTTTATTATTATAGCTGCACATATAGTGTATGTAAATGATTATATATATTAGAAGTAAATAACCATATTGTTTTGCACAGTTTGATATATATATATATATATATATATATATATATATATATTTGAAAACACTTTATATGCGCCTGCTGCTGCTTTTCATTGTGGCATTCGATCCCATTGCATTGACATTTTTTCATGTTCTTTTGGATGTTTTTTTCTGCTTTCATTCATGCTACACACAGGCTTGCAATGGACTCTTATGTTGAGCAGACCAAGATGACACAAATCTACTTTCACGTTTTCTTCTTTCTTAAAAACTGCTTATATTTGTTTGTTTCCCCCACAAAAAGGTGATTTTTGTTTTTTATGGCGGGAATATATATTTGTTTTTGTTTTGTTTAATTGTTCAGAAATGTAATGGTTAATGAAATCTGAATCTTTGTTAAGAGAGAATTTGACAGGAAGTGAGGGTTTGGTGACCTCCTTGGCCAACTGAGATCCATTAGGTTTTTATTAATGTGAGTTTGTGTGAACTGCTTCAGAATCCCAAATGTCAGATTTGTGTTTATCCATTTGTTTCTTCTTTGGCGTTTTACATTTTTAAATCAAAATAATCTGGGTAATACACAGAGCAGGACTAAGAAGAATAGTTTTCATATGATCAGAGACCTGTTTAGGTGGAGATTTAGATTTTTCAGCTTCTAGTTTAATTAAAGTCTTAAAACAGGAACAGTATTTACCGTTTATGGTGTCTGTATGCCATTAGGGTTGGGATCCATCAAATGTTTGGGAATAAATTCGCGATCCACTACCGCCAGCGCTTTAATCCTTGATCTGAATATTGTTCTTGGGGTTTTACCGGGTGGTTCAATAGTATTAACAGTTGCTGAAGGTAGATTTTAATCGTTGTCACACTGATACTCTTGTATTATTTGAATATAATTGATGTGAATTTTAATTTTGTGTATTTGTTTCCTGCAGATCTTGTTATGTAATTATGCAGATTTCCGGTTCCTTTATACCACACAGACTCATGATATTGGAAGCAAGTTTAGGTTTTGAAAAGTGCCTGATTTCTTTACTCTCATACTGCATAGCTATCAGACGACATGTTGTAGTAATTTTCCCTCTGATATATTCATACATCATACTTGTATCCTGTATTATTTATAAACTATAACATTTTATTTCATTGATATATCCAGATCCCCAGATTCGCAGTGTATTTTATTCAGACTTAAAGCTCCAGTAAATAAAAAGTTTGTCACAATTGCTGTTAATTAATGAAAGTTGCACATGAATTGAACTTCATTTAGTGCGTTTTTATTTGTCTTATACATGGGACAGTTGTTTTCTTTTTATTTTCTGACACTTGATTTTTGGGACTTGAATCATGTCGGTGCAGAAGTGTGTGAAAATGTTTCTGATGGTTACAAAATTCTGCCCCAGACTGGATTGGAATTTAAAACAGTCAAATAATGGTGCTGTAGCTTTAAAAACAGATTTTGCACCCTTTAATTTCATGGGATATGACCTTTCAAATAGTCTTTTGATTAACCGTTCCACTATCTTTTCAACGAGGGGATTATGCCTTGTAATGGGGTTGAATTAAACGTGTAAATTGATATTACTACAGCATGAGTCCTGAACTGTGAACCCCTTTGATAGGCTAAATAATCTAAATGTTATCGCTTATTTATGTTTAACTTCATTTGGCAGTGCGGAATTGATAAAGGAAGCATAAATATTTTCCTGGTTTCTGTAAAGTGCATCGTTAAAAGTTGTAATTCTCTCCCTTTTATGAATATGATTTTGTTCCACCACATTTTCTTCTTGCTACACCCTGTTTCTTGAAGAACATTCAGCGCTACACTGGAAATGTGTCTGTATTAGCAACCTTTTCCTTTGTTTGAATTTTTTTTAGAAGCTTGCTTTTCTTGCCCTGGTTGTGACTACCGGTGGTGTTTTCTTCTGGAGCTTTCAGTAAAACTGTGTTCTAGTATGTACAGAGGATTGATATATATTTGCTTATAAGCTTTGCTGTCAAGGCTTAGAGACTCCTGTTCACCCATTCTTCAGTACATTAAACCCTCAATACAGAGAGTTGTAAAATGTCAGAGGACCATTTTCTATTATTCTTTTTCTATAACTGTATCCGGTTTGATTTCATTGGATGTGCTCACGTTGTAAACCTTTTGGTATAGATTGTCCCAATGGCAGGTCAAGCAATAAAATGATTAATTCTTGAATATGTCAGCATTTTGTGTTTTTACTGTGTGGACTTCATTTCTCTTGAGCGCTACTATTGTAATATGAACATTACTTTCATTCCTAATCTGACTCTGGCCTATGGATCTTTCCCACTTTTCCCTCCATAAGCTAACCTCAATATCTCTTTACTGTAATTAATAGGGGGAAGTTAAGCAACAAATGAGTAATGCCTTGTGCACACACAACAAAGCAAAGGTCACTTTCCAAAACCTTCACTTTCTCTGTTCATCTATGGTGGAATGTGCTGTCAACCTCCAGCCTAACTGCTGACACCTTCATAAATGACCAGACAAAGGCACAATCCGATATTATATATTATTATGCTTAGCTGACAGTTGACATATATTTATTTTGGGGTATTTATATTGAATTTAAACGCTAATAGGCTAACCTCCTGGGAGATAAAACTTATAAAACAAAATAGCCTATGTGAAATATAGCCTAACAAAATATAGGCCTATTCTTGCGTGCGTTTTACTAATAATTTTCCACCCTTGCCTGTTTTGTCACAATAGTAATTCACTTACACACAAACACACTTATTTGCTTTTTTACTTGTATATTCGTCTAAAAAACGACTTTGTGTAGCTACTACACAGCAAATACCAACCCTTTGACAAATTGCTTTGTACCTATTAAGTAGCTTTTTACACTAGCCTATTTGTTAGAGGCGTAGTTCTGTGTGTAAATGACAAAAAAAAGCTTAATTATTTCTAATCGTGAATTAATGTCATTTTTATACTGATATATCTGGGCAATTCTGCCTCACCCCTCCACACCCAACACAACAACTGTCAACCAAATGGCACTGGAATGACAGTTGTTCTCTAAACTGACCTTGTGACTGTTTAAAAATCTCATTTACGTCGACTAGATTTACTCCTTTAAAAATATAAACGTGTTCTTAAGAAGCCAAGTGTAATATTCCGTGTTTAATGATGACTTATAAAATCTTTTCACAAGCGCGTCGTACATAGTGACAGAGAAACCAGCAGACGGCGCTTGACAAGACTCCCGGAAAAGCACGAAGCAACTGTTCGTGTTTTTTCGGAACTATCGTGAAATACCGCTCACCGCTGGTGCTGCTGCAGCCGAACAGCATTTGTACCAGCCCACGGCCGCCTCCACATCGCATTTCAAGCTATTCCTTCAGATTCCTCGCTCGTCGGAGACCACTCGTGAACTGCAAATGCAAGCCATCAAGTGTGTTGTTGTCGGCGACGGGTAAGATGTTGAATAAAAGCTAGCATTTCATGCGTTTGTACGGAGCTTTCTTTTGGATGAAAAGCAATTGTTGCGAGGGATTGTGTTTCGGATCAGCGGCTCAGACAGAATTGACCATTTCGTAATTATTAAACATATCAGAATATTTATATTTATTAATATATCTCGTTTACCGTATCATTATCGTTTTAAATCACGGATAAATGTGGATATTCTGTCTGGTTGCTGTCTGTTTTATTAAATGCATTCTCCGGCTTTTATAATTTGTGTGTATGTTCTGTTTTTTTTTCCTTTCCCCCCAATGGATATCTTTCGCTTTAAAGTAGCGTGACAATGTAATATGTAATGTAAAGCATGCAAACATTAGTACTCGTGCAGTGTAGAAATGAGATGCGCGTGTACGGCGGAATCGCTATGTAATGATGTCATGTTTTCACACCTTCATCAGCTCCAGTGGAAATGATCCACTCCCAGAAATCACACGGCGATCGCCAGAATGAACTTTAGCATTAATATTTTCATAATGAATCCTCTCTCTTTTAAAAAAAAAATCAGATCATAATCTAAATTATTTAATCATATACCAGGAATTAAGTGGTTTTAATTAAATAAAAAAATATTAGGCTACATTTCAAAATTAGTACTTTTTTTTGATTACATATGATGTATGGCTGTTATATAGGCTACTGTGTCTTCATTATTTCCAGTGATCTTCAGTAGCCTAATTATTATTGATTCTGGAAATATTTAAAATTTATGCATTGTAAATGTTTGTGTTCATCAAGTAATTCTCGAAACTGAAGTTAATATTTTAATAATTTAGCAACACATTTGCATGGTTCTCTATAGGAACATATTTTGGTAAACAAATGTATGATAACCATTGTGCAGCATAACTGTTATTAATTTGTATCGTTTTGAAACAATTAATACTTGATAATAATTTGACAAAAACCTTTGAATATTCACTAAGCATTTGTAAGTCAGTGATTTATAGGTTTAAAAAGAGCTGTTCTAGACTATGAATTGATAAATTGAGTTTAATCTAATACTGATGAGATACTGCGGGAAAAAATGCTAGAAAATTAAATATATCACTCAAAACACTTATGAGCTCCAGTATTATTTCTATACTAAATATATGTCCTCATAGTTTCAGGCTGTGGAGAATTAATATTAGCTATATTTCACTGACATGTCTAATCTTGCAGCCGTTTAAGGTTTAACCTCTGTCCCATTTGCAAACACATTTTACAGCCTACTCAGGATTTACATCCATCAAACATACTATTTTAGTCTTTTTGTTTCTTTTTTTTTTTTCGTTGTATACCCCTTTCATTATCACACATCCTCACTTGTCCTCCCCTTTTCCTAACTTTTTATCTCTCATCCTTATTCACTTTTACCCTGCTACTTCATTTCCTTTTAATGCTCTTTACTCCGCTTTAAATGAAGTGTGTGTGTTTTTTGATGACAAGAAGCAGTCAGCCTGTATTCACGGCTCATCTGGTGGGACAGTTTATTGGAGAGAGGTCAATGTGATGCCTGGATGCTAAACTAAAGCCTTTCTGCCTGCTTTATTCTTTCATTAATATGCCGTGAAGGCGAGACACTACAACTTTCAATTTTAGAGATTGTGGGCTTTCATAATGTGTTTCTTCAATGTAAAGAATGCATCCAAAGCACACTTTTAAATATGTGTCGCACTTTATAAATTTGTGTCTTTAGATTTCAATTGCATATTTGTGCACCTGAAGTTGCTGAGATTTTTATTTCAGTATGTTGATGTACTTCCAAATGAACCGAATATTGAGTAGGGGACGGGGCTTTTTTGCACATCATTTACTCATAGCAAACTAATGGTCAAACTGACGTCAACAGAAAAAACGTGAATACAAATGGTCAGATTTTGATTGAAGGTTACACTGTAAAAAATGTCAGTGATTTCAATGGTAAAAAACTGTAACCAGGTTAACAGTAAGTTTCCTTAATATATACAATGAATAATTGTAAAAACTTACTTTCCTAGAACTCCCTGCATGGCACTTCACTTTTTATGCGGTTTTGTTGACATTAATATGGTTCTTTTTAGTTTTTTTCTCTTGAGTTATGCACATTAGAGTTTTATGCATTGTCTAATGTTGATAAATAAGGCTTTTTTTGTCATTAACCAATGTTTTGAAGTATTAACATCTACACGACTTAACTTTCTCAACCATTGTGTTTTTGTTTGTGTAACAAAGTTAAGTTGTGTAGATGTAAGTACTCCAAAACATGTATATATGACAAAAAAACGTAAATGTATGTATGACAAAATACAGTGTCATAAAAATAAAAGGTCACACTTTATTTTGATGGTCCTTTTGTTGAATTTAAGCTACATTGCATCTACATGCCAACTAATTCTCATTAGATTATAAGTAGACTGTTAGGTTGGGGTTAGGGTTGGGGCTAGGGTTTGGGTTAGTGGAAGTTGACATGTACTTGCAAAGTTTCTTATAGTCAGTTAAATGTCTGTTGAAGGAGCAGTATCAACAGATATTAAGTAGACAGTCTATTAATACTCAAATGGACCCTCAAAATAAAGTGTAACCAAATAAAATGTAGAAATTTCTTTTAAGTTCCTACCATATTTTTATTTTGGCAATCACAGCTGCCACTTTTTTGCCATAAATGTTATGAATTTTCTTTGTAGTGTACCAAAACAAACTTTTTTCCGAGGATTAACTTGCACGCATTAATTGATAACCTAAAGAATAACAATGTGCGCTAGCCATAAATCTCCAATTCAGCAGTAATTACAGCCATCAGACTTTACAGTTTTACTAATATCTATATTCTAAAGCTTTTTCTTTGATAATTTGCCTGGTTATATACAGTATTTAATTCTACAAAGAAATGTGAAAAAAATCAGGTTGTTGGCAATATGTTCTGAATGATTAAAAGGAGATTCCCAAAATCCCCTCTGTAAAAACTTTTCTTTGACTCTGTCCAACAACAACAACAAAACCTTGAACTTTAAAAACTTGAATGTATTCAAATTAATGCAAATGTAATGATATAATGCCTCATTTGCATATCCAAACATAACATTTTGGGAAAACTTGGGAAAACAAAAAAAAAGTTTGCAATTTGTAATGCAATTAGTTACAAAAGTATTAATACAGCTATTAATATGTATTTTTTTAATCTACTGACCTGCAGTGTTTTGCATGAATGATCAAAAGCTCTCAATAGTTCAGTCACACTTCAGTCACCCCTCAGCATCTTCTGTGTTTCAGTGCCGTGGGTAAGACGTGCCTGCTCATCAGCTACACCACTAATGCCTTCCCAGGAGAGTATATACCCACAGTGTGAGTTCAGTGTGTTGAGTTTTGAACTTGTGTGTCAGTTTTTTATGGCTGCATTTGTGAAACGTTGTGAAAAATCTGCGTGTGACCCTCAGGTTCGACAACTACTCTGCAAATGTTATGGTGGATGGCAAACCTGTCAACTTGGGCCTTTGGGACACAGCAGGACAAGAGGACTATGATCGCCTTAGACCACTCTCATACCCCCAAACGGTACTGAAACATCTATGTTATTGGCTAATTTTGACTGATCGTAATTAATTTTCTTGTTTAGCAAGGAATATACATTTTCTTTTTTTGTTGCCAAAACATTTTTGTAGTCAAGTAGTTTTATTGTATAAATTACGAAGACTGCATTCGTAAGTAGACATTTTATTGTTATGAAGAAAGTATATTTCTGCTGTGTGTTTTGTAAATTATGATCAATACTGTGTATTGTAACACGGTAATGATCAACCGTAATCTAAATTTGAGCTTTCTTTTTGTCAAAGAATTGTGAATAAGAATATGATAATATAAAATGTGTGCTTCATTAGAGCCTTCACTGGAATAAATTCCATTTTCAAATATATTCAAATAGAAAAAAAAGTCCTACCGACCGCAACCATACCCTGAATGGTATATGCGCGTACATGTACAAGTGATTTGTACACTTACACAATACATTTGAAGAGAAAATTATTAGTCCTCCTGTAAAATTTGTATTCTTTTTCCAATATTCCCCAAGTGATGTTTAACAGAACAAGGAAATCTTTCATAGTATTTCCTATTGTATTTTTCTTCTGGAGAACATCTTATTGCTTTTAGTTTGGCTGGAATAAAAATTATTATAAAAAAAAAGTAAAAACTGCTATGGTCAATATTATTAGCCCCCTTAAGATTTTTTTCAGTTGGCTACAGAACAAACCACTGTTGTTCAATAACCAGTCTAATTAACCTACAGTAACTTGCCTAGTTAACCTAATTAATCTAGTTAAGCCTTTTAATTGGACGTTAAGTTGAATGCCAGTAAAATAACTAGTTACATTTTAAGCACTGTCATGTGACAAAAGATTTTAGTTATTACAAATGAGGAATTCAAACTTTTATGTTTAGAAATCTTCTCTCAGTAAAACAGCACTTGGGAAATATTTGAAAAAGATTTCAAACTTCACAGGAGGGCTAATTTTTTTGTCTTCAACTGTGCATATATAATTTCAGAAGTCTATATTTCAGTTTTGCAATGTATAGTGCAATTTAATCTAAAATGAATAATTGATGAGATTGATTTTTACAAAGAACCTCCTTTTGCTTTCTACAGGATGTGTTTTTAATTTGCTTCTCACTGGTGAGCCCTGCATCCTTTGAGAACGTCAGGGCAAAGGTTCGTATCCATCAAAAATAAGATAATAACAAATAATTCCTTTACATTAGGACTCCTTAAATAGTTGTTGCAGGCCTTGTTTTAACAAATTTTATCTCTTCATAGTGGTACCCTGAGGTTCGCCATCACTGTCCAAACACCCCAATCATACTTGTGGGCACCAAACTCGACCTGCGGGATGACAAGGACACTATTGAACGTCTACGGGATAAGAAACTAGCTCCTATCACTTACCCTCAAGGTCTTGCTATGGCTAGAGAAATTGGTAAGAATGATTTGTGCAGTGGTGTGAAAAAGCATTTGCCCCCTTACAGATTTTTTTTTTGCATGTTTGGTACAATTGAATGTTTCAGATTATCAAACAAATTTAAATATTAGTCAAAGATACCACTAGTAAACACATCATGAATTTCATTCATTCATTTTCCTTCAGCTTAGTCCCTTTATTAATCAGGGGTCGCCACAGCGGAATGAACCGCCAACTTATCATATGTTTTAAACAGCGGATGCCGTTCCAGCCGCAACCCAGTACTGGGAAACACCCATACATTCTTACATTCACACACACACACTCATACACCGCGGCCAATTTAGTTTACATCATGAAGTTTTTTGTATTTAAAATAAAGGTTTTTTATTATTAAGGGAAAACATATTCCAAAACTATGTAGCCCTGTGTGAAAAAGTGGTTAATTCATTTAAAGCTTAATCATAATTTTGCATGAATTATCCAATTTGTGTTGATTTCCTTGCTTGCTTCTTTTACAGAAAGGTGCGCTTATCTGTATAACTTTAAAAAAATATTTATCTATTTTATTTATTATTATTATTATTAGGTTTTTTCTTTAAATGTATCCACTGACCCCCCCAACCTAAGAGTTCAGAGAAGGTCTCTTAATTTATTTCATTTCAAGCTGGATACACGTTGGCTATAAAAAGCATTTGACACCAGAAAACTCATACATACAGTTGAAGTCAAAATTATTAGCCCCCCTGTGAAGTTTTTTTTTCTTTTTCAAATATTTCCTAAATGAAATAAATCCTTACAACAGAGCAAGGACATTTTCACAATATTTCCTAAAATATTTCTTATTCTGGACAAAGTCTCATTTCTTTTAGTTTGTCTAGAATAGAAGCAGTTTTAAAATTTGTTAAAACCAGTTTAAGGTCAAAATTATTAGCCCCTTTAAGCAATATTTTTTTTTGGACAGAACAAACCATCGTTATACAATGCATGATTACCCTACCTTGCCTAAATAACATAATTAACCTAGTTATGCCTTTAAATTGCACTTTAAGCTGAATACTAGTATCTTGAAAATATCTACTAAAATATTATGTACTGTCATCATGGCAAAGATAAGAGAAATCAGTTATTAAAACTATTATGTTTAGAAATGTGTTGAAAAAATCTTCTTTCAATTAAACAGAAATCTGGAAAAAAAATACAGGGGGGCTAATAATTCAGGAGGGGTAATAATTATGACTTCAACTGTATATACAGTATAGCCACTTAAAAAAAACACCTAAACTTTTAAGGGTGTTTCTCTCTTTTTGGATACTCTGTCTTTGTAGGTGCTGTGAAGTATCTGGAGTGTTCTGCTCTCACGCAGCGGGGTTTAAAAACCGTCTTTGATGAGGCAATCCGTGCTGTTTTGTGCCCTCCTCCTGTGAAGAAGAGGGGCAAGAAGTGTACTGTGTTTTGAGGAACATCCCAGCTATTTCCTTCATCGATATGCCATGCAAACAGCAAGCTCTTACTGTTCAGTTCTGCTGTTACGAACCGATCAGTCCACTTTATGAGGTGTCAAACTGCATTTTTTTGTCTTATGTCTGATGTAACAGATCAACATCAACATAAAAATGCTAAATTTGCTTTGTTTGCGTTTTTATTCAGATTTGCCTTAAGAGTGAAGGGAGTGACGTAAGGCCACGACGTGTGTGTCAGGATGAGTTATTAGTTACTGAAAATTAAGCATAGCGAGTTCTCTGCCCCGTTCCAACAAAAGTTTGATTTTTTCAGAGCTTATTGTGTGGGAATTGTTGCTATTCATATTTTACCTGCAGGTACTTTTCCCTTTGGGGATTGGTGAATGTGTCAGAAGATTGTGTAAATAATAGCTTTTGCAAGTTAAATGCGTGGCCATAGTCGGTACTCTCACTTGAGGGGTGACTGTAAAAAAATTTTTTTATTAGTATTTTACTTTTTGCCTGTTCAACATTTCATACTGTACCTGCATTTTACTGTGAATGTACTGTATGTCAATGACAGAAATATTACACTCCTATGAAATACTATAAGATGCTATAAATGAATAAAAAATACCATAACAAATAATCTGTAATCACAATTGGACTACATACACCGCAAGCTGCAAATGAACGTAATTTTGTGTAGACTGTATGTTACACTAAGTGTCTTTTTAATTTAATTTCGCAAAACATTTTCCTATATATTTTGATATGTTTGAAGGACAATGAAATGTGCCATTACTGATTTATGTGTAGGGCTAAAATAATGCCCGGTGGTTGTAGTTGTTGTTTGTTTGTTTTTTGGGAAGTGTTCATCTTTGATATGATTAAACGATTAATGTTTCAGTTTTAAAGAGATAAAAATGTGTCTGCTCTGATTGAGGATTTATGTTTTCAGGACTTTTTGTGTTTTAGTGATGTAAAGACTGAAATTAAACTACTGGCAGATATGGAATCACGGCCGCTGTTTCACTTCTTTGCCTTACGATAAACCAGGATGAGTGAGACACTGTGATTACGGTTGTAGTGGTATTATGTAAACTATGAAAAAAGCCTGATAAAGTGTTGCAAAAGAAATCCAAAATAAATCTACCTAAACGACAGCAAGTTATAAACTAAACCACTTAAACTTGACCCCTACTTAAACTTAGGTGAAGATTATAAAAAATAAGAACCAAGAGCATTTGTTTGGAACTATGGACTATATCTTGAAAGCTTGAACCATATATTTTTGTATGTTTTGTTTCTTATTAATATTGGTTCCATGTATTATCTCGACAGCACTTTATGCTCCATTATTTATTGCATGAAATACCATTGACTTTTAAAAAGCAATAAAGCATTCATCTTAGTAACAGCTTTTCATTGTTAGCTCATAGTATACTGTTGTGTATATGTTAGTGTTTATTACATAAATCTAGAGTTCTAACTGCAATATTCTGCTAAACATTTAGTATCTGAAAATATCAGTGTTTATTTATTTATTTAACTGTAGCTTTATGTAAACAAACTGTAATTTCAATTTTTAGAAGCAATATTTGTTGGAATTTATTTTCAGAATTGATTATGTAAATCGTTCAAAAATCTATGTGATATTTAATGTCGGTAAAAGTGTGCAAAAATATTTAAATATGACACTTTATGATTTTATTTTTTGTCCTCTATTGACATATATGTAACTTTTATAAATCAATGCACAGGGTTAATATTCCAAACTAACATCTTCCACCTGCAATTTTTTTTTAAAATTATTGCATATGAACACATATTACAACAAGAAATACAATTCACACAATATGCCAACAGTACATATTATTGCAAGTAAAGATTATTTTTTTTTAATAAAAAACAGCCAGAGGAATAAAAATAAATTAAAGGAAGTCAAACCATATTATGATTATACAGTTTACTTGTCAATTTTGAATTAACAGATAACATTACAGGTCCTGAGAGCTTTTGTTGATTTACGTTTATATACTATATTACAATACTGTTTGAATTCGTTAATTAAATGAAAAAATTTGGTTCACCACCCGACCACCTCACTTCAATTTTCCCATTACAACCATTAGTTGATAATATACGTTTTAGCCGTTTCTATATTGTAATCATTCACATATATCATTATATCAGACCCACCCGATTTAACAGCTGTATTAAGGTTCCTTGTGATGAAATTCTCAATATCATTGCTTTGTATAAATGCAATGGAAAACAAATGAAAAATTGTTTCTTTTTCATCACAACAAAATTCACGAGTGGTCAATACTTAATTTAAAATGTTCCGATACATGTTTCACTGGATAAATTCTATGCAATATTTCCTATACATTATCCTTTACTTTGTTATTCCTTTCACCGGCAAAATATAGCTGCCAAGTGCGCGTGCAGTGACTCGCGAAGTGTCAAGGTAGTGACGTCTCCGCGCTGCCTGTCGTCGACCACGCGCACTCTGATGCCCCGGATGTGTTTGTGTGCTCTGTTTCTGCAGAGGAGGAGGAGATGCCACTACCCGTGCAGGTCTTTAACTTTCAGGTAAATTAGCACCTTTTTAATTCTCCTCCGTCGCCCTCCGCAGTATGAGAGCGGGTAGAGGGAGCACACCGAGGCGAAGCGCCGGTGTTTACGGTGTTAACTGCTCCTGTACGGCAGCCGTTGGCTCGTCTAGCGTGAGCTCGTAAGTCACAGCGGCCCTCAGGACGCGGCAGCACTTCTCAAGTTTAGCGGCGGGACTCGTTTATCCGCCCGCGGAGGCACTCCGGTGCACTTTCGACAATAAACACGACCCGCGGAGCTGTTTTGGTACCCACTCGGAGGGCTCCTGTAGATTTTCTTGCGGTTGTTTGTGAAACACCCGGGTTGAAACTTTCTTTAGCCGGCTAAGTGTATTTAGCAAAGCTATCTCGTTAGCCAGCTGTCTGTTTTGTATCAGTTAGCCAGTGTGCTTAAAATTCAGGTTGGGTCTCTAAACATTCTGTAATACCTTCACGGAAAGCCATCGTTTACATGTTCCATGGCTACATAATAATGCTTAAAATACTGTCTATGTAGGCAGCACCCTAGGTTTTGAGATACAGCCTTCATAATTTGCTTGCAGAGATGAATACACAGAGCATTGAGTATTTCAGATTTAAACATGGTTGGTTTTAATAACAGAAATGTTTAAACGCAGTGGATCTTTTTATCAATTTTATTGAATGATATTTACATTTTAGAAACACTAGACTCGTTTAGTTATTAGAATGACATTTATGAAACTGTGCATTTACAATGAACTTAATCAGTTATTGCAGACAATGTCTGGTGTTATGTATGATGTAATCTTAATCTTAGATATGGCCATCAATGTAACCACAAGACGTGCTTATATTTAATAATACAGTATATCATGATAATTAGCGTGTATGATTTTATTTTGGGCACTTCAAAGTACTGTGTATAGTGCTTTAACGAATATTCAGATTGTTTTATTAGTACTACTACTAGTAGTAGTGTTCATCACAACACCAAATGCTTTAACACTTACTAGTAGGCTATTTATTATTCAACATAAACATTTTCACATATTAAAGGGGTGGTTCACCCCCAAAAAATTCTGTCACCAGTTACTCACCGTTTACTTGTTTCAAACCTCTATGATTTTTTTTGTTTTGTTTTGTTTAACACTAAAGAAGATATTTTGATCAAGGATGGAAACCTTTAACCATCGACTTCCGTGGTATTTGTTTTTCTTACTGTGGGAGTCAATGGTTACATTTTTTCAGCTCTTTTCAAAATATCTTATTTTGTGTTCAACAGAAAAAAGAAAGATTTGAAACCACTTGAGGCAGAGTAAATAGTGAGTAAATTTTAATTATTGGGTGAACTATCCCTTAAATGTAGCCTACAAAATGCCAAATATATATATATTTAAAAAAAATTCTTTTGTTTTTATTATACCACTTAAAGTAACCATTTCTTAGAGATTATGCTAATATCATGATAATACCATATAAAATTGGTAGTTAAAGAACATTTGATGCCATCTATGCCTAGTTAACTCTGATTTGAATGTAATATTTTGAAGAATAAAGTCACTGAAAAATAAAATGTAATATTAAAGGAATATTTACCTCCTGATGTCTGTGAATTGACATAACATGCATCAAAATCCATCAAAATTTCATCTGACCTCACAAATAATGACCCATCACTTCAAAAGTACAAACCTTTTTCCTTTTGGCTGGTTCATATTCATGCATTCATTTTAGAAACTTTGACTTGTTTTTGTCTCTGAGCTGCTGCCGCCCCGCTGTGATCTTGATAAGCATCCGCCTTCATGCATGAGAGTCTTCTTCAGTCAGTGTGGTGGGATGCTGAAGGGCAGGTTCAGGGTAGTATCAGGGAAAGCTCAGGTGTAGAGCTGAACGTCTACTTTCAAAGAAGCATGTCTGACCAATACATGGAGTTTACAGTGAGATCCAGTGTGTGCAGCTCAAGCTTTTCTTCAAACTCACTGGAGGTAACCACACAGTTTATGCAGATAGGAAGTGAAGCCGTCTGAAAGCCTTCAAGCTGATGTTTAGTGTTGTGATGTTTTTCTTTTCACGTGAGATTTGGGCTCCTCTAAATATTCCTTAGAGCTTCATAAGTTTGTTAGGACTTTTTTGTTTAGCCCACTTTGGTTTGTTACATATGCTACTTCTTTTTTAACATAATGGTTTTTGTGTTAACAGGGGTCTGTAGAGCCCATGCAGATAGATGCTGACCCTCAGGAAGACCAGCAGAATGCGCCTGACACCAACTATGTTGTGGAAAACCCGACATTGGTATGTTCAGTGTTTATCATTGAGATCTCGGTCATGTCTTTAATGGTCCATATAATTGTGTATTATTAGCTTCCTCAGGCTGTTGGCTTTCATACATATATAAATCACTTAAAAAAAAAAGGAATATTTAAAATATCCTTAACTTAAATGCCTATTTTTAAAATGATATTTTGTTTTGTATTTAAAAAATCCACTTATAAAAAACATGCGACTGCTACAGATGTGTTTTTAGGCATTGCAGTATTATAATTTAGGCTAAAATAAGATTTTTATTTTGAGTTTCACATTCAATTATTAAAGTTGGTATTATTGTTATTGTCATTTATCATCTTAGGGTGTTTAACATTATTAAAATTAGCTTTTGTTGCTATAATTTCAGTTTTAATTGTGGTAATTCTAACACTGCAGCTTGAACTGATTTAGATGAAGTGAGATGCCAAGGCAGTATTTCTAGGGCACTGCTACTGTTTTCTTCCTCTTTTAAATGTTTTTATTTTAAAGGGGTTGTCGTGAGGTTCCTGTGTGTACATAATACGGTCATAGTTTTTCTCAGATACAACCCACAATCATCATGCCTTGAGTGTGTGTGTAGTAAGCTAAAGTGTACCTATATTTAATTAGTCTCTTTGGGGTTTAATATTCACAAATCATGTCACAATTTTATTTGTGTAAAGTAGGGTTACATTTTTTTTGTGTGTGTGTGTGTGTGTTTTTTTTTTTTTTTTTAATACCAGTAATTAAACAACTTTTTTTGAGAGTGTGTTTTTGTGCCTGAACCTTGACTGATTTAGGCCTGTCATGGATAAATGACACACAAACCTCCAGTAGGTGCCTGGCAAACCCCTGTGCTAGTTAATGTTTTAATGAATTACTTATTCAAGCTGTTCATTTAAAATATCTGATTAGTTTAGAAACAATGGAATTGTCAATTAATTAGTTTGATAACTAATATGGCCAATATGGTAATATAATATGGCCAATATAAAATGCTTCCCTGTTTATCTCTGACTCAGAGCTGTGTTTTATTTTTTCTGTACAGGATCTAGAGCAGTATGCGTCCAGCTACAGTGGACTGATGAGGATCGAGAGGCTGCAGTTTATTGCAGACCACTGCCCTCAGCTACGAGTGGAAGCACTGAAGATGGCCCTGTCCTTTGTCCAAAGAACCTTTAATGTTGATGTCTATGAAGAAATCCATCGCAAACTCACTGAAGCCACAAGGCAACTCCTGTTTCGTTTTTTTCCCACTCCACTCTTAACATTGGTTCCCAATGGGAAAAACAAGCATGACATTTACTAAGTCAGAATTTTAAAATTTGTCTCACCACAGGGAAGTGCAAGGTGTCCCAGATGCGGTACCGGAGGGGGCAGTTGAACCCCCTCCTCTCGACACAGCCTGGGCAGAATCTACCAGGAAAAAAGCCCTGCTCAAACTGGAGAAGCTGGATACCGACCTTAAGAACTATAAGGGAAACTCCATCAAAGAAAGCATAAGGTAAGCCACAGGTGGAAAAGCCAGTTCCTGGAGGGCCGCAGCCCTGCACAGTTTAGTTCCAACCCTGCTTCAACACACTTACCTGTAGGTTTCAAACAAGCCTGAAGGACTCAATTAGATTGATCAGGTGTGTTTAATTAGGGTTGAAACTAAACTGTGCTCCGGCCCTCCAGGAACTGGCTTTGACACCTGTGAGGTAAGCCATACTATTTGTCTTTCCCTTATTTGTATTGATCCCAATTTTTTAAAATCTGTTATACTGAATATCCGAATATGTCCTGTGTGGGTTCAGGAGGGGTCACGATGACCTTGGAGATCACTATCTTGACTGCGGTGACCTCAGCAATGCCCTGAAATGCTACTCCCGAGCCAGAGACTACTGCACTAGCGCCAAGCATGTCATCAACATGTGTCTTAATGTAATCAAGGTACAGACTGATTTTCCTCCCTGGTCATTATCTGGTTCTTTGGTTCATTTTGTCCAAAATTACTCTTTAGCAGTTTAAAATCTTGATGTGGATAGCTTAAAGGGTTCATTAAGTGCTTTTTTTAGTCCAATTAAAATTTTATAATTTTTATATCAAAAACATCATCATTTAGAAGTTATAGGCTGTTTTCTGTGCTTTTTTTTTTTTTAACCACCTCAACAGAACACACTTTTTCAGTAGGAGTGCTCAATTGTAGACTCACAAATAAACATCCATTTGTAAATGGCTTGCAGTAAGCATGTTGGAAAGGACTACCAATGTAAACCTCTGCATGTATATATGACAGCATACATTTTTTTATACATTTAAGATTAAGGTTATATATAATAAACAAAGCACTTGTGACCATGTGATAAAACAGTTCTGCGGGGTAGACTAACAAGAACGTTTTGACTTATGAATCTTGCAGGTTAGTTATGTATGCACTAGATTTATTAATATAAAATAATTATTTATCAGTTCAAGACCCCTTTAAAGATTCACAGTTTTTAATGACAAATGTAATTTTTTTTTATAGGTTAGCGTTTACCTCCAAAACTGGTCCCATGTACTTAGCTATGTCAGCAAGGCTGAATCCACTCCAGAGATAGCAGAGGTGAGCGAAATCACCAATTCTGGTTTACTGTGAGATTTCAACAGACTGACTCATTTCTATGTTTTCGCAATCTAGCAACGAGGAGAACGAGATAGTCAAAACCAAGCTGTTCTAACCAAACTAAAATGTGCTGCAGGCAAGTACATTATTTGTGTTTCTAGTGTTTTGTGAATCTGTCTTTAGACAAAAAATACATAAAAATATACTATATACAAAAAACTATATATACATAAAAGGATATTAAATGGATATTAAATGTAAATAAAGTGTCTGCGTAATGATTCAAATAACTTGCATGAAAATAAATTATTTATATATATATATATATATATATATATTTTTTTTTTTAAATACTGGTTTTTAAATTGCATTGACTTTTTTTTGGAAGCATGAATTGATGTCAACATCCTTCTCTGGTCACTTTAGGATTGGCAGAACTTGCATCAAGAAAGTATAAACCGGCTGCCAAGTGCTTCCTGCAAGCCTCCTTTGACCACTGCGACTTTCCTGAGGTTTGTGCCATTTCTGACCCTGTTCTATTGCTTTGTCACATATTTCTTCTACAGTTTGTAGTGATATTTTCTGCTCTCTGCAGTTACTTTCTCCCAGTAATGTAGCAGTGTACGGGGGGCTCTGTGCCCTAGCTACGTTTGACAGACAGGAATTGCAGCGAAATGTCATCTCAAGCAGGTGAAATTTTATGTTTTCAGCGTCTTTATATGGGAGATATGTTTTTGCTGGTTACTTGTGGATCAAACCCTTACTAATTTGTAATTTACTCTCCTTTAATTTTCTTTTTTCAGCTCCTTTAAATTATTTTTAGAGTTGGAACCTCAAGTCCGTGATATTATCTTCAAGTTTTACGAGTCAAAGTATGCATCTTGTCTGAAAATGCTGGATGAAATGAAGGTAAGATTGACTAAGCAGATTTTCAGAAAGTGATTTCTGTCTCTTGTAGTTGAAATATTCTTGAGTGGTTACTTTTGTTATTTTAGGATAATCTCCTCCTAGACATGTATCTGGCCCCTCATGTAAGAACACTGTACACACAAATCAGGAACAGAGCCCTCATACAGGTACGTAAAAGGATATTTAGTGCTGGTTTGTGATCTTGATTTAAATGTTGACCTTAATTTAAGGTTAATATGATGTAGTTTCATTTATAGTACAAGGTTGTTTTGAACTACTACTGTATCTCAATATATATATTTAGTCTAGTTTTCTTTTGTTGTTTTCATTTTTATTGATCATTTTAAATGCTTAAACAATATAGGCCATAGAAAATGAGATGCCAAAAGTAATGTTTAAGAATTCAAATCTAAAAGCATATTAAGGTATATTTAATAGACAAAATATTTTAAAAAGATAAAATATATTAACAAAATCCAAAATTTTGAGCTGGAGACCTCTGGATTAGTTGAAATGGAATGACCCTGCATATTTAAATCAATAGGATTTGCAACAGCAGTGTTCAATATGTCACCAAACGTTTTTGCAAGCCATAATGGCACATGTACACGATCAATAAATGTCAGATCAACTTTGTCATCAAGTCTTACTTGCCATAGTTATGCTGAAATGAAATGCAGAATGCAAGTTAAAGTTGAAAATGGGATTGGCATAAGATGACATTTGCTCTGAAGTTGCGCTTTTATGGCCGATTGATTGAATTGAGTCTTTTATCTCCCACGGGCAGTACTTTAGCCCCTATGTGTCAGCAGACATGAACAAAATGGCCGTGGCCTTTAACACCACAGTGGCAGCTCTGGAGGATGAACTGACCCAGCTGATCCTGGAGGGCTTGATCAATGCTCGCATCGACTCCCACAGCAAGGCAAGCCTGTGCTCTCTGTCTCTTTCACTCTCCCTCTTTCACCTCCTCTTTCTCTCTCTTGTCACCCTGATACTTCCTCTTCTCAAATTGAGAAGGCGAAAATGTACTCATCATCTACTCACACTCAAGTGGTTCCAAACATGATTTTTTTTTTCTTCTGTTCAACACCAACAAGATATTCTGAAGAATGTTGGAAAAACAGTCATTTAAATCCATATTAGTAACAAAAGTTCTATGGAATCAGTAGCTGCTGCTTTCCAAGATTATGTTAATCATTTTGGATGAACTATCCCTTTAAATATATATATTTTTTTAAATCAACCTTTATAATGAACAAATTACTTTCAGCAGATCATGAATCACCCCTAAAACAAGTCTTTCCACTGCAGTATTACTGTATGGGTTTAATATTACTGTAGGAAAAACAAGGAGAAAAAAATATTTAAAAAGAAAACACTATGAACTCAAGGGTTTTGGCCACAGATATGGTTGCGATTAATGCTATTTTAAAATATCACGCGTATTATTTTAATGATGGATAAAAATAAAGCATAAAACCAAACATACCTCTTGCTCACTTTATCAATTATTTTTAGCACAACCATATTATTCAAAATGATGTGTTTCCCTGCTTCTTGAAAGGAAATGTCTGAAACCGGAAGTGCAATACATAATTGGGAACACATTAGTGATATGCGGAAAAGGTGGATGGTACATTTCATGATGCATACAATTACAAATCAATTTCAAGCATGATTTCTACTTTACAATTAAGAGTAATGTGGTTATCAGAGAGCATCATGTCTAAGTAGTGTCCATACTGCAGAAATGTACAGTTCTGGGAGGTAATGACGGTGTTTAAGCAAGAATACCTGAATGAATGAATCCTACAGCATGCTACTCCTGTGAACTGAAAGCCGTTCTCTTCACGTTTGTAGATCCTGTACGCCAGGGACGTGGATCAGAGAAGCACAACATTTGAGAAGTCTCTACAGATGGGCAAAGAGTTTCAGAGACGAGCGAAAGCCATGATCCTGCGGGCGGCTGTGCTTCGTAACCAGATACACGTCAAGGTAACAGGGTCTCCAGGGTAACGTGTCCTCGCTCTGCTCTTCATCTAACCATCTCCCGCCCCATCCCGTCAGCATTTGCGCCACACAGTCCTCTGTTTCTTTATCTGTTGAAGCAGTAACACATCTGATTTTATAGGATTTATGTGATGAAGTCTCCACTGTTTTAATGTGTACATCACAATCTGCATGAGTTTTGTTGTGCTAAGTGAATGCTAAAGTACTGGCTCAATTTAAGTTCAAGTTCATCAACAGCACGTGTCAAGAGATCGTTTTAAAACAGATTCACTGCAGGTAGTCAAGAGTTACAAAGGGTTCTGCAGTACACCGATGACATTACTTACCAACTCTGATTTTCTTTTATTTAAAACCAGAAAACATTTAGTTCAGCTGCATAACGAGTAGAGTTGTAAACTGAAGCTGTCCACTCTTTCAGCTTTAGATTTGCGCACCGTACCGGACACAGTACAAGTTTAGTAAGCATTAAATTGTCTTTTTAAGGCAAAAATCTAGGTTACAGTTGAGGCACTTACAACGGAAATGATTGGGAAGTATATACTGTGCTTTAATATGATCTTAGTAACTCAATTGTTTATATGAAAAAAGTGCTTTTGTTTGGGGTAAAAAAAAAACCTTTTTATTTTGAAAGGATGGATTCAATTAATCATCCGTGACAATAAAAGCATTTAATAATGTTTCAGACAAACTTTATAATTTTTTCCGAGAAGCTTTAAAACTTTTTCATAGTTTCCACAATAATACTTAGTTTAATAGTGTTTAACATTGTAAATCAGAAATGTGTTCGAGTAGCAAATCAGCGTATTGATTTCTAAAGAATCATGTAACATTGAAGATGAATAATGATGCCTAAAATTCAGCTTTAAGTCACAAAAAATTGGTTTTAAAATATTTTTTTAAGTTATGTTAAATTGTAATATTGCACAGTATTTATAGTCATAATGTATTTAATTAAATGTGATCCTGAAACACAAAAGCCAGTCATAAGTGCCTTTTTTTTTTTAAATTTATACATCAACTAAAAACTCAATAAATAAATTTTCCATTGATGTATACTTTGTTAGTATAGGGCATATTTGGCTGAGATACAACTATTTGAAGATCTGGAATCTGAGTTTTTTTTTTTTTTTAATACTCAGAAAATCACAATTAAAGTTGTCTAAGTGCTTATCAAAAATTAAATGTTGATATATTTAAAGTAGATCTTTACTGATAATTATGATCTTAACTTAATGATTTTTTGAAAATCTATAATTTTGGCCCATACAATGTGTTTTTAAAGCTTAAAAAAAAGTTTATTGTATGGGTCAAAATTGACTATTTTATATCTGATTGTCTAAAAATATACACCTACAACTTTAGACTGGTTTTGTGGTCCCGGGTAATGTGCATTTTAGTCATTTCCTTGCCAAGAAAACAGAACACTTTAAATTCTAGATAGGCTTCCCATTTCAGCAATTTTAAAATTGTCCCACTTAGTACATCAGCTTAACCCATTTTATCAACATTCTGCATAACTTGAATTGAGCCTGGAATATTCCTTTTCATCCCTGTTATTCTTCGTGAACACCAGCATGTTTCCCTTCTCAGTCTTGTTTTTTTATTTATTTATTCTCTTGCTACACTGGCGACTGACCCTCTGGTTCCCTTCACAGTCCCCTCCAAGAGAAGGCAGTCAAGGGGAGCTCACACCTGCCAACAGCCAAACACGAATGAGCACCAACATGTGAAGACTGATGCCTCTCCTAGGAAAGTACACAGGGCCAATGCCGCATCTTAGGCCCCTGTTTAGAAATCAATTATTTCCCTGCTGAAGAGAGAAAAATCACAATCTAAAGACTTTAAGTTGGGAAGATCTCTGTTGTCTGTATTAAAGACAAGCACACCGTGTTGCTCAAACGAAAGGAAAAAAAAACAAAAAAAAAAGAGAAACGCGGAACTTAAGCTGTACTGGCCTGTTGTTCTTTGTAAAGAATGCACTTTCCTCTGTATCTTGTGACAAACCTTGATTACACATTGAGAAACCTCATCACAAAACATGCTTTTAAAATAAACATACATTCAAAAAGATGCTTCAGCTTGGAAAGCTTCTTGTTAGATTGATTTTTAACACCCAGTGGTTTTTTTTACTCACTTGTTTTGCTGTTTAAATAAGATTTTTACTCCAGTAAATTATTATGATCTGCTCAATGACATTCAACAAACGTAGACTAGCATTTATGGCCTTGAATAAACTATACATAGAAATATGCATTGGTCATTATTAGAAATGGAAGTGTGTCTGTTTTTCTTAAATTTATAAAAAAAAAAACTTGTAATAATCCAAGAAGCCGGTTTGCAACAAAAAAAACAATATTTTTACACTTACATTTAAGAACAGTGTGGGATTCATTCGGTTTGTTTTTAAGTTAAATGACACATATTTTAAGGCACTGAGTTGAGTCCTGATGCTTAAACGGACTTTGTGGAAATTAAACAATGACTGTAATAATAAAGTAAACATTATTGAACTGAAGTTGTATTACAGCTGCATACCTTCCTAAAATAAAACAGCACAATAGAAAAGGTAAAACGTCTGAATTTAAAACCCATATTTACTTGATCAGGAATCTGTGTAGTGTAACTGTCCTCAAAATGAATGTCAGGAAGTGTGTGAAATTGTTACAGTGATCATCCATTACTGCACAAGAACATAGAGTAAATGTTTATACATGTTTGAAAAATAAAAACTGTAAAAATCCAAACGTCAAATTGCGATTTTGGTTGCAACAAAACCCTGTTTCATTTCAGAAGACAATAAATAGTAAAAATGCAGAAGTTCAGAATGAAGATGTTTATCAGTGCATTTCCACAAAGGTCCAGAGTCCTTTGTAGAAATACACAAGAGAGTCCAGCTCCTTTTTTTTGGCTAAAGATTGTGCGTTCATTGTGCCTGCTTCACAGACTGCATTCTCAATGATTATCAAAATACACAACTCTAAGAAGCAATCTGGAAAAGACACAGCAGTCCAGAAAATGGTACTTCATTACAGAAACCTAGCACCACATAACCATGTGCCAAATTCATCTCAATCACATATTAATAATGGAGAACCAGATTTGGCCTCAACTGCCTTCTTTAACTTTCAATTCAGTGCAGCAGCTTTCTAATGGTAAATCAATGTGTCTTGATGTCACTGTCTCCCATATCCAGTCCGCTTTAAGCTTGTAATGGATCATGGACTGCAGTGGAAACTGTCTGAGCGCTGGGTTTTCCGTTTGTCAGGCCTCCTCCACCTGAATCAGAGTTGCACAGTCTCAAAGCCTTGGTTTTGAACCTCAATCCATGGCCTGTCAAAGAGGAAATGCATTGAGATTCATGCTGGGTAAAGAGACTGCAATGTATAGACAGAACAATAGTGTTTTATTTGTAAACATTTTAGAGCAATGAATGTGCTACATTTATCATCTTGTTTTACCAGAGTATGAGCAGACATTGTAGAGTATGTCACTCGCTTTGCAAAAACCAAACACATGCATTCTGAAGCATTCTCTGCGATGAAGCCTATTAGAATGACCCATAATTAAAGTTACAAAAAAAAGTCTATGAGTTTTTTTATAGGTTATGAGTATCACATTTCAAGCACAAGTGCCATTTTTCAGAATAAAAAAAAAAAAGTTAACATCAATAATAGTTGTCTTTTCTTTTCTAGTTTTGCACTACTCTCAATTCAGTAATATATTATTAGTCACTTATTTCATTTCTAAGCGAATCCATCCATTTTGACTGAATCGTTTGAATGAATGATTCAATAGATCACAGACTGACTGTTTTAGTGGCATATATTTATCTATGATGAGCCTAAACCAATGCACTCAGCAAATTAATGTTTACATTTTTTTTAACTCTAACATTTTTGAAATTCACTTTGGGAATACTGCATACCCCTACTTAGGTTGATGTAATAAAATGAGTTTGAATTAGGGCGGCACAATATATCATTTTAGCATTGATATCGCAATGTATGAATGTTTAATTTGTTTTATCTTGTTTTCTTCTGTGCTTTTATTTTGTTTATTTTATTTTCTGTGCAATTCTTTCTAAAGAGTTACTCAAGTCATTTGGTGAAATTATACATATTGCAATGTTGTTGATACAGATAAAAGTGAATTGAATTAAATGTAATAGTGTACACAGTGCAATTAGATCAGTAACCCCTTTAGAGTAGCATCACCCCCCCCCCCCCCAAAAAAAAACCCCAACTAACCAGGACAATCAGCCACTTCCTTGAAAGCCTTCCTTTTACAGCAGCCACGGCACAAGTTAAAGACACATTTGTTTCCCTGTTGAGGTAGTACAACAAAACAAAACACATTTATCTTGCGTAAATCTGTCAATTAGGAGCTTTTCCATGCCGGTTCTATTAACAGTTCAAATTAAAGATCTTGAAGTCTTACTTTAGGGTTTCCACATTGCTCACACTTGATGTATTTTGCTGCAAAACACAAGAAAAGACAATTGTTAATATAAATTATGTTAGCTTGTATTTAAATTGTTAGAGATAATGCTGGCAAAAATTGTAATAAATTTATACTGAAGAAAAATCTATTTTAAAAGAATACAGAACTGATAAAAAAAAAACAAATACTAACAACAAATGACAGTGAAGTCACTTATGTTAAAAAAGGGATTTTTTTTCATCCACAACTCAACCATTTTCAACTTTGATAATAATAAAAAATGTTTAAGCAGAAATATTAATGCCATAGACTGATTTCTGACAGATCATGTGATACTGAACACTGGAATAATGTTGCTGAAAATTCATCTTCGATATCACATGAATCATTTTTCTAAAATTTATTAAAAATGAAAAGATATTTTAAACTGTAAAAATATTGTGCAGTATTATAGTTAAGAAAAAAACGCATTGTGCCATTCAACATCAGGTTAGGAAATACTGACAAAAGATCAGTTCTTACGCTTCAGCTCTGGACAGAAGTTTTTGTGTGGGTTGCGGGCCTTCTTCTTCTGCTTATTCTTAGAGATGGAGTCATTGGGGCCGTCACTGTCCTCCAACGCCCTCTTCACACTCACAGCCTTTGTTTCCAGTGCTTTCTGCCCATTTTCAGTGTTTGGATCCTTGGGTCTGCAAAATATATTATGTTTGTATCACATACCAGTTCCAATATATGCTCAGTAGCATTCAAACTCGTTTTTCAACAATTAAACAAATGAACCTTGGATTTGGCCAATTCAGTAAGTGGCAAAGACTACGGTTAATATTATACTGATGTACTATAATTGTGTCAACGTACACTATGTTCATCAGGATTTATACAGCCATGTCAATTTTAGGGTTATTTTAAAATTTGCTTTCTTTATTGTATAATTTTCGTTTTGTTTTTAGGGAGACAACTTTATTTTTGTACCTGTCCAGAGAAAACCACAAAACAAAAAAAACAAACCTTTTAGCTAATTCTGGTGCATTTACAGCAATGATAATGTAATGTACATTATAATGTGATGGTGACATTATTTTCAAACTCACGGTGGTCTGACGTAGGGTTGACAGATCCAGTGTGGGAAGGGAAGTCCAGTCTGATTCCATTCAGATTTATCTTTTGCCATCTCTTCCTGTAATAGTGGAAAAACAAGAAATCATTGCGCTTTATTAAATGAAGCCCTAATGCAATCAATTACTCCATCTTGGGCTAACATTTGACTACAATAGACTTCTACCTGGCAACGTTGTTTCAGCTGTCTGTTGACCTCCGCAATGCCATCTACATTTTTTGCTTTGGCCAACTCTTCTCTCAGATCTTGATGTATCTGGAGACTGTGAAACATTCAAATGAAAAATAACTTTAGTTTAAATATTTTTCAGTGTTATTTATTCCCAGAATCGCAAAGCTGATTTTCAGCAGCCACCAATCGAGTCTTCAAAGTCACATGGTCCTTAAGAAATCATAGAGAAATCATTCTCTTTCCTTTTTCCATATATCATAAATATGTGGCAAAAAAATCTTATTATTTTCATTCATTCATTTTCTTTTCGGCTTAGTCCCTTTATTAATCTGGGGTCGCCACAGCGGAATGAACCGCCAACTTATCCAGCATATGTTTTACGCAGCGGATGCCCTTCCAGCTGCAACCCATCACTGGGAAACATCCATACACACACTCATTCACACACATACACTACTGACAATTTAGCTTACCCAATTCACCTATACTGCATGTCTTTGGACTTGTGGGGGAAACCGGAGCACCTGGAGGAAACCCACGCAAACACGGGGAGAATATGCAAACTCCACACAGAAACGCCAACTAACCCAGCTGAGGCTCGAACCAGCGACCTTCTTGTTGTGCCACCGTGCAGCCCAGAAAACTGTCATGCCACTTATTTATATTTATTCATTTAGCAGACGCTTTTATTGAGAGTAACTTGCAAATGAGGGTATATATTATTATTATATAAAGTGCCTGGTGCATATGGAGAGGAAAGAGTGTCCGCTACAGGTGGTTTTTCAAGTCGACTCGCTTGCGTGAAGCACACTCATAAAAGCATAATGTTTACCCAGAAATCTTCTGGGAAATACAAAGCTTTTCGAAGCATACAAGACATTTAGAGGATACAATTTTTTTTTCTTTGATTGTTCTAAATTATGTTTTTATAGGAGATTTTGTCAAGAAATGTCATCAGTAGATATTTACTCCAAAGCTTTAAAAGTGAGCAAACGTACGTGTGGTGCCACAGCTTGAAGATGTGAGCTCGGACAAAAGACAGACTGCAGGGCGAGTGTTTCTCTACGATATCCAGGTACTCCTCAGCCATTTCCCACACAGGAGGACTGCGCCCTTCAAACAGCGCAGGATTGTGCAGATTCCCTTCTGTGAATATGATGCGTTCATAATTTTAAGACTGTAATGTCAAATTTCAAAGTGTCTTTCTGTATATTTTGCATGTTTTTTGTATCGGATGTCTTTGATGAAGCTGTTACCTGCACTCATGACACCTTGCACTCCAGTCTCCTCCATGCAGTGGTGAACATCACTCAGGTGCTGGATGTTTCCATTGGCGAAAACGGGTATGTTTACCGCCTCCCTATACAAGCACAATAAAGGTACGCCATTGGGGCAAAACACTCATTTTGACCAGCAGAAAATTGTATAGTTTTAAAATGCTTAACATATTTCTAGGATACTAACAACTGGACCAGGTTTTGCATACATTATTTCACAAATGTGACAACACTTTCAAAGAAAAGAAATGAACATTACCTGTTAATTTAGTCACCCTGAACCCATCTAAACATGTCACTGTGTTCCTAAGCAGAACATTAAAGATTTAACGAACAATACTGGCAATTTGAGAGTCAAAGAAAAATATACAGGCAAACAAAATGAACACTTGTGGCTCTTGGTAATAAACTGGGGTCTCATGAAGTGACACGATCAGCAGTCTATGACACTATCATTCAGTAATGTTCTTGCATAGACTGATAGTTTCACATCTTGAGACAACAATGTGTCATCAAGAGCCACATGTGTTTAACTCTAAAGAACCAAAGCTGATTTTTTTTTCTAAATGCTCAGCTGTGAGCGATTAATACTGTCGGAGCATTTATAAAACGATGAGTAAAAAAATGAACGCTCAGCTCCTCGCCATGCTGCTGGTATTCTAAAAAATGTGCCATTTCCAATGACAACAACTGAAGAAATATGCTCAGCTTGGGAAAACACTTCAGTGGACACGCACACCCTAAAAGTGCCAGTAATCCTTGACTTATATTTCATGGATCAGTTTCATCCAAAAATCATTTTTAGACATGAGAGTAAGAAAAATGGCCTCAAGGTGAATAAAAAAATAGGTTTTTGGAACAATCAGCACCAGTTGCAAGTGTATCTCTTACCGTACAGCTTTGATGTGCTTCCAGCTGGCAATGCCAGTCAGAGCTCCCTTTTGATCTTTGGTTCTGCCATGAACTGTGAGGAGCTGTACAAAATGCAGAAGATACAAAACTGTCAGGAGCTGGTTCAGGAATATACAAACTGCATTACAGTTTAGAGGTAATTAATTGGTTATAGCAAGTAACATAAGCCATATCAAACCTAACTACCCCTTCAGGACATCACTTTAGACAAAAAGTATCTGCTACATAAGTATCAAGAACACTTCACCTGGCATCCAGCCTTTTCCAGCATTTTGGCGTACTTCACTGTTTTCTCAATCTCTGGGAAGACCCGAATTTTGCAAGTAATGGGTACGGAGAGCTTTTCATTGGCCAGTTTAACTGTAAATGACAGCGTCTGAATAAAACATACAGTCGGCAGGACTCATGTATGCATTGAGGTATTGCAATGAGACTTACTCATCTTCTCAAGGAGGTCCCACTCGTCTTGAAGAAAGACTCCATAATGGCCTAGGTGAGAATCAAAGACATTAAATCATTACAGTTATGCACTTCCCTAAACTCAGATTTAGGGATTTAGGGATAGTTCGCTAATTTTTTTTAAAAATTTCATTATTTATGGATCCCCCACTTGTTCAAAACCTGTTTGAGTTTTTTTCTTCCATTGCACACAAAATATATTTATAGCTGGATACCTGTAACCACTGACTTGCATAGTATTTGTTTTTCCTAGTATGGGTGACTATGGGTTTTCAGCTTTCTTCAAAAAATCTTAGTTTTCAACGGAAGAAAGAAACTCAAAAAACATTGAGTGAGAGTAAATAATGAATACATTTTCATTTTGGGGTGAACTATCCCTCAGGTGTGCATCCCACATTTGTAGATTTTGTTGGATTAAAACAAACTCTGGTGAGATTCATTTTTAGAAACATGAACCTTGGCATTCAACAAATAAAGTGGACAAAGATAAAGACAACTCTGGTGAGAACTGACAGAAATATGAACACAATACAAATCAAAAACAGCATGTGAATTAACGCGATGTGACCATAAAAAAAAGCACAGATTGCTGACAAGCATACAGGGATTTTCTTGCGTTTCTGCCCGTAACATTTCAATACAGGCATCAGAAAAGTGTCTTCTTGCCAAAGATGTTGTTGTGACAAAGGAAGTCCCAGTGTTGAGATTTCTAGAGTCGGGATTCAATCTTTAACTGGCTGGCAGAAGCTGCCAGTGGCTGGTCACGTGACCTAGCAGTGGCTGACTGCCTGGTCACGTGACCTGCAATGGAAGGACATACGACCTGCCAGTTGCCAACTGCTATTAACTAGCCACTAGTAGGACACCTGACCCACCAGCCAGTTAATAACGGCCACCAACCAGCCAGTGGTAGGACACCTGACCCACCAGCCAGTTTCCAGCAGCCACCAACCAGCCACTGGTAGGACACCTGACCCACCAGCCAGTTGCTAACAGCCACCAACCAGCCACTGGTAAGACACCTGATCCACCAGCCAGTTGATAATGGTCGCAAACCAGCCACTGGTAGGACACCAGACCCACCAGCCAGTGGCTAACTGCCACCATCCAGCCACTGATAGGACACCTGACCCACCAGCCACTTGCGAACTGCCACCAACCAGTCAGTGGTAGGACACCTGACCCACCAGCCAGTTGTTAACCGCCACCAACCAGCCACTGGTAGGACACCTGACCCACCAGCCAGTTGCCAGCAG
>CAIGQV010016547.1:16768510-16830806 GCA_903798115.1 Danio jaintianensis | reverse complement strand
GCCACCAACCAGCCACTGGTAGGACACCTGACCCACCAGCCAGTTGCTAACAGCCACCAACCAGCCACTGGTAGGTCACATGACCCACCAGCCAGTTGTCAACTGCTGGGTTAAATGCGGCTGCCACTGGCAGGTCATGCTACCCGGCAGTTGGCCACTGGCGGCTGCCACCAGCCACTGCCAGGTCACATGACCAGCCACTGGCAGCTCCTGCCAGCCAGTTGAAGATTGAACCCCTACTCACACATTTTGAAAGCTCTTCACAAGTTCTCAGCTGTTATTTAAACTAATATTACACGTTTAGCTTAGCATTTTGTAAGTTTTAAATATCTTTTTATCTTTTTTTTCCCCGTTTTGTACATTTATCATGTTCAGTAACAAAACTTTAAGTGTTAAGGCTAAGCTAACAAAGACCAAATATATTATTTTAATTTTAGGTCAGGACCAAAAATAACCAAAGGCAGCATTTATTTGAAACTGAAATACCTCGAATATATTCTTAGCCATCAAATCTGATCAATTGAATGTTCCCGAATATCTTTAACTGTGCTACATATCTCACATACAACATCAGAAATTAATTGTCATGCAAGTTTCAGTACCTCTTTTAGCAATCATCTGCGGGCAACCCAAATTCAGATCGATAGCATCGCAGTAATCCTGGGCGAGCAGAGCTGCTTGGATAAACACCTCAGGATCATTGGCACAGAACTGGATGGAGACACCAACACAAAAATGACACTCATGCACCACATGATCTCTATCAATTCGTATTGAGGTAATGTTGGTTTTATATTCGCACATTCGTTCAGTGACAACTTGTGACATGCTCCCTATATTGTTTACCATGGTACTTTGAATATTCGATCTGAAATCACATGCAAGTATGACTTCAAAACAACATTAGAACTATTTATTTGAATGCGAACAATGTTGTACATTGATAGTCATTTGCTGCTAATATGATTTCCCTATGTAGAATTTGCAAAGAATACTTTTGTGAAATTATATTATAAAGGAGAAAGTCCGAATTTGTGAATATAAAACCAACTTCACCTTAATTCTCCTCGTGCACTACTGTTCACAGACCCACCTGTGTGATGAGGGGTCGGTCCTCCTGGCTGACCTCGCTGTAGAGGTTTTCCCGGCGGTAGTTGGCATCTCGGACGAAGACCTGTGCGTGCAGCATGGGTGTGTAGCAGAGCTCAGCGCCATGTCTGCGGCTCAGCAGCCTCCACGCCAGCTCGCTCTGGTCCACCATGGGCGCGACCACGAAGCGCGCGCCCTTCAGAGTGCACCTCCAGAACTCGAACCCGAGGGGTTTCGTCATGCTGCCTACATAGGGTTAAACATTTTTACTATTGTAAACAATAAGGTCACTGTGTGGATATTATTTGCTTGCATGCCTATATTAGCATAACTTAATATAGGTCTAAGTGTATTGTAGATAAAAGTATATAGTATTAGTATTACATTTGGATCTGCGAAGTCATTGTTTACTTAACATTTTGAAATGTGTTTCAGGAAAATAAACTGAAGAACTTGAAATCACGGAATGGGATGTAAAAAAAAGAAATAGACCTTAATGCACACGAAAGGCAAACCCCTTGAGTTGACTTTTATATTAACTCTGAGCTGTCATTCTTTTAAATTAGACTGTATTTAGATGAGAACTAAGTACTTACAGTAGCTTATGGTGCAGCCAGACAGCGATATGCGGCACATGAACTGTTGTATGTGTCGCGGTGAAATACAGCCGTGAGGAAACAATGCACCGATTGATTTATTCCGGGTGCTATCAAAACACCCATCTCTTTTGGTATGACTTAAGTCATCAATCAATGGACTGTAATTATGATATGTCTCTCTAAAATCAGACGCATTTGTCATATTTTAATGTACCAATGTATTCTTCGTATATATGATCAAGTTCGTATATATCCATATAATCCATAATACCATAGTATTAGAAATTTGGCAATAGCAAAGTAGAAGCGTGAAAAAATCTGTTTTTTTTATAATATATATTTTATTTTCATTTTTCAATTATTATTTACAGATATCTGTATAATAAAATATTTACCTCTGCAATGTTCCACTAGGTGTCAGTGTAAACTCAATCATATTGTGAAGATACACGCTATGTATGTCATTTATTATTTTTTTCAATGTTTGTTTTTCTTTGTAGCGTAATTTTTACTTCAGTTTTGATTACTTGATTATTTTTTTTCTACCATGAAATTACGATAGATACAAATGACAACACTGTTACTACTAATAATAGAGTTCTGTATTTATATTTAATATACATGTAGAACTTAATATAGTTCTATATTAAGTTATATATTTACACCTGTAGTAATGTAACAAAAGAAATGTAATACTGCAAAAGACGTACAATGATCTGTTTGCAGCTTTGATTACAATAAAGACTAATTTGACCGAACTTTAACAAGATGTTTACATTTATTGTTACACATAATTTATTACATATTACATGATTACATATAAAAGATTGTTACACACCTATAGAATAAGTCTAATATAAAGCACATGGGATGTATTAAATAATTGCAAAATTATTTAAATGAATCAGGAAATCCACTTAATTTTACATTTTAAATATTGGTCAAAGTCGACCCCTCCCCCCTTTGGTGTCCTTTTCAAACTAAGTTTACAATAAGGGATTTTATAAAGAAAGCACATTAAATGCAAGTACAATAGTGCCAATAATGTTTGTTGTGGAAAATGTCAAAATATGGGTAAAACAAATGTTCCATTATCATTCAGAATAATCAGTATATATTACATATGTATGATCATATTTTTAATTTTTTAAATTGTATAGCTTAACATACTGGTAAAACTAACAGTGGGTAAACTACAAAGACAGTAGTTTACAAAGATAAAATAACAATTAGGATGTCATGGCTGCAATATATAGCCTAGTCTTTTAATATGTCATCAAATGATTCTTGTTATAAATATGTCTGACAAAAATGACTGATGAATAAACTATTACACTGAATAACATGGTGATGTCTTCTGTAAACATGGTGAAAATAACTAATTAACAATCTATATCCTGAGCTATTTATATCAAACTCCCTTTTTCTATACAGTATTTTAAAATGTCTACAGCACATTGATACTTTTCTTTGTTAATAATAAAAAAAATCAAATCATGCAAAACTTTCAGGACCTTTGTCTTGACGGATCACATGGTGGAAACAATTGTTCCACAAAGCACCAGTTAAGCAAGTGCATGAAGCAAGTGTAGCTGTAAAAGAACATCACATTCTGTTCGTCAGTTCTTTGTTTTGAAAGTTTGTTTTATTGAATTCCTCTTTAAAAGCGTTGTTGTCACAGCAGCACCAATGCAGTGTGTGTGGAGCTGTAGAGCTGTTTTAGCAATCTGCTGGGGCTGTTAAGAAGAGTGGGCGTTCACAGACTTTCCTGGCGCATTGCTCTCAACGTGACTGAGCACATGCAACTGAAAGCTGAGTAATTCAGTCACGTGACTCTCACCTATACAGCCTCGAGCATTGGCTGTGCTCTGGCCAATCACAGTCTACTGAAGGCAAGATCAGCTTCAGGAGGCGTTATCATTGAAAAGTGATCATGCTTCAGAAAGAGGCCTCAAAATACTGAGAGAAAAGTTGTTTTTCACATCTGCTGCATTGATGTTTATATTTGCATGTAAGAAAAAGCATTGCTCTTTTAGCTAACACAGTTAACTGCATCTTACCACACTGTACAATTGCATCTTTAAATGACGACTTTTTAAAATATTGATTAAATTAAGATCATTTAAATAAATGCTTATATAATGTGTTCTTATGAGGAGGCCAAAACGTGCCCCCATACATTCCTGTAACTATTGACTCTTTCCTCTTCCTGAAATGATGTGTGCTTATATGAGTCAATATTCTGCTTCATGTCATTGTTTACATGCCTTTAGGAGCTAATTTGATACAGTGTTAAGTAACGTTTTCAATATATTCAGCTTGTGAGATATGCTTATTAATTTGAAATGTCCTTATTAATGTTACCATGTGTCAATATTCAATAATAAAATATTATATCATCATAATAAAAAAAAAATCATCAGACATGACATTTTCACGTCAATCTGGCATATTGACTGAACATTAAGTGAATCTTTATATGCTTATTTATTGTTTGGTAACACTTTACAACAATGGTCTGTTTGTTAAAATACTAGTTAAACCAAACTGAAGATAAAAACACCTTGTAAAACATCATAACTATTTTATTTTATGGAGCTAATAAAGTTCAGCTGTATGTTACTTTTAAACTAACACAATTACACTTTATTCTGTAACAAATGTAGCAGTTTTTTACTGGTGATGTTAGTTAACGCATCAACTAATGTTTACTAATGAGAACTTATCGTAAAGTGTTACTTATTGCACTTTATAGTCCTTTGGCAATTTAATTGGTTTGAACTCTAAATGTAATTGCTTTGTTTACTCTGAACCACTTATGTTCAGTTTTTGAACATCAGTGTGTTTGTGTATCAGCAAAAATTAGGATTATATTTTTGAGGTTTATAATGAATAACTCAGGAGTTGATAAACCAAGTCAATATTGATTTTAAAGCAGGAACTGCTGCATACCTATTGTCTCTTAACCTTTTATTTGATTACATGGCAGAAGATAAGATCGGTAAGTCAGTTACGTGATTAACGTCAGTTTCAACTTCACAAACTGGTTTGGCGAGAGATCTTCCAGAAGCATCATGATGAACACACCTGTGGATGTAAACTTTGTTGTTTTCGACCGAGACTGAAAATTAGTCAGGTACAACTGAGAAACAGGTTTACCGATCTGACATATCAATGTGACCCTGGAGCACAAAGCCAATCTTATGTTGTACAGGTATATTTTTAGCAATAGCCAAAAATACATTGTATGGGTCAAATTTATAGATTTTTTTAATGGCTAAAATTATTAGGATATTAAGTAAAGATCATGTTCCATGAATATAATAATAATATATATATATATATATATATATAGTAAATTTTATGCAGTAAATATATCGAAATTAATTTTTGGATTAGTAATATGCATGGCTAAGAACTCAATTTAAACAACTTTAAACATGATTTCCTCCATATTTAGATTTTTGGAACCAGATTCCAGATATTCAAGTTGTATCCTGGCCTAAATATTATCCTCTCTTACCAAACCACGCATCAATGGAAAGCTTATTTAGTACAAAAAATGTACACCTATTACAGGCTTTGTGGTCCTGGGTTATTAATTTACATGTTTCTAAACATTCATTGGTACTGAACACTTTAATTAAAGATAACATTAAAATGCAAACACGTTTACTAAACATAGTTCCTATATCACTGAAGCGATATGCTCATAAATGTTTCCAAACATCAACATCCATTTTAACAATAGAAACCCCAGCACACGGTTTGTTGTCTCAGCTCGGAGATTTTCCAGTTGCTACGGGAAGTGACGTCACGGCAGTCGGCTGGATTATTCAACTGATGGAGCCGCTGTTGTAGCAGATGCACAGAGTAAATGGTAGATTCAGGGCCAGCGGAGCTAGGAGGGAGTCGCTCTCAAAATCCGACTTCATCCTTTTTTAAACAGACTATTTTCAGGTCGAAACTTACTGGAGCATAAAGTTCACACTTTACTCTTTTTAACGAGCCTAATATTTTCATAGTTACCGATTCGGGATGTTTGAAAACGGCTGGTGAAAATTGGGTAGCTACTGTGAAGGGAATTAGCAAGCTAGCTGGCTCTATAAGGGGATTCTGGCTGGGAGAGACAGAAGAATAGACGGATAACAAAGGTGGGATTTTCGCTGTTTTTATTGAACACTCCGAACATATATCGTTTAAATAATTCCAGTTGAAGCTAGCTTAATCGCTGGCTTTCTCGTTTAGCCATTTATCATGGAATTAAGAGTAGGAAACCGATACAGACTGGGAAGGAAAATTGGCTCTGGATCCTTTGGTGACATTTATTTGGGTAAGTGATTGTTTGTTTTATTTTGTTATTCAACGAGATTGTCGATATTTACTTGTCAGTTTAATGAAAGTACACATCGTATTTTGTTTTGAAACGTCAAATGGATTCCCATTCCCAGTGTCCCTCAGTCAGCTGCTACTGAGGGTCCTGTTCAGGAAAGCCAGAAACCCCCACTAACCTTCGCTGTTTTGATGGGTAGCCTGCTAGTTTAACTCGTCAGTTAAAGATTAGTTAAACCTAGCGTTAGGTCTGTGTTTGTTTGCAAATGCATCTTGTTATGGTCATTACGTGACACCATTACCAGTGAAAATACCGTTTCCAAGAGTCAAGTCTCTTAAAGCGTTATATATTGTCAATAACCAATAAAAATGCCAGTATAAGTTACAAGTCTTCGTGCTTGGTGTAAGTTACTACAAAATAAAAATCGATTCAAGTGTAGACAAGTTACAGACAGTTCAGTTTTGGTGCTTGGTATAAGAACACTTCTGCATTTTGATTGCTGACATGTCGACTACATTAAGGTTATACTTAGAATTTGTTTCCAAAATGTGTTTTTGAGGAGTCTTGCATTTTAAATTAATAACGTCTAGTAGTGGAAATGTCCCAGCATAGCCTGTAAACCAAAAAGTGTTATGATTGATTTTGTGTCTCAGACGTGTAATATTTTCTTTAGTTAGGCGTCTGTCAACACACTCTGTAGCATTGTATATCTTACTGATTACTGTGAAACTACTGGCAGAAGAGGAAGTGAAGTACCTTGTCACAAGTAAACACGACCATAGCATTTGGACGTTGCAAGTACGGTTAGATCTTTGCAACTTTTGAGTTGTTTCTACATGTTGGTAGTAAGGTTGGTTTAATAGCAACAACCTTTTATGAAAGGAAGTTTATGCTCAACTTGAACTGGCTGGCAAGTTTCAACTTAACTTCCACAGGGTCTTGTGAAAGGCGCAGATGATGTAATATTTGCTTTCGTCATTGCTTTTGAAGACCTGAGGCTACAGCGTATTGTTACAGCAGGCAGCTTCCTTTAATGTACATTTTTAAAGTTTTCTTCATTGCCATCACAATGAAGACATTAGTCAGTTTTCTGTCATTCTAAACAACCAGTGTTTGTGTTTTTCGGTTCCTTTTGAAGCGTCCTGCTTAGGCCTTTATGGTTTGCAAAGTTTATTCAAATGCAATATGGGATTCATATGGTCTCTTGTGCTATTGAGCTTTGTGCTCTTGCTCAACTCTTTCGTTTTTGTTTTGCAGTCGAAGTTGTGTGCAATGATCTCATTGCTGGCCAGAGTTGTGTTTATGATATGTTCTCGGCTGTACTTTGGTGGAGAAACACTCCACGCCTCCTCTCTGTACTTCTCTCCAGAAACTGCTTAAAAACAATCATTGGTTCCAAAGCAAGATCCTAAATCTGAAGTGATAAACTGCCCAGCATGGTCTTTCAGAATTACCCAACACTTAATTTTTTTTTTGCAGAAGTCCATTGGAGTTTGCAAACAAAGCATGAGAAATTAGATCAGCTGATTTTTGTGTGGCTGTTTACATAAAAACTGGGCCCTTTGTTTGTATCGGTTGCAGAATGGCATGGTCTAAGCTGGCATCATAATTCAATGTGCACTCTGTAATTGGGGTACTATAGGGCCTAATGAAATCTAATTTATTTCTAATGTTATTTTTTAAGTCTTTTTTTTTTTTTTTTCCAAAAAATTCTGAACTTAATTTTTATGCATTCCAATCATTAAAAGTTATATTATAACATTTAAGCAGTCAAACTACAATATTTTAAGAATTTAGCAAAAAAATTGTTTTTGTTTTTTTTCCAGCACCTTTTTATTTTTAATGTAAAACAAAATTGGGCATAATGTGTAATATGCTATATTTTGTAGAGAGTAGAACACAACCTACCCTTAAAATACCTAGTCATTAAAAAACCCGTCACATATTTAAATAGCAATTATTACAAAGATATTCATTCATTTCTTTACTTTTCGGCTTAGTCCCTTTATTAATCTGGGGTCGCCACAGTGGAATGAACCGCCAACTTATCCAGCATATTTTTTATGCAGCGGATGCCCTTCCAGCTGCAACCCATCACTGAAAAAAACATCCATACACACTTATTCACACACATACACTACGGACAATTAAGCTTACCCAATTCACCTATACCACGTTTTTGGACTTGTGGGAAAAACCGGAGCACCTGGAGGAAACCCACGGGGAGAACATGAAACTCCACACAGAAATGCCAACTGACCCAGCCAGGGCTCGAACCAGCGACCTTCTTGCTTTGAGGCGATTGTGCTACCCACTGCGCCACCGTGCTGCCCATTACAAAGATATATTAGAAAAAAGCGTGTAATATGAAAAACAATGAAAAAGACACAAAGCGTGTAATAAACAATGAACAGACAAACAACAACCATTCAGCATGCATGATTATTTGGTATTTTAATTCATTTTTAAAATGATTATTACTTTGACAGTTTTACTGCACACGTTTATTAGTGTCAATTTTGAGTTTGTGTACGTTTTTTGTGTATGTAACAAAAAAACAATTCTCTCCCATAATGTAGTTTTATGTTCATAGCCAGAATTATTATTAATTCCAGAATTATTAATTGCATTACATTCCATATCACTTAGCTAATTTGATTTGTTTTAATGTCTGGATTGTGTTAATCCTAGTTTTCACTCAGCTGAACTCATATTTTATACACATCCTATACGATGCCACTTTGGCTTTAATGGTCAATGGTACAATCCTAGTGTGTGAATTACAAAGACCCTAAATGTTGTTATGCAACAATGGTGATTCAGCTGGTGTACTGGGAACAGCCATGTCCATGTACTCACTAAGGGGCTTATGTAAAGACTCCCAATATCCCCACACCTGGGGAGGCAGAGCCTGACAAACTCCAGCTGGGGCTGAAGGAGGCCAGACCGACCTGATCAACAACACATGCTCTCTGTACCAAGCCTCTTAAAAAGTACAGCACTGGCCAGCCTACGTGAACCATAGAGGGAGAAATACTCTGAGCTCTCATGAAAACATGCGGCTGTCTTGTGGCTTGTTAAATCATGCAGCCAAGTGTGTTTTTAGTGGCAAGATATGCATTTTTCCATCTCCAGTAACCAACCTCTTTGGGATGGACACTTAATTGGGAACTATACTGGTAATTGGACGACAGGAGGAAAAAAAAAAAAACAGCAAAAGTGTGTGTACTTGATTAATACAGTTCACTTACATGCAGTTTTTTTTAGATTTAAATTGAGCATTTGCTTTGGCTGTGGACTGGTACAAGGATGTATAATTAGTCTTTTGCTAAGGAGTGTTTTAATGATTAGCATTTAGCATGCTAATATGTGATGTAGTTAGCTAATAATTGGTTAGCTAGTTTGCAGAGTCAGTCATGTGGCACAAAAATATATGAAATTGAATAAATTAATCCTAGTAGAGAACTAGGATTAAATACTAGAACTGAAAATACTTAAGTTCGTCACTTAAAGATGTTGTCAATAAATCGATTAACGTGGACTAATGTGCGATTAGTATACAAGATTAAATGTTAATCCAGCAGATATTTGTGTAAATATTTTAGATGTTTTAGAATTTTTTTTATCAATGACAATTAATATTGGGTATTTAAAAAAAAAAAAATGGGGGAAATGTTAATTAAGCCTTCATCATGGATGTTTTAGATTGGCCAAAAGTGACACAAAAAATTTACATTATTATTAAACATAAAAAAATTATAGAATGATTACAGACAAATTGCGAGGCACTTAAAGACTGGAGCAATGATGCAGAAAATTAAATAAAATTCTGATAAAATTACATCCTAAAGTATATAGAAAAGAGTTTTTGGCAAAAGTTGATGTTTATCAGATATTAACCAATGCATAAGCAATGATGGGCATGTTGGTATCATTCCAAGTGTGTTTTCAATACCACCGTAGAGCCCTTTTCAACATGCTGTTTGTCAGATTGTTGTTTAACAGCCAGTGTTTTCATAAATATCTTTCGTAGACCTTTTTTTGGTCTCTGACATGTACATTTAGACCCACACATTTTTAACACGCTGTTCTCTCGTTTACCAGAGATGCTTATTTTGTAGATCTATCACTACTGAATTGGATCTCAACACTTTAACATGAGTATCCATCTGTTTCTGCACTGCACAAACCAACAAGCTCGCAGTCACGCAAAATGAATTTGAGCATATGCACATGAATGAGATGAGTGCAACCAATTTGTTCTCCAGACAGGCTCAGGCCGAACCCTCAATCCCTCTGGAGGGCCGTGGACCTGGTGTGTGGGATGGGGGTTGAGAAAAATGCCAGCTGCCTGCATTGGGGGGTGCATGGCTGACTTTTATTGATCTCGAAGATTACATCATGGAAGGCTTCCCCAGAAAATTAATGCACTTTTTCCTCTTAAAGGGAAAAATTATAATGTTGTGAAGGAACCAGAATTAGCAAGAAGATAAAAAGAGCTCGAAACCATAATTGAGATGCAGTGACAGGAATGTCACCATGGGCGTTAAAGTCATTTGTGTCATCCACTGTTGAACCATGTGCACGTAGACAGCTGTGTTAAGGATGGGTTCCTGTAGTGTTTACTTGCGTATTGAGTGGATGTGTCTAAACATGTTCCCTGTGCTGTCAGGATAGGGGAGGAAGAACATTCTCTGCTAATGTGCCCAGGCAAATCAAATTCCACTGTACATATCTTTGCACTCTTTGATATTCTCCACTGGTGGTGCAACATGTTTATGGAGGCATGAAGTGCATAAAGATCAAGGGCAGACATTTTAGCGAGAAATATAGCAGAGCATTTACATTAAGGCCTGTTCGCATGTATAGTTCTAAAAATAAAAGCTTACAGGATTTCAAACCGCAATTACAAAACCTGATCAATTCTTTAAAAGTACAATATGTAAGCTTTTTAATAAAAAATTCCGAAAGATGTTTCCAACAATTTCAGCAGTTTCCAACAATTTCAACCAAGGTCATGGAGCTTATGTCTTCATTACCATCAGTTTCTGCCTTTATGATAATAGAAAGTAGACTCTAGCATCTGTCAAGCAACTAGCTTGTTTCGCGCACTCATTTTGGAACAGTTATTCTTGACCTTTTGCAGCTTGTCTGTCTGCAATGTCACGGTCAATCAAATTACTGAAGAAGAGTTTGGAACAAGAAGAAAATATATTTCTCATCAGTATATGGCTGCACAATTAATCAAAGGCATGTCACTGTCAAGCTACGCAAAATTGGGTTCATAATCGCAGACGGTTATCAAGTGATTATGAAATTGAAGATAATCGGTCTGTGATAATGAGTATGTCTCTATGTTGCCGCTACATCTGAAAGCATGTGAAAATACCACATTTAATAACATGTTTTCTTCTCCAAACTCACTTCATAACTTCAGTTGAGTGTTTGAATTAAATCCTTCTGTGAGATGATTGCATAGTTGTTTATTATTCACACTGAATCAACGAAAGCAGTTGAATCTTATGTATTTTCAACAGCCAATTTCAGCTTTTGATTTAATTGTAATTGAGATTTCATTTCAATTAAACGTGCAGCCCCAGTATATGATATGGATACTTCCAGAGGAAATCTGTCTGTCTCCCAGCAACATACTCTGCAAATATAAACGATATAGAAATTACATGACCGCTGACAAAAGATGTATAGGCTTGACAAAATCAAGTGTTTTTTTGTGGAGTTCATAAGTCCAATTGACGCTGCAATTCAGCTTGCCTAATTTTGTTCAAATGTTTGCATTTATTAAGTTTAAGTGCAGTGGTATTGCATTTGGTTTGATTAGTTTTTGACACTGTTCAACACATCAGAGGTATGGCAATATAAATAAATCCAGTAGCCTATATTATTAATAAATATTACTTAGCCTTTTTGCACATTTTCTGGGTATATTCAAATGTTTTTTATTTTTCTATTGTTGTTTTGAACACCTAAAACTGTGCAGCGTTATCGTCGTTGATTTAGACACATACAGTAATATCTATGGCTGACAATTTACTATTTAACCTTATCTCACTTGCTGCTATTTTGTTACAATGAACTAAATTCATTTTATCAAATGCAACATTTAAGGAACTTTATTCATTTAATTCTCAATCTCATTTCAATAATTTCATCAGTGGTGGAGTTGGAGATGACAGTTCCCATCATTCCATGCTCCTCTGCAGCGATGGCAAGCTGCAGCATTGTTGTTTTAAATGTATGCCCTCTACCGGTCAAAATGTACATACTGTGGCTTTAAAAATCACACATTTAAAGTGGCAAGCCATAGCACACATATGAGGTCATATTTTGGTGAAGTTGCTAAAATATTGTTGGTTGTTTTAATGCATTTGTTCTTGATACGAAAGGGCCGCCTTCAGCCTTCTCAGTTTCAAACAAATCAAGCCTGTATTTACAGGGATTGTTCATCAAAATTTAAAAATCGTCAACATTTACTCTCCCATTTGTGTTTAATATTCTTTTAAATAAGAATAAAGATATTTTAAGAAATATTTGGAAATCTTTAGACATTGACTTCCATAGGATTTTTTTTACCTTGCATGGTAGTCAGTGGCTGCTGGCTACCACCATTCTTCAAAATATTTTGCGTTTAACAAAAAAGGAAACCCTTAAAGTTTTGAAACCACTTTGAGGTTGAGTAAATGGTGACTCAACTTTCTTTGTAGAATAAATTACATAGCTTTTACATAATTATGGATTTGCTAAGTGTGTGTGGAGGAAAATGGTTGAGTTCATCCTTGTTTGTTTGCATGGGTTCATGGTGTTTGCTCATTGTGTTAAGTCTGATCAGGTACCCAGGCTTTGATCATGTTTAATATAGTCATATGCGTCTATGTATCTAATGTGTAGCTCTTTCTCTTTCCTCGTGGATGCACTCATAATGTGAGGCTAAAAATGGCAGGACAATTGGAGCCGTGCAGCCTGGTCTCACTGGTGTGTGACGGGAAAATCTTGCAATCCCCAACAATGGACTCAGTTCAATTTAGATGGAAATGGGGCTGATGTGAGTAGACGCGGACACTGACAAACAGCAGTAAATCCTGCAGGGAACCTTTTAAAACATCTCAATCCGCACAGGGATTTGCTAAGATTTTAAGCTGAGTTAGTGAACTTTTAAAGGGTTAGTTTACCAAAATTTTGTTTATTAATATCTAAGGGTATAACAATACACTTAAGTCATGACTTGATACTTATCGCAATACTGAACTCACAATAAACATATTGTAAAAAGTATGTAGACTTTTGGGGTGGTAGACTTGAAAAGGCTTTAAATTGGTTTTGATCCTCAATGCACAGGACAATGATGACCTCATAATACAACTATTCATCATTCCGAAGATTAAATAATTCTTGCATTGACTACATTGACTAAATGTAAAGAGACCATTTTCACTGTAAAAATCACGCATTTGTCATTATCAGCATCCCTCTTTTGTATTATATTTAACATTGGATAGAGTAGTTATACTGCCATTGGGACTGTGTAAACATTTATTCTTATTCAAAACACTGCCGCTGTGAATACATTCATTCACTGGATCAACAGAAAAGCAACATGTACAACTCTCTGTATAAACTATGAAAGAATAAACCATCTAAAATACTTGTAATTATACCTCTAAAATGGGATGTGTTTTAAATGATGCGTGCACTTACACTTTCTGGATATCTCTCCCTCTCTCTCTCGAAATTGAATGCCAACCCACCAAATTGAACATT
The DNA here is from genome assembly GCA_903798115.1 of Danio jaintianensis. Lineage (NCBI taxonomy): Eukaryota > Metazoa > Chordata > Actinopteri > Cypriniformes > Danionidae > Danio > Danio jaintianensis. The sequence goes on along the minus strand of CAIGQV010016547.1, from coordinate 16,817,009 downwards.
CAAATCCAGTCCTAGTTTGGTCTGAACCAAAGTTATACTCTATAATAAAATTTAAAAGCAGAGCATTTTGTAGATTTCCAGCTGTGATAACTGTTGTTCTTTCATGCCTTTGTTCATATGATGTGCTGTTATGTGTGTCTTCATCAAGTTGATTGTGTTAGGCATGCATGAGTAGCTTTGGCCAGTTCATTTTATTTTCAGGAGTATTAACAGTTATTGATTGCTATACCACTTTGTGGCACGGCAGTGCCCACAGGGTTTACGGGACTGTGGGGAAAACCACTATAGCTGTGACTGAAAGAGTCACCAGAAACGTATAGCGTGGACCCATTAGGGCATTTGGCCTGTTTAGCCTGTTAGTCTTTTCCATGAACCATGGCAGGTGATGTCGTGTAAAGCTGGTACTACTTGTGCCACTTAGAGCGTCTTTCAAAGTGGAAATATATTGTGGTAATTCTGGAGGAGCGATGGCTGGAAATCATTTTTTGACATGAGTATGGATGAGTTTCAACAGGAGAGTACTGAATCCAGCTCCTCTCCAGCATGGTCATGGTGTAGCACTTGATTTACATGTAAAAATAAACAGCTTGCTTCCAGCACCGAAACCATATTTAATAAATGAGTTCAAGTGAAACCTCCTGGCACAGGCTCTGACAGGATCTGGTGTGTGAAGTATTTGCACAACTTGCTCTGTGTTTTCATACTCGTGTATGACAAAGTTGTAGTGTCTGCCTGCCTTGCTTGTGCAAGTTAATGTCTTGATATAAATTATGACTGTTTTCTGCTGTAACATTGCAGTTGTACTTGACCATTCTGAAAATTGTTACTCTGCTGTAGTAAATATATCTAGTAGTTTGATTTTTATCTGATCATTGTGCTAACTGTGAGCTGTATGATTCATGCCACGTGTCAAATATTGGAAATTTTTGTAGACGCGCATTACACGTCACTATTACACTATTGTGGAGGAGCATTTAACAGTAGAATAGTCATCAAACATGCTGATGTAACACTCCTCACCACACATTGAAGAAGCTGATGGCAGTCTTGTGAATTTGTTCTTATAATGGCTGGATGTCTGTTTGGTTATTTTTGTGATAGATCATCTGACCTTTTCAATGAGAGAAAAGACGGAGACAAGGAATTAAGCACTACTGGACAGACTTTATCTTGATCTCGTGGGACCTTTTCTTCCATGTTTTCTAAAAGTATAGCTGTTAATGGTCTCTTTTCTTTTCTTTTTTCTTCTAAAGTTGTCCTGTTTCCCATGATGCAGTTGATATGAAAGGTGAACAATGACATCTGTGTAACCTTCCCAAAAAGTTCCCACCATAGCATTTCAGTTGTACGAGTGTTGAGAACATAAATCAACATCTAAAGCAAACATAACCCAATGTTGGATTCATTATATTTACAGTAAGTTATTTATGCATAAGCCTTAATTATATGAAAAAAATTATAACCACGACAATACACTTTTTAAAATGTTTACTTAAACATTCCATTACTTTATTAAACTATTATTATTTATTTTTTATTGTTATCAAATAAAAGTAAACATAACTGGAAGAATACTGCATTGTAGCTTTATTATGAGGATACAATTGTGTTAGATTCAAATCAATTTACTCATGATATTTGTAGGTTTTATTGGGCAATGTGATTTTTATTTTATTTTATTTTTTTTATATATATTTTTCTCTTCTCTCTTTTCTCCTTAAGAGCAAAATTTTCTGTGGAAATTGTTTGAGATTGGGTGGAATTAGTGAAAAACACAAATTGTTATTTAAAAGGTTTGTAAGATTAGTTTGCTGTTTACAGGCTGGCAGAGCCGTAATAGGTTCAAGTAGCATGTCAATTCCAGTGTTCTGGGTAGCAGCAGGGGTGAAATGTTCATTTTTGTGCAACCGACTCATTCATTTTGCCTTTCATGTCAAATCCCTCAGGCACAACACATACGCGAATGCTTTTTGTCGCTCTCCGTTATCTGTTCTATTGGTTGGCTGTTACAGCAGATGATGGTGGATGATTTTCAGCATCTTCTGCTCAGGATGTTGAGTTCTGGCAGATGGTGCGCCGGAAAGGAGGTGGTAAAGCAGTGCGTGTAGATAATAGTGCCCACTCCCTCACACTGGAAAGCTGTGTGAGTGAGTCAACCTTGGATATGTTTTTTTTTTTTTTTGTAATCATTGTAGGCCTGCATATTCATATATTTTTGGATCATATGTAATTGTGCTCCAATGACTCATAGTACACTGGATGCTAAAGCTTATTTAGACACAGCAAAGCCTCTCTAGTTGAGTAGATTTATTGTTCGCATGCTGGGGATGTGTGAAATGTACGTCACAGGTACATGAGCTGATAGTTTATGTTGAAGCTTCCTACTTTTGACGTGTCCTACAATGTTTTTTTCTCTCTTTGTTTGGTGATGTATAGTAAGACTGACCTCCATCTTCCATGTTTTCCATCCTCCAGGCACAGACATCTCCGTGGGGGAAGAAGTAGCCATAAAACTAGAATGTGTGAAAACGAAGCACCCGCAGCTGCACATCGAGAGCAAGATCTACAAGATGATGCAAGGAGGCGGTATGTGTTTCCACACTCACTCAACAGCTCCTCGTGGTCTCCATCCGGCTTCTCCATAAGTGCATTGCTTTGAGTCACACGCACACTCCTCACAGCAATGCCACATACATAAGTGTACTCAGTGTACTTTTTCGTTTATGGCAAATAAAATTTTCCCTTATTAGTTTCTTTGTAAATTTAGATTAATTCTGGGACTGGATTCTGGATGTTTCTAGCTTTGAGCTTCCATTTGATGGACAAACATGGCTCAACATCGATCTCTATGTCCAGCAAATATATATTTATAAAAAGTGTTGAGTCAGTCATTTTGCAATTAATCAATGATGAAGATTTTTTATTGCTTGAAAATAGTAATATAGTTAAATATTTTTGCAATTTAAAGTGACTGTCTTCCATTTCAATTAATTGTGAAATTGTGTTTATTTCTGATGAAAGGCAAAGCTGAGCTTTCAGCGGTCATTATTCTATTTTTCTGTGTTGAAAAGGATTAAATAATTTATAGTGTTTAAGTGTTAATTTCTTAAACCGTTTTGACCATAAACTTTGAATGTAAGTGTTCATCTTTTTTCAATACGCAAGTAAGTGCAAGAATTCTGATTCATTATCTGCTATAGGGAAGTAACGGTGAAACTTTGTGTTACAAATAAGTGTTATAATTAAGACAATACCTAAATATAGTGTTTTAAGAAATACCAGTTTGAAATATCAAACAACAAAAGCAGGTTTGCGTATATATAATAATAACTGAAAGCAGATGACAATACATTAAATTTACAAATGTCCATACCTGCTCTTACGTAGAAAAAAAACTGGCTAATCATTTTTGGAACTAGTGGAAATTTTTATCACAGCAAGATAAAACTGGAAGTACTCAAATCCATACTTTTAAACATTGGAAAAAAGTATTAGCTACTAAAAGTCTCTATGAATTAACACTATTTAATGTTGGCTTGACTTGTTCTCTTTGTTGCCCTCTTGTGTAATCTGTTCGAGTAATGGGGTTCTCTCAAAGTAAGGTGCAGGACCTACATTACTTTAGTTAGTGTTACCGGATACTGTGGCAACAGTGGGCGGCAAACCAATTGTCACATCATCAGTCAGTGACTCAACACATCCTTCTCTGATGAGATTGGCATCATCAAATCTCAAACTACCCCATTTTCTGTCAGCACCATGTTTCGTGTCCTCATTGGCTGAACATTGAGCCTCATGTGAATGTAGAGGAAATATGCAATTTGTATCCTGTAATTGGACACAATAATTTTTTTGGTGACGTTTTGTTTCTCTTACAATGCATAGTGATGGCTTATGAATATACATGAGTTGTCTGAAATGTGCGTCCCTCTTCGCTGCATCCAGCTGGGTTTGGCCCTGATTGCTTTTATTCTAGATGGATGTATTACAGTCCTGTCAAGGGGTGTTTTATGGTGTCAGTAGCAAAAGTGTGTCTACAGCGTTCGCTTCCAAACACGCTCAAGTCTGTCCGCACACTCGCAGCATGACTGAGCATGCATGACGTTGGCTCCGCAGCGGCCAAACGTTGCGATGGCATCCATGCCATGACAGACCGACATTCTGTCTGCGCCTCCCTCTCAGCGCTTGTGCTCTCTATGATCACATGGACCCCAGGCCAGATGGTGCGTGCGGAGGGTAGTGGGCTTGGGGGGGAGGGGCCATCCTGTGCATTCCATCTCCTAACTGGGTCTCTTGCACCACTCCCAGCCTTATATAGCACAGCATGAACTAGCATACACGCTGATGTTTTTACATTAGTATGGTACCTGCATGTATACGTGCATGTGTGTACATGCATTTTTATGGAGGAAAGGAAACCATGTCATGTGTGCTTTGGTCTTTAAATGTTTTAGCATATTAAAAACTCCCTTGTTCGAGTCCATACATGGAGAAGCTCAAGGCTCTGCATTTTTCTATTTTAATTCATGTTAATATAGAGCTTGTCAGAGCCGTCATGACGTGAGAATGGAAAGGCGCGTTGGACGGCTCAGGCCAGGAGATATATTTAACTGCCTGAGTTTGCGCAGGAATAGCTGACCTGGAAGATGCTTTCTGCAAAGTGCTGAACAGCAAAAGCTCTTTGCTGTTGAAGGCAGTGGCCAGGCTCAGGGCACACATGAGAGTAGACACGACAGCAGCTGCTGAGATATCTCTGACCTTCCTGAATGCTGTTGAGTTCTCGGTCTCTTCCTGTCCTTAATCTTGAGTATACCAGATTTCTGTGAAGACAGAAAATCTAGACTAATCTAGATGATCTGTTTGCCTGGCTAATGGCAGACCAGACATTTTGGTGTTCAAGAAACCTGTTTAAAAATCATTACACTGTAAATATATTATGCAAAGTTGTAAAAACAAATGCACTAATTTCTGCCAAAAAACCCATCTATATATTCCAAACATTTATATATTCCAAAATCATCTTTTCTTTTATGTAAAAAAAAAAAATAACAGCTCCCCTAATATAGGTAGTAAACTATAACTAAAGCTTCACGATGAACCATAATTCATAAGTGTCCTGTCTTAAACATAGCTAATAATACTCACAATAATACTTATGGCTAATAATAAACACAAAGCACCAATTAGGGTAATACAAAACACTGCAGTAATAAATGTATCCAAATAACAATGTAACAAACCTTAATAAACATTACTGATCAGAAAAGTTTAAGTAAAACTATTTAAATAGTGTAATCAGGACATATAAGAACATCATTATTGTTTTTTTGTAAATAAACTATAATTTCATTTTATTTTTGATGCAAGCGTATCTTAATTTAGTTTTCTTCTGCAGACTGTAAACAATTAACAAATCCTCATTTAAATGAGAATTTTGTTAAAGCAACTGGCTATAACTGAATCACATGAGAGGCTTCTTTGCTTAACTGGAAGTTTGTGTATTGTACACCTATCAGATCAGTACACATTCAAATTACATTAGTGTTGTGACAGCTGCCTTTTCTGGTTCGTCTGTGGCTGTGTAGCTGAGCGGGGGCGAGGAAAAATGCCCTTGAAGAGATCTAATTGAACATCAGCTGTCTTTCCATGATAGCCTATATCTTCTCGTGCATCACTTGAAGGTTGTTCTATAGATGGTTGATGCTTTATGGCTGATGAGTTACAGCCCTTTCTGACAGTGACCAACCAGAACTGCTGGTTTGTTTAAGCTGAAGCTCTCCTTGTGGTTTTATCACAAACAGGCTCCCAACCCCCTGCCGGTTATGTTGTAGGTCACCTTCAGTTTCTGTATGTCAATTTTTCAACCATACACGTATGTTCCTCACTATTTAGTAATCTAAATTTTCAACTTTCCTTTCAGTTGGTCAGCATTTTCTTCATAAGCTATAAAAAAGATAAAAAAATCTTCTGTTTTAATTGTAATTGCTTCTTTTTACAGTTGGCATCCCCACAATCAAATGGTGTGGAGCAGAGGGAGATTACAATGTGATGGTGATGGAGCTTCTCGGCCCCAGTTTGGAGGACCTCTTCAACTTTTGTTCTCGCAAGTTCAGCCTAAAGACTGTACTTCTGCTGGCTGACCAGATGGTAAGGCTCTAGACGTGCTAACTGTAACCTTTGTCTGCTCCACCCTTCCCATTTTTTGTTACAGGACACCCAAAATGGGAAAATGACTCCAGGAAGTGGTTCTCCGTTGACGTGACAAGCTTTAGTGTCAACCTTTCAGCTGTTTTACATAGACAACCAGTGTCCACTTTCACTTCGTGTTTGACCGAGTATTAAGTGCCAAGAGGCATTGTGGTGAATAAGGCATAATGTGAAAGGGCTGCTTGTTCAGTAGTTGTCAAGCCCTCTCTGCTTTATTTGAATTGGTGTGTTTTGGACACTCTAAATCAGTCATTGGACCTGCTGAACCTGCCTTTTTTCTTTTTCCTCAGATCAGCCGTATTGAATACATCCACTCCAAAAACTTCATCCACAGAGATGTCAAGCCTGATAACTTCCTCATGGGCCTCGGGAAGAAGGGCAACCTTGTTTACATCATTGACTTTGGCCTGGCCAAGAAGTACAGAGATGCTCGCACCCACCAGCACATCCCTTACCGCGAGAACAAAAACCTGACTGGCACTGCTCGCTACGCTTCCATCAACACCCACTTGGGAATAGGTACCCTTACAATTTTTTTAAAGAAACTTTTATAATTATTATTATTGGTACACAAAAATGGTATGTACCTTTGGGACTGAAGCTTCATGTAGTGGTTTACTGATCAAAATCCGGTTCTGTCCTTTTAAATAAATTTCTAATGACAATTTTCTGAAGTCTCAGCAACTTCTGGTTCACACAGACTTTATTTTAGTATGTAAATGTACTTTCAGCTAAAACAGAATGTTAAGTAGGGGGCGGGGATTTCTTTTTGCTCATCATTCCCTTGTAGCAAACCAATGGTAAGAGGTGCGTAGTTAATAATATTGTGGCTATAGCTGTCAAACTGACATCATCAGAAAAGGACCAACACTTTAAACGCAGAAGCAAATGGTCAGACTTTTATTCAAAATTACCAAAACGAACATTTTACCTAATGTTCACCTAAATAATAACAATGTGCGCTAGAAAAATAAATATTGTGCAGTTTAATTTCATACATGATTTAAGGATAATTAAACTGCTCAATATCATCTAAATTAATAGTAGGATTCAGTAATCATTATTGGATTAGATTAGATTTGTTATTAAAAAAAAGTTTCAGATTAAGTTCTGTGAATCAGTTGTTAAATCGACAGTGTATTTGTTGAATACACGTGTACTGAACCAAAATTTCCAGTACAAATTTGTGCATTAACACCCTACTAATCTAATATTACTGTATTGAAACCTGTGCTTGTCATCACTCTAAGATTTACAATCAAGCCACTTCACCTGTTGTAGTCTGGCTATCGTAATGATATACAGTGTTTATCTCTGGTGTTTTCTTTCACAGAGCAGTCCAGACGAGATGACTTGGAGTCTCTTGGCTATGTGCTCATGTACTTCAACCTGGGCTCTTTGCCATGGCAGGGCTTGAAAGCTGCCACGAAGAGACAGAAGTATGAGCGAATCAGCGAGAAGAAAATGTCCACTCCTATTGAAGTCCTGTGCAAGGGATACCCATGTAAGCTTGTGCTTCTACATAAACCTTTTTTCAATTGCCAACAGGCTGATGTTATACTATTATCATAGTCATGTATTATGAGAAAGAAACTTTTATCTGTTTTTATTTGGAGGTTGCAGGCTGTAATTTGTAATGGAGCGTTCTCATTTTAGAGAGCATTTTAGTACTATTGTTATTACTGTTGTAGTTCTTTTTACATTGGATTGCAATATATATGGCTAATATCAACTTTTAAAAGTACATTAACATATACACTACGGTTAAAGTTTTGAAGTCGTCAAGGTTTTTTTATTGATCATAAATGATTAAAGTAGTTTAAAGTAACTATTTCTTGATGAATCTTGAAAAAAAAAATTATTGCCGCAAAATATATTAAGCAGCACAACATATTTCACCGTTGCGTATAATACTTATAAATGTTTCTTGAGCAGTAGTTCATCTTATTAATTTCTAAAGGTCATGTGATCATGTAAACTGGCTGTTGAAAAGTCTTGCCTCATAAGAAAACTGCATTTTAAAATAAAGTAGAGAACAGTTGTAATAATATTTCACAGAGTTACTGGTTTTATTGTATTTTAAACAAATAAAAGCAAAAAAACATATTACATACAGCATAATATATTTTATAGTTGACTAAAGTATATTTAACTTTAAATTTGAATGTACTGGTCAAATATAAGGCCACAAAACTTATTTGTTTCCCAATATGTTTATTTGTCTTCAGCTGAGTTTGCCACATACCTCAACTTTTGCCGCTCCCTTCGTTTTGACGACAAGCCGGACTACTCTTACCTGAGACAGCTTTTCAGGAATCTTTTTCACCGACAAGGCTTTTCATACGACTACGTGTTTGACTGGAATATGCTCAAATTTGTAAGTGACTGTCAAATTTGCCTGGTCATGGTACTAACAGCTTTTTTTTAAGACTTGGCGCGTAATTTGTGATGCGGTGTGCTGTTCAGGGTGCAAACAGAGCTGCAGAAGATCCAGAGAGAGAGCGGAGGGATCGTGAGGAAAGGTTGCGGCATGGGCGAAATCCTGCCGCCCGTGGCATGATGCCTTCAAGCTCAGGTAGACCCAGAGGAACACAAGAAGTAGCACCTTCCACACCCCTCACGCCAACCTCACACACTGGTAAGACATCACAATCTGATTTTGCTGGAGTTCAAAACATGTTTATAAATCAAAACATCTACATTTTCCTTTGTGCGTGACAAGTAATACGGAAAACACTAGGCTTTTCTTTCCTTTCACTTTTCACTACCGATCAAGACAGTTTGTTGTCATCTGAGCTAAAAGGAAGTGGTTAAAGGGGTTGCAAGCTACTGCACTCAGCAGGATGTTTGCTAGACATGACTTAAATTTACTAGCACTATCAAAATGGTGGAGGTTCACATGGACGTTTCTTCAATTAAACAGTGACCCTGCACTGCTCGTGTTAACCATAAGCTAAAATCCGTGAATTTTATGGCCTCCGTTAGCAACTCCGTTCAAGCAACTGGGTGCAAAAACTCGTAAACCCATCATACAATCATGTGAAAAAGTTAGGACACCCTATTGATTTTCATGTTTTTTTGTACCTGTAGCACATGTCGGACATAATAAAAAAAAAAAAACTATATGGTCCTTGGCAAGTCTTGGGAGATAAAATTATATAATAAAACTTCGGATGAACAACATTGCATGACATAACCTTGTTTTAATAAAAAATAATAATAATCCAAGATAGAAAACCATGAGAAACGTAGGATACTCTGACTCCGATCCACTTTTAGCAATAAAGTAATTCTTATATGTATCCTTATCAATCTGTCAGATTATTCTGGAGGAGTCCGAGTTTTTTTGCACTGCTCTCGCCACAGCATTTCAGTCAGGATGAGCTCTGGACATCTTTTTTCCCAGCTGTTCTGTTGTAAATTTGCTGGAGTGCATAGGATCATTGTCTTGTTGCATGACCCAATTTTGCCTAAGCTTTAGCTGGGGCAGCGACTTTTTGTTAATGCTATAAGTTGTTGTTCATCTGCTTGCACGTTAGGTTTTATTTTCCAAATTTTAAGATACTTTTTTTTTTGTCAGTTGGAATTTAATGGGATGTCCTAACTTTTCACATTACTGTGCGTCACTGCCTGTAAGTCCCAGTCAACTTTTTAATTCAATAAATTATTATTTTCCTTAAAGTCTTAAGTCTCAGTGTAATGCAGTTTTGTTTCCAGTTGAGTGGAATTATTCTGTGGTTCAGACATTGGAAAACAGAATGATTTTTTTCTTTTGTTTAGGTGGAAATAGCCCAATGTGTGGTGTCAATGTCGGTTAGATTTTTCCATATTTTTGATGACACGCATCTTCCTTTCTCTTTTTTTGGCAGGAATGGAGCGAGAGAGGAAGGTCAGTATGAGATTGCACCGCGGAGCCCCCGTCAACATTTCCTCCTCTGATCTTACTGGCCGACAGGACACCTCACGCATGTCCACATCACAGGTAACTACTTTTATGAGATGAAATACTCTGCATTCTTGCCCACCATTGCCTGTGTGTTTGGCAGCAGTGTCAGTCTCTGGCCTCGGCTCTGCTGCTCTTAAATGTCCCTGTGTTTATTTCCTGTCCGATCCAACCACAAGAGATTACTTTGAGTAGAAAAGCTTCATAAACAAACTCCTTCACAATTGGTTTCCAGCAGAGAGACAAAGAGAAAGATGATGGAGAGTGATAGGCATGAAGGAGAGATTGGATGGAGCTTGTGTCTGCTGTGCCCTGGCGTGATATAGAGCTGGTTCATGGTCATGATTCACAGGGCTGTTAGCATGTCATTATAAAAACACTCTGCTCTCAAAAGTGTTTTTGGGCTACGTGTGCTTCTATAGCTTACCCCAAAATTAGTTTTCAACAGTGAAGTGGAGATTATGTACTTATTCAGCTGTGGAAAAAAAATTAAAAGACCACTTAAATTTGAGATTTTTCTGGATTTACTAGGTATGTGTTTGAGTTAAATGTTCATATCAATTTCATTCAAAGTCTGATAACATTTCTCCCATATATCAAAAAAATATATAATAATAATTTTAACTAAATTGAATATGTATATATTTGTCAGAAAATAAGGCATTTTTTTGTTTTACCTATTGTCATTTTTTTATGTTCTGAATGACACCTTTTTCTACTTTAAATATACATTTTTTAAAAGTTTTTCTTAAATCCATGACTATACATTTTCAAGCATTCTCTTTATTATTTTCAAAGCTGTATGTAGAAGACAGAAATAAATAGTTTGGTATTTAACCTCAGTAAATTAACTTTAGGATTTGAAGATTTAGGGAAGTGGAAGTGTATCTCTATATTTTAATTTGTATGCATAATTATTGTTGTTACAATTAAGTATTATTTACAGTCTTTATATTTATTATTACTGCCGGGCTCAGCAATAAGAGTATTTCTGATAGTCTTATTATTATTATTATTATTATTATTATTATGATAAGCAATAGTAGTAGTAGTAGTAGTAATAGTATTTTAGTTGTTGTTGGTTTGTAATTGTGAATGTTTTTGTAATGTAAATATTATATGTGTAATCTAGAGTATTCAAATGTTTTGTAATTTTCCATTTTTTATTTAATGATTGAGTGCATTGCGAACATGGCATAATGTTAAGCTTATTTAAAATGTTTGTTTTTTTTCAAGACTAGCCCAAATCACTAAAGCTGTCATTCAGCTCAATGTTTGCATTGACATGTTTGTAACTGTACAGCATTGCTCAAAACACCACAGTTTTACCTTCTTTCAAAACATTAAAAGCAATGAACATAATTTGTAGCTGTGTGGATAGTTGAAATGTTAGCACTGCCCCCGAGCCATTGGGCCATCCTTATTGTTGAGCCCAGTATTGTGTAACTGCTGCCACATATTTTGGATCTGATTTGCGAAGATCTTTTCAGAACTTGTCACGCATTCTTGAAATGCTGCCCAGAGTCATAATTCTGTCTACAGAGCCTCTGGTGATTTGAATATTTGCTATGTTAACGCTCCTGTTCAGATCCACTTTTTTTGCGGTGTTTACAAAACTGTTGTTGATTCTCTTCAAATAAACATGTCTCCCCCCTCCACTTACCCACCCACCCACTTCAGAATAGCATTTCGTATGAACACCACGGCAAGTAGATGCTCGCCATGTTCTGGTATGAGAAACAGCATTGGGTGAGTGACAGTTGGGTACAGTGTCTCTTATGTTTTTGTAACCTGGACTACCTCTACTTCCCTGCATTAATAGACTCCCTGTTCTATATCACTGCTGTACGGCTGTCACACGCAGCACAATACTCACCACACAGAACGAAGAGAGGCTTCACTGCTTCATTCCCAACAGTAATTCAGACCAAGCAGTCAGATGCTTAGCAAATGCTGTTGAAGTGTTTCACTGAAAAGCAACATGGTTCAATCAACTCAGAAGTGAAAACCCCATTCATTTTCTCTATAGAGAAGCACAAACCTGCTATCAGCTCCGAGATTCTCTTGTGAATATATTTTTTAAAGTGTTTTAATGTTGTTGAAGCTAAAAAAACAACAATGTAACTACCTGTTTGGGTGGTTTTTTTTAAAGTTACAAAATTGATGTATTTTTTCCCCCCCATAAAATACTATAGATGATAACGGTAATGTCATTAATTAATATTTTTTGTCCACAGTAATTATGTATGTTTTTTTTGTATAATGCTTGTTTATTAAGAAACTGTTAATAATTGTTAATTATGTATTGAGCCAATGCTGTTGATATATAATAATCACGTGAAAGTCATTTATTTCTGGTTTGAGTCTCGTAGAGTTTATAGCTTAGACTCATAACTGGAAAATGTGATTGAAGTGTCTATAGGGAAAATGAATTGGGGAAATGGTTTTGTCATTAAGGCTGCTGAAAAAGTGGTCAATCACTATTCAATGCCAAAACCAGCAGTATTCATAGCTGGGATACTTGCCTACTTAAATCTGGCTTCATCCCGGTTAGCAGTTTATGACCTCATGCCCCACTCTAATGACTCAGATGGTATTTTTAATCCTAGCAGAGAAAGTAATTCATAACAGCAGATGACGATGATGTGTTACTCACAGATGGACAGTACTGTTATCCTCTGCGCCATTTTTAACTGCATCTGAACTGTTGCTTATTCTTAAAGCATCAAGTCGCAGATCATCCAGAAATATTTTCCTGATAAAAGTGATGAAAGGAACCATTCATGGGTTTGTGGATGTATTTGGAGTATTTTCGTTCCTTTTTAGTTATGAAAAAAAGTGTGGCCAACATATCTTCGCTCAAATTTGATAAGGATCAAGAGTTACAAACACAGTTACAAACACGCACTCTACTTTCGTTTAGTGCAACAAGAAAAAACTCCCATATGTACTTAGGACTACTAGCAGGCCAACGTGCGTTCACCATATACTCATACATGTATTTAGAGAATGCATTGCAGTAACTTAGTGTCTGTAAAAGCAAAATTCAGTGTTTGAAACAGAAATGCCATGCAGCAGAGCGCTGTTGAATGGTGTGCTGTGCAGCACCCTCTGCCTGTGATTGTGTGTTTCTACGCTCTGTGTTGTGTTCATAATAACCTCTAGCTGCCTGGGTGTGAATGCCTCTTTCTGTCTCACTCTTTTTTTTATCCCCCAGTGCTTGGTTTTGGCTCTCTCTGGCATGCAGTGTGACCACCCAGACTGTGCTCCTGCACCCACTTATTAATGCAGCTTTACACTTACAAGCTTTTTTTGCATTCAGTTTGTTTGTTTTGAAAAGTGTAAAACTGCTGCTTATGACCTTAGTTTGCAGGAAATAGTTTGTGCCCTGAAAAATACATGTTTACTGTTCATCTCAGATTTGCAGAACGGCTTACCTCTGCAGCCCTTTTGTTCCCTCTGAAACGTCAGAAACGGGTTCACCCCCACCCTTTAGAGAGCATTTACACAATTGGCCCCTGAGTTTTCGTTGGGCCCCCTGGACTGCTTTGCCTTTTTACAGAAGATCATGAAAAATGGATCCCCACCTAGCAATTAATCAACTCAGATTTTACTGTGGATCTGAAGGGGCAAGAGACAATTAGCAGGGAGTCCCCTCCTCTGCTCTTGAAATAACCTGCCGTTTTATGTTCCTGAGTGAAAACAAAGAATACAGTACACCCTTTGTATTTTGTGTTATAATCCTTGACCCTCCTCCTGCCATTCGCCCTGTGGTGTTGCAGGCCATAGGGGAGCACAGAGGATGACCTCAGGACCACATGAAATATTTAGGACTTGGAGTATAGAGTAACCCCTCCCCTCTTTGACAACTAATGTATCATCATTTTGACAAACAAAAATATTTATTTGTATTTTGATAAATTAATTTGCTAAAATTTCTTTTTAAGAAGTAAAATTTACCAAATCTTAGTATTGGTGAACAAAACTGCAAAACAAATCTGATTAATCTGATTAAATCAGTTTTTGGGGTTTTTTCTCGCAAGGGCACAAAGCTAGAATTCATGATAAAGGCATGACATCATGAATCTGAAAAAGTGACCTTACACCTGGTATTAAAAGATCCGTCTCCTTTTGCATCTGTATGTAAATGCACTTTAGTTTCACATATATATTGTGACTGGCATTGTTCATGTTTTTGTTTCAGTGCTGTGGTCAATTGACAGGTGAATGGGTGTTCCTTTTTTTATACTACACATCAAGTTCAAGTTCCTCCTAATGTTGTTTGAGTGATCCAATCACAAAGTGTTTTGGATCCATTTATACCTGTATTCAGCACTGTCTGCTTGTGTTCGGATCATCTTTATACCAGATTTAAAGGGTCTCAGACACATAATTTGGTGTCATTGGTATCCCACACATTCCCATGACACTGAGATGACTCATGGGAATAGCGGAACAATGGCTGTTCACACATCAGAATGATGCAGTTTTCAGTTCTCAGAATATGATTCATGCACAGTTTATTATCAAGTGACATTCATATTCTATAACCAAAGATCTGAATTATAGACAAATGTTCTTCAATTATAACCAAAAGTGTGTTGAGTTAGAAAAGGGTTCCAACCTGTACAGCAAGGATTCATTACATTGATCAAAAATGAAAGTAAATATTTGATTGATGTTAGAAATGATTCAAATAAAAACTGTTCTTTTAGCGTTCTGATCAAGCAATTTTGTAAAATTGTTGTGGTTTTCAAAAAAACTAAATTGGCAAATCAGCATAAACCTATTTAAGTGCAAGGAACAAACCAATTTATACATGTTTAAAAAACAAAAAAAACTTTAAAATATTAATAAAATACTGGTTAGTGATAGTGGAGAACTTGTATAATGGCTTCAAAAAATAGCATTTTTAAATATATTAAAATAGAAATGTTATTCCTAATACTGTTTTTACTGTAGTTTTGATCAGTTAAATGTAACTTTAAAAAGAAACATTCATAAACATGAATAAAAATCATACCAGCCCCAGACTTTTGAGCTCTATTGCGATTCTAATTCTACAATTTTGTATTGATTATCATTATCTATGGTGGTTATAAACATTATCCAGAAGTTAAAGCAGGAACTGAATTTGGCGATGTCCAAAAAAACCTTTTCCGATGTTCTCCAATCATTCATTGTATGAACAAAATAATTAAAGAGTCTGATAGTTGTCCCAAAACTTGACTGTGTGAAAGAAGTCATTTTATTACTGTTAACAGCACCAGAACCCTAATAATCTTAGCAGCAGTTTATTGTTTTTCTCATATCAAGTGTCTCTTTCTAAACTGACACGTCTGTCTCCTCCTCACCCAGGCTCTTTCTCGTGTCACCCCAAGTGGCCTGCAGTCTGCCGTACCTCGATGAGACCCTCCACACGCCTCAAGAGCAGACCATCCACGGCCCTGATCTGCACAAGGACTCCTCCAGCAGCCTCTAACCATGTGAATTCAAATCCAAGCAGACACTTCATTTCCTCCTTCCTCTCAATGCAATTAAACAACACTTGAGAGTCACGCAAAACTCCAGAGATGGACTGTTTTTGGTTTTCTGTTCTTCTTTTTAGCACACACACACACACGCACGCACGCGTTTCCTCACCTACACTACTCCAAAAAGACACCCGGGCACATAATTTTCTGCCAGTCAAACGTTGGCACGATGGGAGGGACAGGGGGGGGTAGGGTGTGATTCTCGGCTGACGCTGCCTTTGGCCCTCTGACACACATTATAGGAGGAGAGGGCCGTTCTCCTGCCGTCCAGGGGCCGTTCACAAAGCAGAGCGTTTTGGCTAAAGCCGGCTCTGATCGCGCGGCTTATCCTCTCCTGTTGCAAAAAAACTTACTTTCACACAGCTTGGAATGCAGCTGTACTGATAGCCATTGACATTTTGCTTTGCGTAACCTTTTATTTTATTTTATTTTTGTCTTTTTGTTGATGTACAACAGAGATTAAATTGATTTCACACTGGCTACAGTCTTTTGCAGGTAAATCTTCTCTCTTTTTTTTTCGTTGTTAGTTTAAGCTTAACATGCGGAATTAAATGGAAAGCCTGTTCATTCGTGAGGCAGAATGACGGCGGTGTCTTATGTCTTTTCGTAGTTTATTATTTGGAAGGCCATGGGGAGAAATGATACAGCAAATGGTTTGATTAGTTGTACACACAGTATCTTTTTTTTTTTTTTTTTTTTTTGCCACCAAACAGCCAGGCCCTCTTTATATCATCTTGCTTATAGATTTTATTGCATTCCCTTTATGCTTTTCTTGTTTCTCAAAAGCTGTGAGATGCCTGTATTGTAGAGTTGTTGATGTTATTAATGTTGTTTCTTTTCTAATTAAGCTTTTACAGTAACGCAGGCACACGTGGTTGAGTCATTGCTGTTGGATGGTGTCACTATAAGACATTTAAAGCAGTTGCGGAAGTCTAATAATGGCGAAAAGGGCTTCGTTTTTCTGGCCAGAGGGTATAAGCGTGAAAGACTCAGGCATGTTGAGACAAACTGGCACCTCTTTTATTTATTTATTTTTTTTTTACACAAACAAATATTTGTTTGAGTTTGGAAGCCCAGCTTGTCTCATTGAGAGAACACCAGCCATCATTTAAGCCATGCCTGATTTTTTATTAGTTTTTTTGTTTTTTTTGACTGACACTTTTAACAATTGAAATGCAAGGTTTGTTTGTTTTCCTTTAACTTTATTTACTGAGTATTACCAATGCTTTTAGTACAACTTTTCCCTTTTTTCAGAAGTGTGGTTCTTTGACTTACTGGTGCTATAAGTCACAGAGGATGTGGAAGGCGAGCTGCCTGTCCATGTCATTCAGCATAGTAGAGGGTAGGCTTTTTCTGTAGTCATAGGGTCGGGAGCGGGGAGGGGGGTCTAGTGGTGAAAATCTTCAATTCTGTTGTCATGTATATAGAATGTTTCTAGTGATGGCAAAGTACCATTTTTTCATAGCCACTGTCTGTGTGTGTGTGTGTATCGTGAGTATGGGGAAAAGGTTAGAGCTTAGAGAGGTGCGAGGGACTTTGTTCCGTTCTAGATTTGATAAGTTAGTAATTCTTTCTCTCCACTGGTGGTCTCACAGAAACAGCCGCTCCAGTACTGGTGGTGTTTAAATGTAGGCACAAGTACACTTTGTCGGGGATCGAGCTATTATGGATTTCTCTTTCATTTTTCTGGTTCATTCTACACGCGACTGCTTGGCCAGTCCTTCTGCATCACACTGTGCTGTATCAGGTGGAATTAATGAAATCTTCCTTCTCTGGAAGATTTTTTTTTCCTCATTTGTATTGCCACTGTATTTGTGTATTTTAAAATGTGTAAATAAATTAATAAGTACTTGTAAGTTGTCTTCGTTTCTCCCTTATTTATTTTCTACACACAAGAGATGCTTCTTAATAAGGGAAAGTATTTTTTATTCAGACCATGTCATCCAAGATCTATATAAAGAGAAATTCCAGGGATTGTTAAACCAAAAACTAAAATCGTCATTTATTCAACCCCCACTTTTCCCATATGAGATTCTTTCTTCTGTTGAACAGAAAATGTTTTGAAGGTTGATTAGTAGCCAAATTTCCCTACTATGGTAGACCGTTTCGAACAGTTACCAGCATTTTTAAAAAATCTCATCTTTTGGGTTCAGTAAAAAAGAAACACCAGTTGTTTTGAAATTACACGGGAGTTGAGTAAATGGGAAGGTTTTGAAGGGAAATATTCCAGGATGACTATTTAAAGAGAACAGGGGTCAATGTAAGTCCTGTTTGATGGTCCCAAATCCATATTTATGCAGCTTCATACTAGCAATCCACGTGACCTGAGCAGACCAATGAACAGTATTCGCTACCGAAACTATTAGGATTAACTATCACCCTTAAAGGCATATAGTTCACCCAAACATTTTATTTACTCGCTTAATGGTTCTAAACTTTATTGAATTTCTTTCTTTCTGTTGTACACAAAGCAAGATTTTCTAAAGAATGTTGGAAATCACCACACATCGACTTCCATAGTAGAAACAAAAATTACTATGGAAAACAAAGGCTGCTGCTTTTCAAAAAATTTTAACTGCTAGGCCAGTGGTTTTGCATATAAACAATCAATATGGTGAAGGCATTGAGTTGAGTATCAGGGTGGAGTGTCTTTAGCAGCACAAGGTCAATCCAGGAAGTCAACAATTGTTTTGGTCTACCGTAACCATACTGTTTTCAATATAGTTGCACTTTGGAAACTCTTTTTATTTTCAGAACCCGAAAATGCCTTTATGTAAATTAATGGTCAACGTAAAGTAAAAAAAAAAAAAAAGTAATTCAAATGCCCTTTAATAACATAGGCCTAGTTGGCATGGTTGACTACTGTGGCTATTATAATCAGTACATACAATACTCAGAAATATTTGCTTAATTATTATTATTATTATTTTTTTTTTATTGGAATTTGTGTTGTCATTGCTATGACAAAGCTGCCAATCAAATCAGTGGGCATTTCTTTTGTTTTGCCCAGAGCGTTTTCTCTAGGGATGTTCGGTTGCGGGTTTTTTGGAGTCGACTCCCATTCTCGACTCCAACTGGAATCTTGGAGACAGAAAGTTAAAACATCAATGTATTATCGAAATATTTAAGGAAAAGAAGTGTAGCAGTTAATCAACATAGAATAAACACCCCAATTGAGCCTACAAGCAACATTTTAAAAATCAAAAATAGCCTAAATAGCTTCTTTATTTAAATCTTTAATACTTGAATACTGAGTAACCTTAGGCCTAGGCTACTGAGTGAATGAGTTAATCTGGACGGCAACAGACGCTCGATCGTTAACCGTTCAATAACCAAAATAGCTACATTTTTCAATTTGATTTAATGGCCAATAAAATATTAAACCCCATACACAAAAATGTTTAACTTAAATAATTCATACATTAACAAACCCAAAATAACAGCAGCATGACAGACTGTGCCTCAAAACACATCATATTGCTCGCTCTCTTAAAAGTAATTTTTTAAACTGTACTTTTAAATAGCCTGTTACTTTACCTTTAAATGAAATATCACTGTTTGTTTTGTGCAATTGTTAATTGTAATTCCATAAGGGTGTGTTCTGGTTCTGGAGGGCGGGTGTAGTGACGTCAGCGCGCAGGGCGGGGCAGGCTGTGGATTCTAGGAGTAATGTTTAAAGAATCCATTGCTTGTGGGGAATTACCTGCAACTCTTTAACAAGGTCTTATAACAATAATCCCTAAACCCAATAAGGATAAACATTATATTGATAACTGGAGACCGATTACTCCTCTGAATAACGATGCAAAACTTTTTGCTCTTGTTTTTGCAAGAAGATTGAAAAAGGGTCTGGAGGAGATAATTGAGGAAGAGCAATCGGGTTTTATGACTGGAAGACATATCAGTAATAATATTAGGTTCATTTTAGATATGAATATTATAATTATTATATACCAACTGATTCTTTTATTTTATTCATAGACTTTTCTAAAGCATATGATACTGTAAGTCATGAGTTTCTGTTTAGATGCATTGAACATTTTGGGGTTGGTGAATACTTTGAAAAAGCTGTTAGAACTATCTACAATGGATGCAATAGCTCAGTTAAATTATCTGCAGGTACAAGTGGTAGATTTGAGATTAATCGAGGTATACAACAGGGTAGCCCATTTTTGTTATTATTAGTCACACAAATTATGGCCCTACATATAAAAAAGCAGATTTTGAAGGTATACAGAAAAGGATTTAAATTGTCCCAACTGGCAGATGATACTACTATTTCTCTTAAAAATAATTTAGAAATATTAAAAGCAGTTAACTGTGTAAAAGAATTTTCTTTAGTATCGGTTCTTAAAATAAATATGAATAAATCTGTGTTATTTCCAATTAAAACATGCAATTTGACAGAATTACATAGTATCCCTATTAAACATACAGTTACATATTTAGGGGTTGTCATTCATAAAGAAGAAAATGAACGCAATATGCTTAATTTCCAACCCATAATGAATAAAACTAAGACAAGATTTAATATCTGGCTTCAAAGAGATTTATCCCTGAATGTTAGGGTTTTACTGTCCAAAGCAGAAGGCATATCAAGATCTGTCTATGTGTCTTTAGCTCTAGAGATGCCATCTAATGTATACAAAGAATTAGACAAAATACTATTTAATTTTTTATGGAGGAATAGACATCACTCTTTAAAAAAGGAAATTATGTGTAAACAAAAATGCAATGGTGGGTTATCTGTGTTAAGTTTTGAAACTTTAAACAATACATTAAAGAATTCATGAAAGAAAAGGACAGGATGTGGTATACTTTGTTTACAAAAACACATATTTGACATGATGGGGAATATAGAATTTCTGTTGAGATGTGATTTTAAAATTGACAAACTTCCAGTGAAATTAGCTCAATTTCACAAACAAGCTTTATTGGCCTGGATACTGGTATTTAAGCACAGTTTTTACCCAAACAAGTATATTATTTGGAATAATAGATGTATTCAATATAAAGATAAATCTCTCTTCTTCCAAAATTGGTATGAAAATTATATTGTATTAGTTAGAGAACTTCTAAATTTAAATGGTAATTTATTATCTTACAGTGAATTTTTCCATAAATTTGGTTTTCCAGTTACTCCAAAGGAGTATGCTATTGTATTTGATGCCATATCTCAACAGCTTCTTCATTTTATAAGAGAGTATGGAAATAAATCTTTAGAAGGAAAATATGCTAAATAAAACCTTTTTTAGGAGATATTGATATTATTAAACAAAGTTATACTAATAAATATATTAGAAATATTATAACAGGTGATAGTTATATATAATAATTTAAAATGGACCAATGTATTCATAAATATAAATTGGAAAAAAGCTTGCCGTTCTTATGAAATATATTGTATAAATAACAAAGTAAAAGAAGTTACATTTAAAATTGTACATTGTATATATCCAGCTAAAGAGGTTTTAGAGAGATTTAATTTGGATATTGATTATTCCTGTGATTTTTGTTGCACGGAAAAGGAATCTATTGTCCATATGTTTTGTGATTGTGATATACACGAGGATTTTCTGGGTGGATGTGCAAAAGTTTCTTGGAAGGAAAACAAATATTGTATTCAAGTTACAAAATTTTGATATTTGCATTTATTATGTCAACACATGCAAAAAATTGACCTTCCTAGTACAACTTTTTATTATTTTGGGAAAGTTTCATATACATAAAAAAAATGGACTGGATCAAAGTCAAATTTTGTTCATTTCCTTCAAGAGACTAAGGACTACTGCACAAGTTTGGAGAACATCGTTAATAAAAAAGCAAAGAAGGAATATAAGATTTTTATTTACTGAATGTTTTTTATGTACACTCTGGCATATATTTTTGTATATTACTGTAAAATTCTGTAATTATTGTTAATAATAATTTTTTTAAAAAGGATTCTAGATTCAGCCATTTTTTCAGTTTGCTGTGCTCCATACTAATATCAACAAACAAACAAACGCACCAAACACTCGATGGGATTCACACCATTTACCTCCAAAATTGCATTTTGGACTGTATCTGGACACATCTGAATCCACAAAATCCATCCGTAAAGCAGCTTACAAAAGGTATGTTGCAATATTGCTTACCGCTATATTGAATATTGTGTCTGAAATCACATGTGTTACTTCAGCACAGCACTATTTATGGGACTGTAAACAATGTTGTACTTTGATAGTCATTGGCTGATAATGTGATTTCCTATTTTGCATTTGCAAACAAACTTTTCCCCAATTGATGTTGCGATGATTCCTCTTGATTTTTACTGGCTGCTGTTTATATCTGGATTGATAGCCTGATGCGTATTATGTAGTCGAATATGCATAGACTTAAAGCTTGTGTGCTGTTGGGGACTACAGTTTGTTTAGACGGTTTTAAAGAGTTTTTGTGATGCATTCAGTCATTTTTAATCATCATTATCCAGACATTGATGATGGAGTGAATGTTGTATTAAACATTTATTTATTTTTATACATGAGGATGTGCTGCGTTTTGAATAAACCAGATTCAGGGTGTGTAAGTGTGTTGATATTTTTGGGAGGTTGATACGAGAGCAGGGGCCTGTTCCATAAACCAAGCTTACAGAAAAGATTCGGTTTCATAAATCAAATTTCCGATAGTTCAAACTCAGTTACTCTGGCAACTTATGCTGGGAAACTATAGCCTGGTCCGGGGCAGGTTAATTCTCAGGCTAAGTCTTAAGTTCATGCTTAATCAAAGTAATGTTAACATTCACCTGCCATAATTTAATTCACTTAACCTCTTAATAATGATTAAAACTTTATAGTCACTTAATAGTAAATATATATACACCAAACATCCTTAAGAATTGAACGATAATACTTTTAAATTCAAATAAGTTATAGAAAACAAAACAAATACAAACTACAACATTTCAACTAAGTTTTATATTTATTTAATGTCTCTGTTGATTTTTTTCCTGTTTATTAAAATTAAAATTTAATATTTCCCCCCCAACATATTAATTGGGGTGTACTAATTTTTGGACTGTGATCTGAGTTTATTTTTTGTTAGATTAGTTCCAAATTTTGCTTAATAATTATAAATATAAATTTAAAAGAGAGATCTTTGGTTGGTGTACTTAGCTATATGTATTCATTCATCCATTTTCTTTTCGGCTTAGTCCCTTTATTAATCTGGGGTCGCCACAGCGGAATGAACCGCCAACTTATCCAGCATATGTTTTACACAGCGGATGCCCTTCCAGCTGCAACCCATCAATGGGAAACATTCATACACTCTCATTCACACTCATACACTACGGACAATTTTTAGCTTACCCAATTCACCTATACCGCATGTCTTTGGACTTGTGGGGGAAACCGGAGCACCCGGAGGAAACCCACGTGAACACGGGGAGAACATGCAAACTCCACACAGAAATGCCAACTGACCCAGCCGAGGCTCGAACCAGCGACCTTCTTGCTGTGAGGCGAACGTGCTACCCACTGCGCCACCGCGTCGCCAGGACTTAAAATATTACACAGATAAATACAATCGGTAAGGGCTCATAATGGCTTCTGTACTGTATAAATGGATTATTATGTATTATTATGTATGTGAAAATAAGACAACTTTGATGTGAATTCAACATTTATTGAGCAGATCTGATTTTATGTTTTTGCAGACAGACATGAGGGTCATTATCAAATTATGCTGCCAGTTTGAAAACTGAAACCAGTGACAGTAAATAACAGAAATATGTCCCAGGCTGACTCTAGGCACAGTGGAAGGGAAGTGGGACAGATTCTAGGCTTACAGAGGAACATTTTCACATAGCTGCACTGAAGATTGTTTATATGAAAAACAATTTTTTGACATGGCAAGTAGTTTAGTCAGCAGCAGAGCTGTCTCCTGTTGATGCTGGTGTAAAATTAGAACCAGTGCCAGTAGGCAGTGCTGCTGTCAAACCTTTTTTACAAAACAATGAATTGATGGGATGCACTGCAAGCTTTTCTTTTTATCAAAAACAAACAAACATACAAGCAAGAAAAAAAAAAATTGGTTCAGTACAAGTATTTGTCATTAAGCATCTGTCTTGCATTTAAGAGAAAAAGGAATGTGATTATATTTCTACTGAGAACTAAGTTTGCTAAACATTCAGAGTTGGAGCAAAATAAGGTAAACGCAAATATTGCATATGAAGTTGTAAACACAGAGATACCTGCTCTCTATTTCACTGTCACAAGTTGTTACAAGTCTCAGTTGAGAATTACAGCAATAGTGTTAGAAAATATATTCACAGTAAACTAATACTGACTAATATGGAAGCGTAATCGTGACTTTTTTTTACATTAACATACTGAGTTTATTTTAAGATTTAGAAAGACTTCCAGATTTTCTTCTGAGACTTGCAAAATTTTAACTTATTAATTAGTAATTGTTAATAACTCTTATGACTGGGTTATAAGCCCGCAATTCTGAGAAACAGTTATGAGAAGTTAACATGCAATTATGAATTCTGAGACAAAATACACAAATTTCTGATAAAAATTGGAAATATAAACTCAGAATGATTAGATGTAGCTTATGACAACTCCAAAAATAGCTTTTTATATCACAATTCTGAGAAAATAAATGATAGAATTGTAACATTTAAGTCGTGATCGTGATAAACGTAGAATTATGAGAACCTATTCATGAAAAAAAAAGACAAGAAATAGAATAGCAAAATATATAATCAAAGATGCAATCTCTGAAAACTCTAGAAAACAATACTTTTATACCTCACAATTCTGGAAAAAAAACGTTTTATACAGACTTCCATAGACTAATACAATCAGATTCCACTGTCCTTTGGCATCGAGACATAGCAAAAATATAAGGTGAAGTGGGGCAGTAGGCGCCAGTTCCCAATTCAGCAGGATTACAGTATCAGGAATGTAAACAGTAAGGGAAAGAACTATAGTAGTCAATATAGTAGACTATAGTGAAGTGGATCAAACATTTTTTTCAAAATTGTCCCAAGACAAGAATGGGTGTTGTTCAGTAGTTCTAGGACAGCTTTAATGAATGGTTTGGTCCGCTTCAAATGTTGACTACTGTATAAATGGCATTTTCAGACATCTACAAAAGCCAATAGACCACACTTCGTACAACACACACAAAGCTTTCACATATTGCTTGAGTTCACAAATTATAATCACCAATAGATAGAGACACATACTATTACAAAAGCATGTGAGCGGATGGTGCATTTTGAGTGAGAAGCAGAAAATCTGATAACTAAGAGTACCTTCAGACTATGCTTTCAGTTACTGTGATGGATGTCTGTTTAGAGTTGTGTGATGTTTATTTAGCACTTAGTGAACGGCGCTGTAACAATTTTTTGCATTCTAGACTTTATACACTGGTATCCATGGTATAATCGTCATGGTTATATTAAAGAAAATGCCATGTTGTAATTGTCGTAATTATGAAATTCCAAAATGTAGTTCATGTCCTGGGAAGTTTGTATTTTTTTTGCATAATTATGACATCAGTTGCGTTCAAGTCACTTTAGTCAGAGCAAATGCAAATTTAAACAAAATTGTATCGAAATTAGATCATACAAAATGATCAATAAGCGATTTGAATTAGACTTTTTGCTTTTTCGTTGTCTTTATTAAGTTTATAAAGGTAGTATGTAGTTAATAACAACAAAAAAACTTCAACGTACATTTAATTCAACAAATCCACCCTGACATGTTTTCTCACTGACACACACAAAATGAAACTTTTGGGTTTAATGATAGTCCGGTTTCCGCATTCATGATCTGTCTGATGTGACTTGAACGCACTTGTACCAAGTGACCTCAGTACCACCTGACTGCCATGGATTTATTATTCAACATGCTTAGTCATTAGAGTGGTAATTTATTATATAAGCAAAATCCTACTGCAGCAAATTCCACTTTTCGTTTTGATATTTGGTGCCAGTTTATCAGAAAGTGCTGATTTTGTTCTCTTTGACTCGTAGGGTTGTAAACAATGCCTTATTCGCAAATATTTTATGCAATCTTCCAATTTCGCTCATAAAACTACTGCGCATCTTTAAATGGAAACATAGCTAGCCTCAAAGAGATTGGTGTGATAGAGTGGGTATCAGTGGATATATTCATTTACTGCATTTAAAAAATCACTTACAGTACCTTTAACTGACATAACATCTATATAACTCAAGGAGATGTCTGCGGTGTTTGAGCTATAGACATAAACTAGAGATTGTCTTGTCAAAATCTCTCTGTGTGGCAGTGCAAATGCGATGTTTGGAACTGCATGAGTGCATTGGAGGTGTGTATTATTGATTATTTTGTCAGTA
Source organism: Danio jaintianensis (assembly GCA_903798115.1). Classification (NCBI taxonomy): domain Eukaryota; kingdom Metazoa; phylum Chordata; class Actinopteri; order Cypriniformes; family Danionidae; genus Danio; species Danio jaintianensis. The sequence continues at coordinate 16,790,956 of CAIGQV010016547.1, read as the reverse complement.
AATAGCACACATATTTGGACACTGAATCAACTACACATTGACACACATTAACACTGAAATTTGCGTCTGTCCAACCTCTTTCTCAGGCAGAATAGCTTCAAAGTCTTCATGTCATTCAGAGGTCAGATTCTGGACTGCAGGTGATGGTTTTCTTCTGCTCATCTTCCTCTTTTAGAAATGTTTCCTCTTCTGTGGGCTCCTCTATGACACTCTCAGGTCTCAGGTCAGTCTTTGGGTTCTCTGAGTTTCCATTGGGCGTGTGTGGCTCCTCTGCAGCTGGTGGACTGGAGTGATTCTTCTTCTCGACTGGTTCTCCAGACTCCACTGCTGCCTCTGGTGCCTCAGGTTTCTTTTTTATGCACAGGAAGTTGCATATGGCCAGCACTAAAGCGGACATCACAACCTCGATCCCAGCCAGCAGGAAGACGAACATATACTTCTTAGTGTGGTCCAAAAGACGGCCTTGACAAAGTGAGAACAAGAATTTCAGTGGCATTCAAAGGATCTGTAAAGATTACTCTAAGTGTATTAAGGTTTATTTATTAGAAATGTGCAAAATGTTTACGCAACATACATAATGCACTGACGTAGAACGAGTTGCCTGAATCATCTGCCTTTAATGTTGATTTAATGCACAAAGCTTTTATAGCCCTCATAAAAAAATGAATTCTATTTTAAATTCAACTACTACATTTCAGTTCGTTAAAAACAATCCATTTTCTGCATCATTGCTCATACTTTTAGCATCACTTAATCTAACAGCATTCCTTTGAAAAATATATATTTTAAACATTACAAATGTCCTTACGGATATTAGGAAGTACTTTTGTTCAGTTTACTGGATCCATGCTGAATAAAAGTATTAACTTCTTACAACAACCCCAGCCCCAGTCTACTGAATGGTAGTGCAGACTGATTTGATTGATTGACTGATTGATTGACTGATTGATTGATTGACTGATTGATTGATTGATCATTCATTTTTAATTAACGGAAATTATTTAAATTTGAAAATATAATAAAACCTTATAAATAATATTTAAATTATTATTGTTATTGTACCATATGAACTTTGCCACTGACCTATTATTGTCATAAATAATTCTCCTTAATTTTTTGGGCCAAACCTTAAAATTTGTTTTCAAGAGATTCACCAATCTCCCCCATAACCCCAAAAAGGGCTAATTTGCAGATTTTTTCACCATCTGAAACTGAAGAACTGTGGTTCTTGTATAATTTTAAACTAAACGAAAAAAGCGACCTACATGTTAGTAAATACTGCAAGGTTAAGTAAATTAACACCAAAGTTGCCTTTTTTGGATGAAATGTCCCTTTAAAATGGACATTCAACACTCACCAGCAGAGGGAGGACCAACCAGCACAGCAATAGCTTCGACCATGAGAACTAAACCGATGGCACTGGAGAACTTCTCTGTGCCCACGACAGCCATGAGAACCTCAAACTGCAAGGCTCCAACCATCCCGTAAGAGATGCCGAAGAAGATGCAGAACACCACCAGAGAGGTGTAGTCTTTAGACAGGGAGCCCACCAGATCTGTAATGCCATTGAAAATGAGAGCGAAACTGAAGAGGTAGACACAGCGAGGACGAACCCACTGGAGCCCGGCGATTATTCCACACGTGGGCCGAGCGAAAATGTCAATGAACCCCAAAATGCTAAGCAGGAGAGCAGATTTGGTGTCCTCGTTTCCCAGCTCTTTGGCATAGCTCACAACAAACACTGGAGGAACAAACAAACCCAGGACCATAATAGAGGCAGCGATGGTGTAAATGAGAAACCCCCGGTCTCTGAAAACACTGAAGTCCAGCAGCTTGGGCTTGGGTTTCACGGTTTTGTCGCCGTCATCCGGTGCGTTTTCAATCCCAGGGGTCTCTGAGGACTTTGGCGGGACTAAAGGCCTCATTAAAGCACCGCAGGCACAACAGTTCAGCAGTATCCCTCCCAAAATGAGGAAGCCCCCTCTCCAGCCATATTCATACTGAAGAACCTGTCCAAGAGGAGACAGACAACACAGGGCCACCGGGCTCCCAGCCGCAGCCAGACCGTTGGCCAGTGGACGCTTCTCGCTGAAGTATCGATTCAACATAATGAGTGACGGCTGGAAGTTCAGAGCCATTCCGAGACCTGGAGGCAGAGGATATAAAGGTTAACGTGTTTCTTGATGGACACTCAGTAAAGAAGTAAAAGACTACTGAAGTACCTGTAATGACTCCTGTACACAAGTAAATATGGATGATGCTCGTGGCAAACGATGCCAAGATCATTCCCAATGATGCAAAAAGGCCACCGACTAACATCACTGGACGACATCCGAATCGATTCACTAAAATGCTGCATAAAGGCCCTATGAAAAGTCATTATATATATGTGTATATATGCATATATATATGAACAGTTTACATCCAGTTCAGACTAGTTAGAGGAGATAGTGCCACTCTTATCTTTTTATAGATATTATGTCCATGTTGTATGTCATAAAAATGTTTCTGAATCAAAGTCAAAGATCAAAGTGCAAAATTAATGGTTTCTTCTAAAAGAAAAAGAACAAAAACTCTGAACTGCCTGAAACAAGTCATCAGTAAAATTCCAGTCTTCCTGCACAAACACGAAGGTTTAAATTTGCTTAACACCAGTCTTCACTGGATAATATATCTAAGTCCATGATCCTATAATTTGCGGATATCTTAAAAAATTCTGCAATATGATTACGATTAGATTTAGTGGTATATACAAAAAACAAACTGTTAAACGTATCAAATGATCTATCAAAACAAAGTAATTGATGACTTTTCCAGATGCACAGACAAATATTGACAGAAATATTCCTCACTGAAAATGGTCAGGATTTAATAAAGACACATTAGCACTGAAAAGATGTCTACACTTTTATATAATTTTTATATTTAAATGAATCACCAGATGAAAAGGAGGAGTTTATTAAGGTCGTTGAACAGTTCAGATTTTTTGTTTCCTCAAAGAACATGTTATCATACAGGTTTAGAATAACATTTTTTTTCGGCTGAACTATCCCTTTAAAACCTCATTTGAATATTGATGGACCTACCCGTGCCATAAAGCATAGCCAATAGGATGGAGGAGATCCAGGCAGTGTCACTGTAACCCACCCCAAACTCTCTAATCAGCTCCTTGAAAAAAACACTGATGGCCTTTGGAAAGGCGTAGGAAAAACCTGTGATGACGAAGCAACCGAAGAGCACAGCCCAACCCCAACCACCATCAGGAGCTTTCATTTTACTGCCGCCATCATCCAGTGCCACTCCACCCATGATACTCTACTGCTCTGTGGAAACACACACACACACACATGATCTCAGGGTAAAGCAATCAGTATGCAAGTCAATAATAATGCCTTCAGGACCCTAATTCCAGGAATCCCATGACACAAAGAATTGTAGGTGGAGGCAACAGTAATGTTACATTTCAGCTGTAAAACAAATGTGCATGATTGTATTTAGTTACAATTCAAATTTTTTTTTTACATGAGTAGTCTTACCTTTTAATGTACCTTTGTTTCATCTCACAATAATCAAGACAATGGAATACTTTGTTTATTTTTGAAAACAATTCAGTTCAAAATTGCAAACTTGTCACTGAAATTTGGAGTTAAAGGCAATACGTTTAAATAACTTGCTGGGGCTATCATATGAGAGATTCCACCTATAAAGAAAGAACAATTAAACAATTTTTAACAATTAAAATTTTTATGATATTTTCGGTTTAAGACTTAAATATATTGCTAAATTTGATCAAAGATCAAAAATGTATTTTAATTTATATTTTTCATCTTTTGATGAGTGATAGATCTCTGAGTTATCTTATCTTTTGAAATAAAATGTATTTTTATTACAATTATTTATATGGTTCTCATTGCATGGCAGTCAGAAATTACTTTTTATTAATTTAATTTACTACAATTTTAGCTCAGTAATATATATTCATTCATTTATTTTCCTTCGGCTTATTCCCTTATTTATCAGGGGTTGCCACAGCGGAATGAACTGCCAACTATTCAGGCTGTGTTTTACGCAGCGGATGCCCTTCCAGCCACAACCCAGTACTGGGAAACACCCATACACTCTCACATTCACACACTACGGCCAATTTAGTTCATCCAATTCACCTGTACCGAATGTCTTTGGACTATGGGGGAAACCGGAGCACCCGGAGGAAATCCACACCAACACCGAGATAATATGCAAACTCCACACAGAAATGCCAACTGGCCCAGCTGGGACTCGAAGCAGCGACCTTCTTGCTGTGAGGTGACAATGCTAACTGAGCCACCGTGCCGCTCAGGAATATATATATATTTTTCTTTAATATTATTATTATTGTATGTAGTAGGTTTTAACCAATTTTTGAGCTGATCTGAAAATAATATTTCTAACTGTTGTAGCAAAATCTTGAATGCTTTGGAGCACAGACCTATGACAAATTATAAATCTTTAAGTTTATATGAAAATTTTCAAATATGAAAATTCAATCAAAATGCCATTTGTCTGTTAAAGAGTGTCTAATAGAGAAACGTCACCTGTGGTCAGAATATAAATCAATATTTTACTGTTTTTGGAGCTTTGATCGTTTGCTTTACAGAATACCATTTTAAAATTTTATATGAAATGTTTTTTCCAAAATAAATTTTGCTCAAAAAAGTTGATAGTTTCAGTACGATATTATTTGGATAAAGTAACAAACGTTTTTTTTTTTTTAACCACAAACAACTCAAGTGTGACTGTTTTTTAAGGTCTATTAAACCTTTTTGAATCATGTTTACTCACACACACATTTTGACTGAAGACTCTGTTTAATTTCACATTGCCACAGCTTTTTATTTATTTTTTGGCTTGTAAATTAAATTATTTGGTAATTAAAATGACAAGCTAGTAGTTCATTCTGTGTTAGAAAATTGTAGAATTTGGAGAAAAACGTATCTACTAAACTCAGCTTGGGTTAGGCTAAATGCCTTACAGCATCGTGTAGGCTATAATTGACTGACATAGACTAGATTCGCATTTTTGCAATATCCGCATTTTTACTCAGTACGACGCCTTTCTATAAAAACAAGCCTCTAATAACTCCATCTTTATACTATTACCCCTATAATAATCTAGAGTAGTGTCATTTTTTTTAACATCAGCTTGTTAACGATGTCAATATCACCTTTTACCTTGTATGAGGGGAATATCAGGATGCTGCAAGGATGCGGGACAAGCTCATGCGCAGTCCACATTTATCATCGAGATGCAAGGTTATGTAGACTATTTAAGTTCATAAATATCCACTACAACATCTATCATGATTTCTATAGCCTATCTAGATACAGAAGGCTCTATGCGCAACGAATATTAATTTCATAAAGCATAATTGAATATTAAAATCATAGCTAGCACATCAACTCAGCTTCGTTAAATCAGACTGACATTTATAAATGTTGTCCTACAAGATCTGTGCAAATCTTTATCTTCTTATAAAGAGGCCAATTAACATCATTATTTTGGTATTAAACAACATCCGAATTCTCTAATTATCACGATTTGCTTCCGGGATATAGCTAAACTAACTACAAACGTTAGGCTACTTACTAAAACAAAAGATAATCCTTCAAATTTTCAGTTGTGTCCACTGGAACACGCTTCTGGCAGCACGTAGGACATTATGGAGAGAGAAACCCGACCGGCTGGGTCCGTGGACTGGACTGGGTCCTAAAGTCTGCTCCCACTTCTTGTTGTCGAATTCACCTCCGCGTGCGTGTGACGTAAAAGCGTTTCTTTCTGCCACTCTTGCGAGGGTAGTAAAAAAATAACCTGGCCTGTTCAATAGGGTTCAGTTCTTTGTAAAATATTAAAGCTGCAAAACCGGAAAACGTTCTGCCAGAGGAAACAGGAATGTCCTCTTACTTGTTTCAGATATGCCAAATATCTGTGAAAAAGTGCATACGGCTATTCATACTCATGTTTGAACTGTTTAACATGCATTTTCTAAAGATCTATTTATAAGTAATCATCTGAGAGATGTATTACTGTTTCAGGGAGTGTCCTGGCATGAGTTATAACCATAGACTGGTTAAGCTGAATAAACAAACCTGTGTTACGCAGTTTACTATTGAGTGGGAGAGCCAGCAGATAAAAACAATGTGGAACTTCAGTTGTAATGTGGTACAATGCAAATGATGAATACAATGACTGCATCTAAAATTGCACATATACACTACCTGACAAAAGTCTTGTCGCCTATCCAAGTTTTAGGAACAACAGATAATAACTTGACTTCTAGTTAATCATTTGGTATCAGAAGTGGCTTATATGAAAGGCAAAGGCCTCTAGATTACGCTTATTTTACAATATATATCTATATATATCTATATATATATGATCATGCCTCGATATTTAATTATTTAATTAGGACAGTAAGGTCTGACTTTGCTTAGACAAAAGTCTTGTCACTTAACATAAGGGTCATTCCTGGCATTTGGTAATATTTCAGTCCCCCATATTTCTTATAATGGTTGTTGACTAAAATTACATTTTAAAAGCATTTTTCATTATTTTATTTTGTACATTATAATGAATAAACATTTTTTTTTTAACATTAAAAGCATTTTTAGCATAAAAAATATCATATTTCTGTCACAAACCAAGCTTTTTGTCATGTCCCCGAAGCACTTCTCTGAAATTGCATGTAGAAAAAATGTAATAAAATGCACACAGTGTCTAATTTTTTTTTACAGTGTTACAACTATTTATTTGTGTTCTTTTCTGGTGATAAATAAAAATAAAATCAAAAATAAGATTTTTTATAAAAAACAGGCTACAAAGTTATGTCCCTCAATATAAACTCAACCCTATCACGCCTGCTATTCTCCACAGCAATTTAGACTCTACCCTTATATGACAGCACAGACAGGAAGTGACATCATTCAGCTCTGTTCAACAACATGGTGCAGAAGAAGGCAAGATATATTTTAATTTATTTAAATTTTTTGAGGTTTATTATGGTTAGGAAGGGTACGGTCAAGCTTAACAATTCAACCCCGTAACGTAAAACTAAGATGGAATATGATTTTTTTTTTTTCTGTTTTTGTTTTTTTCAAAACAATATACCATATTCTTGTTTAATTGCTGCCATGTGGGCCTTCTGATTTAAACCACACGAGGAGCAGAGGTCATTTTGTTTTAAAAACTCAACCCCGTTACACATGTCATTGTTTCAGGGTTGTAAACTTGTGACAGGATTGAGATTCATTCATTAATTAATTTTCTTTTCGGCTTTATTCATCAGGGGTCGCCACAGCGGAATGAACTACCAACTTATCCAGCATATGTTTTACACAGCGGATGCCCTTCCAGCTGCAACCCAGGACTGGGAAACACCCATACACTCTCATTCACACACATACACTAGGGACAATTTAGCTTACCCAATTCACCTATAGCGCATGTCTTTGGACTTGTGGGGGAAACTGGAGCACCCGGAGGAAACCCACGCCAACACGGGTTCTTAGCTGACAGGAGGGACACACGGTGTGGTCTTCTGCTGCTGTAGCCCATCCGCCTCAAGGTTGGACGTGTTGTGCGTTCAGAGATGCTCTTCTGCATACCTCGGTTGTAACGAGTGGTTATCTGAGTTACTGTTGCCTTTCTATCAGCTGGAACCAGTCTGGCCATTCTCCTCTGACCTCTGGCATAAACAAGGCATTTGTGCCCACAGAACTGCCACCCGCTGGATATTTTCTCTTTTTCGGACCGTTCACTGTAAACGTTCACTGTAACCCATGGTTGTGTGTGAAAATCCCAGTAGATCAGCAGTTTCTGAAATACTCAGACCAGCCCGTCTGGCACCAACAAACATGCCACGTTCAAAGTCACTTAAATCACCTTTCTTCCCCATTCTGATGCTCACTTTGAACTGCAGCAGATCGTCTTGACCATGTCTTCTATTATTAAGAATTTTCATTAACAATTTCATTAAGAAGAACTTTTACTGCTGCAGTTTTTACTTATGTTCAGGAAATAATGTTTTAGACATGACTTTACCTGTTGCTCCTGTTTACTGTAGGTTCTGTTCAGCAATATATTTGGTAACATAGGCCTTTATCAGCATTTTTAAAGGTTACTAACGGTCCAGTTACCTGCAGCAGTTTACTTTTTTGAATTCTGACTGTAATTTTAGTTTAATGAAGTTTAATTTAATCTCAGTGTGATTAATGCCTTTGCTAAATGTTTTACTAAAATAAAAAACAGTGCTTTGGTTAAGTCTTAGATGTAATTTCAAATTAATTAAAACAAATAAAAATTGAAATTAAAGTGTCCCCTCAACCCTGTAACAGTCTTCAACCCCGTCCCTGTATTCTCAACCCTGTGACGTTAATATTTTTGTAAAATAAAATATAGAAAACAATAAAAAAAAAAAAAAATTCTTGTTGAGTACCAACCACCATGTGAGGGCCTAACATTGTAAATATGTGGTTTGGGTAAGACATCTGAATTTAAAACTTTTTTTTTAGAAAAATTAAGAGACCACAGATGCATAATTTGTATAATTGTAACTTAAATCACATACAAATCTAAAACTTATCAAAAATGTTATATTTTAGCTATTAAACTGATTTGAGGGACATATGAGCAATAGGTAAATGTTGGTTTTATAGCAATAGCTTTGTAAAATACTATTATTAACAACTCAGTTTTGTCCGTTACGGGGTTGAGATTAAAAGGTGGCTACATAAGAATAAAACAGAAAATAATATAAAGGCTTTAATGCCTGAGGTGAGAAAATATAATTTTTTGAAAGTTTAAATTGTGCCGAGTTATGTAGGCTATTTAAAAATATAATCATTCATTCATTCATTTTCTTTTCGGCTTAGTCCCTTTATTAATCTGGGGTCGCCACAGCGGAATGAACCGCTAACTTATCCAGCATATGTTTTACGCAGCGGATGCCCTTCCAGCTGCAACACATCACTGGGAAACTTCCATACAGACTCATTCACACTCATACACTACGGACAATTTAGCCTACCCAATTCACATATACAGCATGTCTTTGGAATTGTGGGGGAAACCGGAGCACCCGGAGGAAACCCACGCGAACACGGGAAGAACATGCAAACTCCACACAGAAACGCCAACTGACCCAGCCGAGGCTCGAACCAGCGACCTTCTTGCTGTGAGGCGAACGTGCAACCCACTGCGCCACCGTGACGCCAAAATATAATCAATACAGTTTTAAAAAATGAGTTTGCTCAAGTTGAAATATTACTGAATGCCAGGAATGACCCATAAATAAAGTATAGTATAGAATATAAAGTCATGGTGCAGTGGAAAAAGAATTAATATAGTGTGACTCCCAGAGTTTATCAAGATTCTTTAGATTCATCTTCAATGCCTCCTCCATCTTACCCCAGACATGCTCAATAATGTTCATGTCTGGTGAGTGGGCTGGCCAATCCTGGTGCACCTTGACCTTCTTTGCTTTCAGGAACTTTGATGTGAAGGCTGAAGTATGAGAAGGAGTGCTATCCTGCTGAAGAATTTGCCCTCTCCTGTGGTTTGTAATGTAATGGGCAACACAAATATCTTGATACATCAGGCTGTTGATGTTGCCATCTACTCTGCAGATCTCTCGCACGCCCCATACTGAATATACCCCGATCCATTATCTTTCCTTCACCAAACTTGATTGATTTCTGTGAGAATCTTGGGTCCATGCAGGTTCCAATAGGTCTTCTGCAATATTTGTGATGATTGGGATGCAGTTCAAGAGATGATTCATCAGAAAAATCTAGGCTACCTTCTGCCACTTTTCCAAATGCTCCAAATGCAACTGGGATTGACGACAAGGATTTTGTCAGGTAGTGTATAGCAGGTGGAAAATAGTATGACAAAATATGTGCAAATTTATGGAAAGATTCTAATATGCATACAAAGTACATTTTAAATATGCCACAAGGCCATAGGACAAGATTTGTAAAGGCCAGCAACTGCACTGGTAGATCATGTGATAATAATGAAATTGTGAATGTAGTAATGCATGCCACACTTTCATATAGAAAAAACTTTTAACAGATCATGAATTACTTCTTAAAAATAATTATTTTGAGAAAGCAATGTGCCATTATCTACTCAAAGCTGTTCATGTCTTAAACTCAGAGTTAAGCAACACTATCAAACATTGATACTTCTCATATAGTATGTGGAAAATAGTAGGTGAGCTGAAAAGTATGTCCAAATTTGTAGTATTCAAAACCCGTAAGACTCTGATTCTGAAGTGCACATTTGATGGATACTTTATTATCTCATGAGGCCACAGAAGAATTCACAACTCACTTTGCAATTATAAGGTTCTACTTGACATTTATGTCAAAATTAATTATTTACACATTCATATGCTGTGACAACTTATTTACATTGTGATTTTTACTCGAGAAGTTATTCAAAGTAAGGCTGTGTTCATGCCATAATTATTGTAATTCTAAGATGAAAAAACACTAGCCTACAGGGAGTGCTTAACCTGTCCAGAGAAGGTGAATCTGTTAGAAAGGACCTTAAATATTTACTGAAGAGAGTATGCAATTTTGAACAGAGCCAATATTTTTTTCTCACAACACATCATGATTATGATTACATGTTAGGTCAGAAGGCAGAGAGTAGCTTGTTAATTGTGACAGTTTGAACACATTCAACTATAAGTGCCACAGAAGGCAATCAGACACAATCAAATGTTTTGACTGCCTCTGGAAGTAGTCAAAATTGGACAAGCTCATCCATTTCTGATTGGACTGAAAAATACATCTTAAATTCCACGTAAACCAGAAGTTGCTGAGACTTTTATTTCAGTATGTTGATGCACTTCCAAATGTAATGGAATGTTGAGGGGCAGGGCTTTCTTTTTACATCACTCCCTTGTAGCAAACTAACAGTAAGAGGGGCGTGGTTAAGGGGCCATAACTCCAAAATGGTCAGAATTAGATTAGCAAGATTTTGTACTTTTTTTGTTGAATTAACTTGTACAGATTAATTGTTCATGTAAAGAACAACAATGATCGCTAGCTAAATAAACACTGTTTTGATTTCACACAGACTTTAATACCATTGGAAAAAGTGCCAAGGCGTTGCTGTTTGTTATAAAAATCAGGCCTGACCCAATATGGTTTTTAAACAATTAAGTATTGTTTTTTTTAATGCCAGAAAGTAACAGTGGTCTCTATATATAGCCTGGTTCATTGAATCTTTTGACTGCTGGAGTTTCTGCCTGGAACCGGACTGGCCTCTGAACTCGCCTGCAGGGAAATCAAAGGATTGATCAGCGCTGCAGTGTAACACAATCATTTCGTCACCAACACACAGGCCTAGTAATGTGGGACAGCTGTACATTCAGAACAACACATCCACAGTGGCTGTTCTGGCTGAATTTAAAGCCATCTAAAGCTACATGTTTTGCATCATCAATATAAATAAACAAGCTCAACAGCCTTTTACGGAAGTATGAGTGTGCAAAAGGAAATAGGAAAAGAAAGACAGGAAATGACGTGGAGGACTTGACAGATTCAAGACATGTTCCTGTAAACCAACTAAACAAGTGTTGGTGGTTTTCTGAATTTTTGACAGAAGTTGCCTTAATTATATAGTTCACCCAAAAATGTATTCATTATATTCCCTTTATGAGCTTAATTTTTCCTGTTGAACACAAAAGACGATATTTTGAAGAATGTTGTAATCCGGTAACCATTCACATCCATAGGAAAACCAAATACTGTGGAATCAGTCTACCAGTTTTATCAAAATATTTTCATTGAACAGAAAAAAAAGAAACCAAAACAAAACCAATCTTTTTAGGTGAATCATCTCTTTAATTAAATTTTGAAGTTAATCATTAAATTGTGGAATAATAATAATTTGATTCATACACTTCATGTAGACTAAAACAATAAAGGAAAATGCTTACATATTATGTGAGTTGTGAGGCGAACATGAATGTTTACTACATGAAAGGCCACATTTCAGGTTGTGTTGATGAAAAGGAAACCTCCAGATTTCCATGACATTCATAGCATGTTCCACCATGTTAAAAGCCCTCGATTCAGACTGCGGGACCACATGACTGATGAAAAAGGAGTAAAACAGAAGAGATTTATTGTTCAGCCTACAAATGGATGTCCATTCTACATAAAGAGAATAGATATGAGAGGTGTTGCAGCATTCTGGATGAAGACAAAGAGGACAAAGAGTGTGAATTATTTATGAACTGATACATTTTAGCTCCCTTCTAATTCTGATTTGTCTAATTCGGATATTTTAACTATTACAAATTACATGATTATTATAGTTTTTATTGTAATCTACTAGATGACTTGTTTTAGGTTATGTAATCTGACTTTGGATTACTTTTCAATTATGTTTGACCAAACTTGTTTACAACAATTGTTTTCAACATCATAAAATGTTAAACATTAAATAATGACAGTTTTTTCTTTAAAAAAAAAAAGGTACACATTGTCAAGTCAACTAGCATTACTTATCTCAAACACCTCTAAAAACTTCAAGAAGCAAAGACAACAAAATCATCTGAATGACATTTACATTTATAAAGTCAAAAAATATGAAAGTTTTTTTTCTTAAAGGAACATTTAAAACAAAACAAAAATAATAAGAATCAAAAAATTATGAATGACTTATTTTACTGCATTTTGCCAATTATTTGTAATAATGCAATTCAAAAGAAGCATGTAATTACTGTAATATGATTATCCAAATTTACTCTGTTACTGCTCAAAATCTATTTCTTTATTTTTATTAATTTATTTTTAAAAATCATGATTCATGAATGATTAATACTTAGGTATTGTTTCCAGTTATTGTCTTGTTTATTAAAACTAAATGCAGTTTTGACTCTTCAAAGTGCATGTTAAATGGCTTCCCTTATAAAAACTGGTTATAAAAACAGCTATACTACACAGAAACATATTTATCATTACAGTATAGTACACATTGTAGGTGAAAAGTAGACATTAAATGGAAATTAAGTTTTACAAATAATTCTAAACCAATTTTTTCTAGTACTGCCTTTTGTGGCGTTAAAAGGAAATATGAAACTTATGAAATTTAATATCATCAATATATATATATATATATATATATATATATATATGAGACACAGACACACTCTCAGTTTAAAACTAGATTAAACTACAACTAAACTAAACCATTACTAGATTATTTTTAGTAAAACACACATACAATGCGTCACATAACAGTATAATGCATGAGTGTGCTCCATGCAGGTGAGTGGGCTTGACAAACCACCTGTAGGAAACACTGCCCTGTCTAAATGCACCCGACATTTTGTTAGAAACACTCATATGCTTTACATGTAGGCCCATAGTCAGCCTGGTACAAGGGGTGGTTCTTTTTTCTTAAAAAGTGGACTTTTTTGCAGTTATTCGCCTCATTTTTAATTATGAAGTTTAAAAAGGTTGCATTTTAGTGACATTTTAAGCACTACTTTTTGCTGGATTGTCAGTGAGGGGTGGGTCTTTCGAACCACCCGAACCCCAACTGGCTACAGGCCTGTACTATTTTCATTTATAGCACTCCATTTTCGCATTTCGTGTTTAAATACACTATGAACAGCAGCTACGCTAATTATTTTCTTTATTCTCTATTTCCACCTGGGGTACTCATCCCGAGGCCTCTAGAGATTATGCAGCGCCATTGATGCGATCCAAGACCTGTGAAGAAATGATGCCAAGGTATCCATAATCCTGGACCAGGCCATATCCTGAGCTGATGCTGCGGTGGTCATGTAGGAGCGGAGAACATGAGACTGATTCCTGAAAGACCCAGTGACAGACGAGTCTTCGCATTGATCCGTGGGCCAACATGATCACCCGCCGGTGACCTACTAACACCTGCAGTTCTCAACGATGGACGTCCAGTGTTCTCCAGCCTCTGGCACCTAGACTGCAGCTCAGCACAAGAAGTTTGGGCAGAGGAGAAATGGTCATGCCCAACTGAGCCTGGTTTCTCTGGAGTTTTTTTTCCCTTCACTTAGTCAATTGGTGAAGTTTTGTTCCTTGCCACTGGCTTGCTTGGTTTGGGACTTGTGGAGCTGCGCATCGATGGATTTGCTCTTCAGTGTTTGGACTTCCAGCAGTGAAATTTAAACCACACTGAAGTGAACTAAACTGAACTTAAACTCTATGTTAACTCTATGAACTTCTATGACTGTCAGAAAAGCATTAGGTGTATACTCAGTGTTTTGATTGAGATATGTTTAAAGAGACTAATTATGTATCTAAGTATTATCGGCCTTTAATTGTGTTTACTCTTTTGATTGAGCGGCCTATTAAATAGCCTACCTTTATAAACGTAACATACTGCCTTATAAACTTGCAAAAATGATAAACAAATGTCTAAATAGGAACCCAGCGGTACACAGTAAAGTGCAAAAATCATCTCTACTCACCTCTAGTGGAGAGAATCACGCATGATCTCCGTCCAGCACGTACGGTCGGAGCCAATCAGAGCTCATGCGGAAGCTGCGTCTGCTTTTTCAGTTTACCACAGTTACAGGGGTACAAATAGAAAGTACCTGTAAACTGATTGTCCTTTGACCGTTTGTAAAATGGAGAGTGTTTCTACAAAAGACAAAGACAACATGATAACTCGAAAACGAAAACTAAGTGAAAATACAAGCGGCAAGATTCCTAAAATGGATGATACCAGGTAACTTTGCCTTTTATGAGTTATGATTGACAGAAAGCATCATTTTATTTGCATTGTAACTTATATGTTAATGTAATACGATGTTTGTCCAGCTCTGAGTCCTGCCTCGATCAACCAGCCGATGAAAGTGTTCATGAAGTCGTAACTTTCGAGCCATCCACGCTGCCATGTAAGTTCCTCTATGATATTACTCTACTCTACTACTTCATATTCTGCCTGTGTTTGAGTCTCTTTTTAATCTTCTAGTGTGCGTTTTCCCTCCTTTTACTGTTATCTAACAGCAGGTCTGGGAGCGTTACTTTGTAATGTAATGTATTCCATTACAGTTAACAATTATTTAGTAAACAAATCAGTATTTTTCAATCAGGATTTCAAGCACCACAATATGAAACTAATACAATTTGATTATTTTGGATGCTTTCAAGGCAACATACATGAATGTTAAGTATAAATGAAATCAAGTAAAATTTAGTGTCATCAAAGTACTTCCATTTATGAAGTTGATGAAGAACAATAAATGTATAAGAAAATGCCAACATCAGACAATTAGCCAACTGCATGTTAGATCAATTTGGATTCTCAAATAAGCAATTGAGTAAATGAAATAGGCTTAATAGGCTGCGCAATGCAAAAATGGCGGATTGTTTTTGTTAATAATCTGCAAGAAAAGCATTTTATACAATATTTAAGCACAATGTTTTGTCTTTATTGTGTGAAAATAGACCTTCCACAGTTTCAAATGATGTCTAGCTCTTACCTGTAAGATCCAAAAATTGTTATATCAAGACTCTCATCTTTAACATTGCATTTTTTGATTAATAACATAACATTGCAGCCTTTATTCTGCCGAATCACTCACAGCTCAGTTTAAATGTCCCACAAACACAATTTTGCATATATTAAGGGTTTTTTACTTTTGTATTGGAACACAAGTGAAGTGCAAACTCTTGCTTATAACAATATATAAAAAATAAGCAACCAACTGTTATATCACAAATATGACCCTGGATCACAAAACCAGTCTATGTTTTAATCAAGATTTATGCATCAACTGAAAGCTGAATAAATAAACATTCCATCGATGTATGTTTTGTTAGGACTGGACAATATTTGGTCTATTATTGCCATTTGAACATAAGGAATCTAAGAGTTCAGAAATCAAAATTGTCTTTAAATTGGTCTAAATATGGTGCTTAGCAAATCACATTACTCATCAAAAATCTTTTTTGACATATTTACAGTAGGACATTTTCAAAAAATATTCCTGGAAGACAATCCTTACTTAATATTATAATTTCGGACCATACAGTTTATTTTTGGCAATTGCAACATAAGACTGGCTTTGTGGTCCAGGATCACAAATATGTAATTTGGGATTTACTTTTGTTATACTTATTAACTTTTGTTATAATTACCCTGTCTGACAGCAGTCCACTATGATCCTGACACAACGGAGCCCATCAGCTGCAGTCTGAAGTCTCTCAATGAGCTACTGTCATGGAAAAGAAATGAAGCAAGTATATTTAATGTGTCAAGTGTGCCTCTGGCTAGCAGGTATCCTCCACTCGACAGCTGCCCAAGGAGGACACTGGTGTCCCATGACATGATGGGAGGCTATCTGGAGGACAGGTATAACCCAGAGTTTGACTTTAGCCTTGTCATGTCAGTTGTTTGTCCAGCTTTCAGTATGTTCATGGTTCTGTCCTTTCTGCTGAGGTTCATTCAAGGTGCAGAGGTAGAGACTCCATATGCCTTCTATCACTGGGAGTATATTGACATCTTCAACTACTTCAGTCATCAGATGGTAACCATTCCTCCTGCGGTCTGGACCAATGCAGCACACAAACATGGAGTGCTCTCTATTGGTGGGTTCACTTTATTAGCCTAAATCTCAGACTTAAAACATATTAGCATTGTTGTTAAAAACCTTACAAACCTGTTCGAGTTTCTTTCTTTTGTTGAACACAAAACAAGATGTTCTGAAGAATGTTGGAAAAAAACTTTTCTATCTTTTTAGTTTCTACTATGCATGTCAATGGCTGCTTTTATTCAACATTCTTCAGAATATCTTGTTTTGTGTTCAACAGAAGAAAGTAATTCATAAAAGTTTAGAACCACTTGAATGTGAGTAAATGGTGAGGAAATAATTTTGTTGGGGTGAACTATGCCTTGCGACGCGGTGGCGCAGTGGGTAGCACGTTCGCCTCACAGCAAGAAGGTCGCTGGTTCGAGCCTCGGCTGGGTCAGTTGGCATTTCTGTGTGGAGTTTGCATGTTCTCCCAGTGTTCGCGTGGGTTTCCTCCGGGTGCTCCGGTTTCCCCCACAAGTCCAAAGACATGCGGTATAGGTGAATTGGGTAAGCTAAAATTGTCCGTAGTGCATGTGTGTGAATGAGTGTGTATGAATGTTTCCCAGTGATGGGTTGCAGCTGGAAGGGCATCCGCTGCGTAAAACATATGCTGGATAAGTTGGCGGTTCATCCCGCTGTGGCGACCCCAGATTAATAAAGGGACTAAGCCGAAAAGAAAATGAATGAATGAATGAATGAATGAATGAATGAACTATGCCTTTAATAAATGTACTCTATGAATATAATAAAATATTGTGTCTAAAATGTCACTCACTCAGTCTTTTTCCAAGCAGGTGAACTATTGTATAAAGACAATATTACAAAAACAAAAAAATGGCACTCCTGCTTTTGTGATATGACTCAACTATACCGTATCTCCTAAATATTTAAAACAAAAAGCTATGCAGGGATATTTTTTGGTTTTATAAATTGACTTGTATAGGCATTTAACATAATTTTAACAGGCTTCATCATGCAATGAATGCTTTTGGACATTTTTTTGTGTGACATACTTGATAATATCAGCTTGCACATTGTCAATCTTATGACATCATAGACAATCAATATTTATGTGTTTTAAAAATATTTAAAATAAAATATCGATCTAAATTTATTTGTAATTATTACACGTTATATTAAAAAATATCAATTTAGTACATTCAAAATATATTAACTGTACGTGTATTATTGACCGAGAAATCAGTCATAACATAGCTTAGGTCTTTAGTATTTTCAATCAGTAATGTTATTTTTGTAATACAAACATTCAAATGATCACAAAAGTGCTCTGATAACCGTTTACAGTAGTGACCAAATTGATGCTTCAAATTAAAGGGATAGTTCACCCAAATATGAAAAGTCTTCCATCATTTACTCATTCTCCACTTGTTCTAAACCTTCAACGGAAGAAAGAAATTCCTAAACGTTTAGAACCACTTGAGCGTGAGTAAATGATAAGGAAATATTTGTTTTTGGTTGAACTATCCCTTTAAGATTGTAGCAATTACATTATGTCAGTTGGTTGCAACAGGCAACTATTTAAAATGATGTGTCACTGAATAATTTATTGACACTTCAAAAATGTTGATTTATTCTGTAATTATGTGTTAATGAACCATTTATTCAACTAAAATTCTTAAAAAATATTGATTGCAACAAAAAACAACTCAAAACTTTAAGTGAATTACTTGTTATTTTATCAAGTTGTCTATTTATTATCGTGTGAGTAAAGTGAAGAAATTGTGATCCTCCGTTTATCCGGAATCTCTGAGTAAATAATGCTATTTTTTAGCATTACATATACATTACATACCATTGCAATAACTGTTACACAAGTGAACCCTCAATGAATTTATTAAAATACTCTTTTTCTTCTTTAAGGCACATTTATCACAGAATGGACAGACGGAGCAAAGATATGTGAGGTCTTCCTTGCCGATGAGGAGAGTTACCGCGCAGCTGCTGATAAGTTGGTTCAGATTTCCCACTGCTACGGCTTTGACGGCTGGCTCATAAACATTGAAAATGCGCTGAGTGTGAGTACATAAAGCAATTCTGATGAGATGAATTTGGCATTAGGTGTCAAAAATGCAGGATGTCTAATACTTCACCACCCCAAACTTTTCTTAGGAGACCGCAGTGAATAACACTGGCCCCTTTCTGCGCTACCTCACTGACCAGATGCACGAGCGTGTCCCGGGCAGTGTGGTCATCTGGTATGACAGCGTACTGAAAAATGGCTCGCTCCTCTGGCAGAACGAGCTCAATGAGAACAACAGGCAAGTGATGATGTTCTGAAGATCTGAGGTTCAGGTTTGTGAAATTTACACAGGAGATTTAAAGTACAGAACTAACCATATGTTTTTGTTAGCTAACATTGTTAGTTTTGTAGTGAACAAGTCATCTGTGTGTGTCATTAAGAAAAAAATTTTTTTTTGCCCTTCTAATCTTTCATTGAAATCTGAAAATGCACTTCCTGTTTTTTTTCAGTTACATTGTCAGATTATGTCTGTCTTAGGTATTGGGTGTGGTTAACATACTTAACTACGCCCAAACAAACAGAAATAGTGAGGCGGATGTGTCTGTTAGGTTGTAATAACTCTTCTAAAATCCATTTCCCCATCTTTCTGAATGAAATGCCTACCATTTAATATTACGTTTCTCTAGGAACTGCGTAACAATATGAAAAAAAAATATGGTCGTAGCTTCTGGTTCATGCAGACTTTAACAGTAGATGCAAGTTTCTGGTTCATCAGCTTCCTTCTGTCACCCTATCAGAATGTTTTTCGATGCTTGTGATGGATTGTTCACGAACTACAACTGGACAGAGCAGAGCCTGGAGGGAATGAAGTCTTATTCCGCTGCTCAGGGCCGCTTTGCTGACATCTATGTCGGTGTAGATGTGTTTGCAAGAGGGAAGGTGATTGGAGGGAAATACGAGACCAATAAGGTTAGAGGGTTTGTAAATTGTTGTGGAAATGATTGCTCTTAACTAAGCTTCATTTGTATAATCGAAAATACAGTATTATGTGTAATATCGTGAGATGCTTTATTGCTGTGATGGTAAATCTGAATTTTCATTACTTTAGTCTTCAGTGTAACATTAAAGGGATAATGTATGATAAGACATCTATGCTGATGATCCAGTGCTTTATACTTATGGAAAAAAGCAAACAGAAGTTGCTATTAAATTAACAAATGAAATGCAAAATGTTTTTAAATGGCTGCAAAATACAAATCTTACCTTAAATGTTGAAAAAACTGTATCAATGTGTTTCTCAAATAGGTATAAAGTTGGAAAGGTTTTAGAAGTTTTTGTAAATGGGCAAAGTATTAAAAATGTCACTGAATTCAAATATTTAGGCATCACGTTGGACTCAAACCTTAATTTTAAAACTCATATTAAAAAACTTGCTACCACACTGAGATTCAATCTAAGAAATTTTATACATATTAGAGATTGTCTGACTTATAAGGCCTCTGGTATGTATTTAAATACTATGATTGTTCCACATTTGTTGTACTGTATAACGAGCTGGTCTCAGGCATGTAAAAAAATCATCTTTAACATCGCTGGAATCATTATACAAGAGAGCACTTAAAATTCATGATAAAAAGCCTCGTTTGTACCATCATTGTAATATTTAAAAAAAACATAGTCTCTTAAGTTTTGATAATATTATTAAATATTCCAATATTTGTTTTATTTTTAAAATTATTCACAATCTTTCTGCTCCATCGTAAAAAATTTTATTTTCTTTTTTAAATTCCAAAGTAGAGAAAACATTGCGAATGACACGTTCTATGGTAAGAGGGGAACGTATTGTCCCTAGACGTAAAACCTCTTTTGGTCAATCTTCTTTTATTTATAAAGCCACAAATCTATGGAATTCTCTCCCAACAGAAATAATTACATGTACAAATTATAAGATGTTTTCACGTCTGACTAGGAGGTGGTTACTGTCAAATCAAATTTGTACACACTGAGTGAGAAGTTTTTGGATTTGTCATTGTTTTAGTTTATATGTGATTATGCCTGTGTGTTTTAAACTGACTTTTTAATTAATTGGTTTTTATTGTTTTAATTCTTACCTGTCCAGGGACTGCAGGTGGAAAATAGCAATCTTGCTACAACCTGGCACAATGCATCTTTCCTTTTTGAGGTTAATGTAATTTTTGTGCATGTCCCTGTTAAATAAATCAAATTCAATTCAATTCAATTCAATAAAGAAGATATTTTGAAAAATGCTGATAGTTGGCACCCATTGACTTCCATAGTAAGAGATACAATTACTATGGAAGTCAATTGGTGCCAGCAACCAGCAGTCTTCAAAATAAAAAAGAAACTCATAAAGGTTTAAAACCACATGGGGGAGAATAAATGATTTTTGAGTGAACTGATGCTTTAATCTTCTTTAATCTTTAATCTATTTTAATCTTCTGAAATTATTCTGATATGCTGCTCATTCATTCATTCATTTTCTTTTCGGCTTAATCCCTTAATGAACCGCCAACTTATCAAGCATATGTTTTACGCAGCGGATGCCCTTCCAGCCGCAACCCACCACTGGGAAACACCCATACACACTCATTCAAACACATAAATACACTACGGACAATTTAGCTTACCCAATTCACCTATACCACATGTCTTTGGACTTGTGGGAGAAACCGGAGCACCCGGAGGAAACCCACGCGAACGCAGGGAGAACATGCACACTCCACACAGAAATGCCAACTGACCCAGCCGAGGCTCGAACCAGCGACCTTCTTGCTGTGAGGCGACATCACTACCCACTGCGCCACCACGTCGCCCGTATATGCTGCTCAAACAATTATTATTATTATGAATGTTGAAAAAGTTTTGCTGCCTAGTATTTTTATTGAACCCATGAAATCATGAGAGCATTCTTTGGTGAGTACAAAGTTTGAAAGTGCAGAATTAATTTAAAGCAGAAATATTTTGTTACATTATTAATGCTGTCACTTTTGATTAATTTTACCCTCAAAGAATATAATATAAACAATATAATATAATAAAGCAAAACAAGTGACATTTTTTTTTTGCCTGGCTTAGTAAAGATCGACCTAAAAGTTTGAACAATAGTGTGCATCTATAATATTTCTGTGTTTTTGTTTCACCATTAGGCTCTGGAGCTGATTCGTAAGTATGACCTGTCGACAGCCATCTTTGCTCCTGGTTGGGTGTATGAATGTCATGAAAAGGAAGATTTTCGGCAAAACCAAGACAAGTAAGCAATTAACAACACACCCCTTAAATGATGGACAGTGTGCTCACTGTTTTGCCATGGAAAATGTGTAGATGCACACAAGCAAATGTCACTGATGTTGATAATACCTGATTGCTGTTCTCAGGTTTTGGAGCTTGCTGTCTGATTTCCTCTATATCCACCGACCGGCATCCAGTCTTCCGTTTGTTTCCTCATTTTGTCAAGGATTTGGGAAGAGCCTGTACTGGAGGGGAAAAGTACAATTCACACAATCATTTACTCACTGATATTCCCTTTAAAACTTATTTTTAACTCATTCTCTTTATTTTGTGCATACAATATGCTTTTAATATGATTTTAATATTTTGTAAATACCTTTTTTTACTGTCATCAATGGTATTTTCATGATATGAGATCTCTGAAACATCAGTAAGTGTGTGTGTGTATATATATATATATATACGCAGCATTTTGGTTCATACACAAGGCCAGTTACTTACTATAAAGTTGGAGTATTTCATGTTTTTCTAAATCAGTAACTACAGCAGGTCTTCACACACACACACACACACACACACACACACACACACACACACACAC
>CAIGQV010016547.1:16722622-16768500 GCA_903798115.1 Danio jaintianensis | reverse complement strand
ACACACACACACACACACACACACACACACACACACACACACACACAGTATTTCATTTATAGCACTGTTTAATTGACATCGCAGCCTTTCAAACTAAAATGCAGGCAGACTAACAAGTTAAACGGTTGCTCAATCTAATCTCTTGTAGGTTGAGACAGAGAGGAGCTGGTTCAATCTGCACGCTCAGGAGATCCAGCCTCTGTATCTCTCGAAGAGCATGGGGAATGGCGGCTGGCTGAGGACCCGTGGCTGCTCAGAGGACGCCTGGATTGGAGGAAGCTCTCTGATCCTGGAGGGCATGATTCCATCTGGACTTTCTGACATCTGTGCGAGGTACTGGACATTTTGCTTACACTGAAGTATCAAAAAATTATTATTATAATATTATTAAAATTAAAATTGTAATATTCAAACAGGGTTGATGGAATTTCTGGAATATCATGGAATTTTAAAAGGTCTATTCCAGACATTGAAAGTCTGAATTATATGCATTTTTCTTGTCCAGGTCATGGAATCTCAGGGATTATTGTTGGTCATTTTACATTTGGCTTTCTATTCATTAAAATGTAATTTTTCTGTAACATGTTTTTATTGTGTTATAATTTTTTTTAGTACCCTATATTTGGTGGCATAAATGGTCGCTGATTGAATTGAAAATTTAGCTTAATAGGTTGCGAGATACTCTTAAGTTTTGACTTTTTTTTTTTGCTGCTACTGGTATTTAATCAGCTAATTAAAGTGTTAGATTGTTAAAAGAATCGTCATTTATTGTATCAATCAATGTTGTGTTAATGTTATAAACTAATTGAGAAGATTATTGTATTAAATAAGGCAATTCAATCTAATTTATAGTCCAGCTTTGTTTTGGGTTTCAGCACCTTGTCCTAAATGTGACATGACAACAAGCGATTAGATATATTTTCCTTTTTGTATGCTCAATGCTCATATAGTAGATCATAGAAATTAAGCTTCTTAGACAGTGAAAATCAGGGAAAACCGTGACTTTTTCCTGTTTTTCACTGACTAAAAATTTGACCCCAGACTCAGAAGGGGAACTCTGTTCAAACCCCCTGTCTTTGACTTTTTGTAGGATATTTTCTCTCCACATACCTCTGGCTGCCAGGACGTTTGTCTCTTTCATCTTCAAGCCACCTGTGGGGGTAAAGGTGTCTTTGGAGCTTAAAACAATAGATGGTCCACTGTGCACATTTGACGGGACAGAGGAAATCGCATGTGAGTTGTTTTCCAGGCCTAGTCTCTGTCTGGAGCTGTGTAGTGTCATCTAATGTAATCTGGTGTTTGTTTAGCTAGAAGTGTCTTTCCCGAAGCACTAGCTGAGAGCAACCAGTTGGTAGAGCAGTTTGCACAGAATTGTGGACAGTGGACGTCGGATGGCTGGACTACCAGGTAATAGTCTTAAGGTTTTAAAGGGATAGTTTACACAAAAAATAAAAAACTATGTCAACATTTACTAGTGATTTTTTTTTTTCTGTTAAACACAAAAGAAGATTTTGTTTTAAAGTTTTGAAGAATGTTGGAAACCTGTAGCCATTTACTTACAATCATGTTATATGCAGTCAAGCCTGAAATTATTCATAACCCTGTCAAATTCTGATTTAAAGCTACTTTTATTCAACCAGCAGTATGAATAATTTTGGGCTTGACTGTACATATTTCTACAGTCTATTGGATACTGGTTTCAAACATTTTTCATCTTCTTTTGTGTTCAACAGAAAAAGGAAATTCATTAAGGTTTTGTAAGGGTGTGTAAATGTGAACTATACACTACCTGACAAAAGTCTTGTCGTCAATCCCAGTTGTAAGAACAACAAATAATAACTTCTAGTTGATCATTTGGAAAAGTGATAGGAGGTAGATTTTTCAGATAAATCATCAGTTGAACTGCATCCCAATCATCACAAATACTGCAGACCTATTGGAACCTGTATGGACCCAAGATCCTAACAGAAATCAGTCACATTCAGGTTACATTTAGTATGGGGGCATGCAGGAGATCTGCAGAGTGGATGGCAACATCAACCGCCTGAGGTATCAAGACATTTGTGCTGCCCATTACATTACAAACCACTGGAGAATTGAGAACTGCAAATTCTTCAGCAGGATAGAGCTCCTTTTCATACTTCACCCTTCACATCAAAGTTCCTGAAAGCAAAGAAGGACAAGGTGCTCCAGGATTGGCCAGCCCAGTCACCAGACACTAACCTTATTGAGCATGTCTGGGTAAGATGAAGGAGGAGGCATTGAAGATGAATCCAAAGAATCTTGATGAACTCTGGGAGTCCTGCAAGAACTCTTTCTTTGCCACTCCAGATGATTATAGATGCAGTCCTCCAAGCTCATGGGAGTCACACACTATATTAATTTATTTTCCACTGCACCATGACTTTATATTCTATACTATACTTTATTTCTGTTAAGTGACAAGACTTTTGTCTAAGCAAAGTCAGACCTTACTGTCCTAATTAAATATCAAAACATAATCATATTTTATTTTGGTAAAATAAGCGTAATCTAGAGGCCTTTGCCTTTCATATAAGCCACTTCTGAATCCAAATGATCAACTAGAAGTCAAGTTATTATTTGTTGCTCCTAAAACTTAAATAGACGACAAGACTTTTGTCATGAAGTGCCGTTTTTAAAAGATCAAATCACAGTGACTGATGGAGGTTAAAATCCTGACTAAGGACAATGATTGCCCCTGAAACTGTTGTTGTGGCAGTGATTATTTGCTGGCAATCATAGGTTTAATTGTTGATCATTCATAGGTTGACTACCCCTTCCTTTAGTCTAAAATGTTTTGGTCATACCAGACATCATAAAGGTCATAAAGCTCTTTCTAAAGCTCTTTCTGACATCTGCAATATCTAATCAAACTCAATGTGGTTGAATTCTTAGATGTTTCCTGTTGAAAATGATTGGATGCTCATTGCGAGAAGTGTGTATTCGTGTTTCCCGAGATGAAGGAGATGAAGACATCAACTTTAACTGCAGGATTGGAGAAATTATGGTGAGTCACGCACATACACATAACATGTCATTCAAGATATTCCAGAGGGTTTTTAGGGATGTTATTTTTTTGTTTGTTTCATGAGCAAAGTACTTCCAGTGATTCACCTTCAATTCTGACCAATAGCAATAAGCACAGAATGGCAAGAAACCAACAAATGGCTACATTTACTATTTTGTATTTTTTAAAAATCAGCGTTTTAAATGCTTTTGGCACTGCAAAATTACAATGTAAAGTTTGAAAATTTGATATTAATTCAGGGATATACTAAAGATTATTTGTAACACTTTTTAAATTACGGGGGTTTTTAAAGGTTGACTTTAAGGAACTGCAACGGTAATCTAAATAAAATAGGCAAACGATCAGCACAGTTAGAAATGCAGTATCAGTCAATATCAGCAAATCTAATATTGACTGATAATGGAGATGATTTGAAACCTATTTTGTTCTGAAACATAATTTACACACATTAACACACAAAAATGTACAGTTGCATATTTGTTTTCCGGGTTGCCCTACTGACAGTTACTGATCATATTGTATGCTACCGTTCAACAGTCTGAAATAAATTGTGAAATAAGTCTCTTACTCTAATACTTCTGTCTTTAGTGTCACATGATCTTTGAGAATTAATTATAATATACTGATGTGTTGCTCAACAAACATTTTTTTATTATCAATGTTAAAAAACAACCGTTTAATATTTGATTGAAACTGTGATGCATTTATTCAGGACTTTTTAAAGAGTAGAAAAAAATGCTTTTAATTGAAATAGAAATCTTTTTAATATTACATATATTTTTTAACTTTTCGAACATTCCTTTGCATTCTTATAATATATCATTGTCCATTTCTGTTTTGTTTTAATACAGCTGTTGGATGCAGATAATCTTCAAGTGCCGCTTCAGTCTGTTGTAGGCATCTGTGTCAATGATGTGGTGTGGCAGACGGGTATTTTAAAAGGAGACGGACACACACTGAAGGTACTTTTAAATGCCACCTTGCGATGGCAATATCCCACCCAGCAGGTCCGCCATTTCCGGATTCACTGGAGGCACCTGCGTGGTCCTGACCCTCGGATCCCTTCTGGAGCCTTGACTTTGATCGGCAGGTCTTACTCCACCCTGTACCGCGTGGTGGAGCTGGAGGTTCCTGCTGCTCCAGGTCTCATAGAGCTGGTGGTGGAGCCCGTGAGCAAAGAGGGGTTCAGTGTCCCAGAGGCCCAGTGGGGCCGACGGACCCTCAGTTACAGCCAGAGTCCCTCAGGCAAACCATCGACATGAAGCCTCATTGATCGTGGAAAGGGAGAGTTCACCAAAAAAAAAAAATTGCTGAAATTTGCTCACCTACAGGCTATCATATTTTTCAGTAGAACTTTAATAAAGGATTAAAAGCATAAGCAGAACAATTGGTCTGTGCAAGAAATTAAACATTCTTTTAAAAAAATGTACAGTTTTAGCTAAAAATATTCTTTAATGTTGCACTGTATAAAAATTCTACTTCTGGCCTGAGGGTGAGAAAATTAGCAGCTACTTTTATTTTTTTGGTGAATTTTTGGTTTATACTCAGCTTTTGATTTGACGTTATTACCATATATGTATATGCAGTGGAATGCACGATGCATTGGTGCTTATGGTAAAACTGTATGCAGTATTTCATGAATGACAGAAGTTGTTTATTCTGAATGCTTATATTTGAAGGAGCAGCTGTGTAAAATATCATTTGTGTTGGTCTGATTTGAGTGGTCTGTTGTTTTAGTGATTACATATATATTCAACTTTAAGTGCATGATTTAACATTTAATCATAAAAAGCATGTGAACATTGTAATAAAATTGTAATAACTTAATATAACCACAGTCTACTCGGTTCATGATATTCACTTATTCATGCAGTTTTGTGAAATCATGCTTTCAGATCTTCCCAGTTTACTTTCTTCTTGAAAGACTTGCAGATACACTTCGATACATTGTAGATGTCTTTTAAGCTTATTTCTTTCTTAGCATATGTAGATTTCAGGCAACATTTCAATTGTATAAGAAAAGTATGACTTTATTGCTTGCACGCATTCAGATTTACAAATTTTACAAGACACAGGAATTTGAGCTGGCAATCAAAATATAAAATAAAATTTTAAAAAAGTGTCAGATTTTGGTAAAATTGTTGAGTGTTGATTGTCTAAAAGTGGTTAACAAGCCGTTTTAGTTTTGCATCTGATTCATCACTCCTGTCGAGTCACCATCTTCAACATCCGTAAAGCCATTGGCCCCTGGTCAGATGGGATCTGTGATGTAATAGACAGAAATAGTCTTATACTCAAGACTAAGAATAAATACATTTTAACTTTGGCATATATATCACATCACATACCATATGTCCTGCTTTGAGGATCCAGTAGAAAGCAAAGTTCTTGTAGGTCTTATAGAAAGCTCCAGTCTGGCTCTGTTCTAGTGGGTCCTCCAGTGCAGTCCATTTCAGCTTGTTGAAGTTTTGGAGCCCGTCCCATTTCAGTTTTTTCACCCACATCTCCTGACCTGCTCACAAATATGCACAAATCAATTACCACTGCATTGCAGAAACACTATCTGGACCACACCCCATCACAACAGTTATCCTGTACAACAAAATGGCTGACACCTAACCAGGGTGAACTGTCGCATGCCACTAATCACACCTGGTGTTAAAAGTTGTCATGTATGACCATGTGCAGTTGGATTTTATGGACAGGGTGTAATGATACAGAACACTCAGTCAGGGAGCAATTGTCTTTAAATCAAGTCTCTTAAATTTTAAAGAGTCTGCATTTTGGTCTCTACAACTGAAACACACAACCCTAGAGTTTTGATATAGACACAAAATAAGGTCTGCAGCATTTCCTAAAGTCTCGTTTTCTGGGGGTCAAAAACTCTGAAGTAGTGTGGATGCTAGGTGTGAATATCAAAAGTTCTGGGAACATCTATTGTTCCCAGACAAGCCAAGAGACAAAGGGTGCGTGATGAACTTGGTTCACTACACATTAGGACACACTTGAGTGTGACAAAACCTGGAGTTTATAAACAACAGCAGAACTAATCATTTTCATATATTAAATTTAAGTTTTTAAAAGTACATTGTTGCTAAATAATTGATTGTTTCATATACCAGCAACATTTCAACCATTTTTCCAAACCTATCTAGCCATGTTAAAAATTAGTAAATAATAGATTATTCTTAGATAAACTAAAAATTACGGTTGATGATTTGGGTCAGAAGATTCATATTTTGTGCGTCCGAACTTCCATTTAGGGCACATAGTGCAGATTGATGAGCCATGATTTTCACGATGCATCATTGGATTTCTCTGGTGCATGAAAGAATGCACTGAAAGAATTTTGCAAATGAGACGACACTTAAAATGGCTGACGGGCTGATCAGTGCACTGACTACTGAACCAGGGTGCTGATTAAGATGTACACAAACTACGTTCCACTCCATTTTTAGACACGCTCTCGTGAACTTCCCTTATTTTCTTAGGGGAATCCCCACTACCATTTTAAAGTGCTTTGCACTTCATCAAGTGAAGGAGGGAAGATTACTTGGAAATACCCTCGATCTTGACAGAGTCAGCTTCATATGTCCACTCCAGCACCTATAATCTCCCAGCATGCAATGCGATTGTGATGTCACAACAGTGTAATTCTCAAGGGTTTAGGGCATTCCATTTAAACCAATTCAGATGTTCCACCAGTAGTGGACACTTGTGTAACATAATCAATGATGTACATCACAGGGAACAAGATACCCAATCCACCTCAACAGTCTTTTCTGAATGTGGAAGATCAGTGGCTCTACTCAGAGAGCCACTGTATGACAGAGCTCCTCACCATCTCTAAAGGTGTGATGTGACACTATGTGAAGAAACTAATTTTGGTCACTTGTATAGAATTTGGAGGTGCAGATTTCCTATCAAAAGTGGGCTTTAAAATGTAGCCTGAATTCTGTTGTTCAGGAGTTGCCATTCTGAGATAACCAATGCTTGACATCCTCACCCATTGTGTCCACTATGAGATCCAGCTGGCCATTGTAGACTGTAACATTGACCCCTGCTGCCAGAAGCTGATCCACAACGTCCACCACAGGCTTCATGAAATCTCCTGCCATGCTGACAAATACGGCCTCAGCTTGTCCTGAAGAAACAGGAGAACAGTTCTTAAAGGCATAGTTCACCCGAAAATGTCAATTCTGTCATTTACTCTCCCTTCACTTGTTCTAAAGTGGTTTGAGTTTCTTTCTTCAGTTGAACACAAAGGAAGATATTTTGAAGAAAGCTGAAAATCTGTAACCATAGTATGATATAAAGTACTTCCATAGTATTTGTTTTTCCCACTATGGATGTCAATTGTTGCTTTCTTCTAAGTGTCTTCTTTTGTGTTCAACAGAAGACAGACACCCATAAAGTTTTATAACCACTTGAGGGTGAGTAAAATGCCAACTATTAAGAAATCACAACACTGTGAACACAGAAACACTTTTGTAAATCTTTTTGTAAATCACGTTTGAGTCATCACCTCCCCATGTGACGTTCTTTGGAATGACACCAAGCTTTTGTCTGATTGGCCCGTTCATCAAATCCGAGAGGGACTGGCGGTGCAAAGGGCGAATGTGGCGTCGCTTCAGTGCGACTGTAAAAACCAGACAAAACATTTTCTTTTATGTACACAATCAGTTTGAATGACATTGTGCATGTTGAGCTTCTTACAGAGAAATCCATCTGCAGCTTGATCTGAACTGCTCTTCACTATCTCATCAGAGTTTTGAGTGAGGATGTTGTAGAAGTTCACACCATTTGTGTTCTGTTACAAAACATGTTGATAATACTTGATAATATTTCTTTTAACTAAATGCATTAAGACCTTTATTGTTTTTAAGAGTACAGGAAAGTCTGTAAAGCATGTTTGTCTCACCTGTTCCACCACATTTTCTGTCACGGACCAAAGGTCAGTGGCTTTCAAGTAGTCGCCCTGTTCCACTGCATCCCTCACTGCCTTTGCTGCTGTATACACCTCATTTAGTCCAGTATCATCCAATAGAGACTATAACGCATATAACAGACACACGCCAGCAGCATTAAACAATCTGATAGCAGTCAAATGTCTGTGAGACAAGGTTTAACTTCTTTCATATAAATCTCACATACTAAATTCAATATACACTTGAATCAGTATGATTTAAAAATGTGTTTTGTTCAGCAAGAATGCATTAAACTTATTAAAAGTTAAAAGGCATTTATAAATGTAACAAAATATCTTTTTTTTTTTTTTTTAAAAATGCCGGTTTTGAATGTTCTATTTAAAGAAATAAGAAAATGTATCAAGATAACTAGAAAATGTTAAGCAGTACAAGTAAGAGTGTCCTATATTGGACATTACAATATTTAATCTCACTTGATTTAATCATTAAGAAATGAGACACTGCAGTTTCAAATTTCTGCTTAGGTTTTGTTTAGTACCAGTGGCAATAAAGTGTAACTCGTATGTATATGTTGTATAAAATCAATATCAGATATGCAATTCCACTCAAACGTATTCTGAAAATGTCATAATTGTATAGAATTAATTGACTATATTGGGGCGGCACAGTGGCTCAGTGGTTAGCACTGTCACAGGTCACCTCACAGCAAGAATGTTGCTGGTTCGGGTCCCTGCTGGGCCAGTTGGCATTTCTTTTTATTTTTTCTTTAATTCTTTTTTGGGGGTTTTCACCTTTATTGGATAGGACAGTAGAGAGAATTGACAGGAAAGTGTGGGGAGCAGAGAGAGGGGAAGGATCGGCACAGGACCTCGAGGCAGGAATCGAACTCGGGTCGCCGAAAGCACCGGAGTGCATGTGTCGATGCACTTTCCACTACGCCACTGGCACCGACCCAGTTGGCATTTCTGTGTGGAGTTTGCATGTTGGCGTGGGTTTCCTCCGGGTCCTCCGGTTTCCCCCACAGTCCAAAAACATGCAGTATAGGTGAATTGGATTATCTAAATTGGCCCTAGTGTATGAGCGTTTGGGTGTTTCCCAATACTGGGTTGCAGCTGGAAGAGCATCCACTGCGTAAAACATATGTCAGAAAAATTGGCGGTTCATTCTGCCGTGACGACTCCTGATAAATAAGGGAAAAAAAGTCGAAGGAAAATTAATGAATGAATAATTGACTATATCATCCATTGCATAATAATAATAATAATAATAATTTCATATTTTGGCTTATAGGATTCTAATAAGCTTCATGAAGTCAATGATTTTGGACTCTGTTTGTTTTATAACATTGTGACAATGTCAGCTAGCACAGTCAAAACAGCAATTACATTATTATCTTAGATAGTAAATATTGCACACCACCAAGCACAGCTGTTTTTAAACATATTTCTTGAGCATCAAATCATGATTTTAAAGACCATGTGATGATGTTGAAAAGTACTTTTAGTGTACAAAATGAATTCAGCCTTAACACAAGATACTCCTTTTAATAATGTCAAACAAACTTAAATGCTAGATCGTTACTGTTTTGATCGTGCTAATGCAATCATGCTTAATCTGTGATGAGCAGACAGAGGTGTTATGCTGAATTACTCACTGTGCTGTAAAGATAAGCACCCCAGGTCATGACCGAATCTGCCATAAAAAAAAGAAAAAAACAATAAATACTCAGATTTATTGATTGCTCAATTGTATCACATGCTGTCATGTGAGTAAAAACTATACATGATGAATGTGCATAATCATTAGTTTAAAAAAAATAATAATAATAATAAAATAAAATAAAAATGTACAGACCTATAGGAGAGATCCAGGAGTCTCCCAAAGCCACTCCAGCAAAGTTGCATTTGATTGAACCGGCTTGAATTGCCTGAAGAGAGAGGACATTAATATTCAGTTCAGATTATAAAGAGTTTGAAGTGATATGCAAATTAGCAGCAAACAGAAAATAGTCTAGATTTATGTCAGATGTATCTTTTGGGAAGTATGAACAATTCTGACTCAGGCTCTCCTTCATTTAGATGAAATCAGCAGAGCGCATGTCTCAAAATAGTTTTATGAACTTGTTGTGCAAGTTGCTACAGAATTGAACAAACATTTCATTACCTTTGCAAGCTCAAGGGAAATAGCAGCTGCCATTTTGCCTCCGTAAGACTCAGAGAATATATAGAAGGGAATACTCTGTTGGGAAGAAAAGATACCATGACGTATACGAGGAGTATATTTGGTTCTTTCAGTTGTGTGTTTTAATTTAGCTTACTTGAAACTCTGTCTTTAGAGAGAAAAAGTTCTTGAGGAGGACCATCATGTCTGATGCCACCATCGCAACGTCCTTGGTGAGGGCATCTTCAGTGTCTGTGTAACTGTATCCCGTGCCCACTGGGTTATCCACAAATAGCACACTGGCAGCACGCACCTGCACAGACACAAGTATTTTTAGGTGAATGAATTATTAAGAGATTCCAAAATAAGGGTTTCTTGAAATTGTGCTGTATATGAGGCTTCTTTATGAAGTTATACAGAGACAAACAATGAAAATATTCCATATACCCCAAAACAAACCACTCAATCAATACTGCAGATGAGAACAATAGATCCATAACACACCCAAGAGGTTTCTCTCAGCTTAAGGTCTCGGTCAAGAGGTCCAATTTCCTCAAAATTTCCAAAACCACAGCTAGATCCCCCAGGGCCTCCCTAAAATAAACAGACGCATTAATGCATAAGTGACCTTAGATGTACCTTTAAAAAAATTGAGAAAAACAGGAGAAGAAAAACTCAGAAGAAAAGTGAAGTTCCAATGAGATGTGATCTAAAAATGGAGATGATTTATGACAAACCTGCAGCCACATGACCAGAGGTAGTTCTTTATAACTGGCACTGGAGCTATTGGCATAGTACAGCCACCAGAACATGTGAGCTCCATCACGGACATCCACATACCCCCACGATTCTTTGGCTTGAACTGGAACACAGCTACCTGTTTTGTTTTGTTTTTTGTTAGTAAGAACATTGGGAATGTTTTTATTTTCAATAAAGTTTTGAGCTTGAGCCAAACTTGGGAAATGAAATATCCCAAAATAAAATATTATATAATATAAATCTTTATATGAAAAATAAAGATTTTCTTTTAGACGGAGTGAGCAGGGAGGTGAACAAAGAATTTAATGATTCTAATTCTTTTAAATGATTCTGGTTTAATACTATATTATAATTTTAGTAAGTTTGAGAAAGGAATGAATAAATTCTTGCAATTGTTACTTTTTAAAAACATAATATATGGTTTTTAGTCCGAGATGATGGAAGGCATAAGCAAGCAATGGATTCAAATGATTAATTTCTTCATTGAGAACTAAGATGCATATTTGTTTTTCTTTTTTAACACCATCCCAACTAATATAATTATATTTACGGAAAGATGCAGGTTTATTGCAACATAAACGTAACTTTCTAATTCCCCCCCCCCCTAAAATTGTCACATACATCTGGATTTTCCTGGTTAAAACCAATTAAAAAGTATTAACAGAATAAAGAAGTTCCTTAAAGGTAAATACTGTAAGCAGTTAAATTGTAAAGGTTATGGAGGAAAACAGAACACTCAACAGATGGATAGTCTGTTGATGTTACTTTTAGATTTACATGTTTATATAATTTTAATCCATTTAAACATGTATTATTCCATTTGACTTTATGAATATGCACAAATATGCCTATTGTTTTTCAGCTAAATGAACCGACTCGAGTGTCGGTTAATCCTACGATTAACTGGATACAAATAAAACAACGGTCAACATCTTTCGGTTTCGGTTTATATCTCAAGTTACAAAACATTTCAATATATCTCCTCTCATGTTGCAGTTCCATTCATCATGACTACCAATAATAACCAAAAACCCATAAATAGATGCATGTAATCCCTACAACTTTCCCAAGTGTTAAATTCAGCACATTTAATATAGTTCATACCTTTATAAAAGCTTACAGCAAACAGCAGCACGACCAACATGCCAATCCACGACCGCGCCATCATTATTGATCTCAGGCTCTCTCAAACTGCTGCCACATTGGCTGTGTGTCTGTCTGGTGGACCAACACCAACTATAAGTATTCAAGCCCAAACCTCGAGCAATGTGATGTGCGGAACAACATCATATGACTCAAGTCAGCTGACGAACAGGGAAATAAACCACATGTTTACTCTTCCACGCCGACAGAGAGCAGCAGAGTGTGTGAGAAACCGACGGAAAGCCCTCGTTTAAAACACTTGAGCGCCTCCATCATCCTCATTGACTTGTAGTGTTGTGTTCAGGCATGGCCACCTCCAGCCTAAATACTGCCAGGGTTAGACTGTATTTTGACTATCCTCCTCCTGCAACACCCGAGTGTCGGATGTGCTGGTTGCTGGTGGACCTGAACAAATGCCGAGTTGTTGCAGATCTTTCCAGCATCATAAAGGAAAAGTTTGGCTACAGCCGCAAGACTATTTTAGACTTGTTTATTGAGGAATGCTACCTGCCTTCCGCTGAGAGTATTTATATAGTACGTGACAATGACAGTGTAAGGTAAGAATTGTGATTGGAGATTAACACACGAATATTAGCCGTGGTTTTACTACGAATAAAACAAAACGTGGTTATAATTGGCCGCATAGTATCCAGTTTAACCATGTTTTTTTGCTGTAAAACTGGATTTATATATATATATATATATATATATATTTGACTCTAAACCACAAAACCAGTCTTAACTGTCAGTTTTTGAAATTGAGATTTATAGACCACCAGAAATCTGAATAAGTAACTTTTCCATTTCTGTGTGGTTTGTTAGGATATAATAACTTTAGGCTGAGATACAGCTATTTGAACATCTAAAATCTGAGTTTTCCAAAAATAAATCTACATATTCTGAAAATCACCTTTAAAGTTGTCTAAATGAAGTTCTTAGTTATGCATATTACTCATCAAAAATTGAGTTTTCTGTTTATATATTTATACAGTAGTACATTTACAAAATATCTTCATGGAACATGATCTTTATTTCATATTCAAGTGATTTTTGGATAATTTTGACTCATTCAATGTATTTTTGACAAAAGAAAAACTAAAACAAAACAATGGTTATTACAATTAAACAACAACAAATAAAATGCTAATTATCATGAAGGAAATAAGCATTTGTTTTTGCTGATGTTTATTTATTATCCCTTTGACAGAGTGAAAGTATCCAGTCCTGTTCAGGTTAACGGCGCTGAGGCTGAAGCACAAAACTCCAAAAGCAAGAAAAGAGGAAGAGAGGATGAGACTCAGACCTGTGATGGTCTGAGTAAAAAACAGAAGCAGGACGATGCTCAAATGAATGGTTTGGCACCTGTTGAGGATGACAAAAAGAAGAAAAGGAAGAGGAATAAAAAGAAAAAAGAGGTGAAAGAGTCCATCACCAAACCTGATACTTCTCAAAAGAGCACTGCAGCTCCTTCTTCTACCAAAACCAAAAGTAAAAGCACTTCTGCTGTGGTGTCCAGTGACAAAACGAGCCATACAAAGAATTATAAACCTGCATCAAGCTCTTCAGACAGCAGTGAGGATGAGTCTCAGAAAAAGGCCCCTCTACCAAAACCTAACAAGAAGCCTTGTCTAGCTGCACAGAAAGAAAGCTCAGATTCATCATCTTCGGATGAAACAGAGAAACCTAAAAGCAGCATCTCGCTTCCCATTACACCTAAACCATCCAGCAGCATTTCAAAACTTCAGACACCTCAGCGGAGAGAGAACTCTAAAGATTCATCATCATCGTCGTCATCATCACCTATCATCAAGAAATTACAACCAGCAGGTCAACCGTCCTCAACCACTCAAAAATCACTTCAGCCGGTCTCGTCTTCTGTGCCTAAAAAGCCTCAGAATGAGGGAGAGAGCTCTGACTCTGATGAGAGTGAAATAGAGCTTGTGATTAAAAAACCAAACCTGCAAGGACTGGGGCTGAAAATTGCAGGTTTAAGTCCCGGGGTCAGTGAATCTGCAGGCAGAGGGAACACACAGGGGCAGGAGAGAGGCAGAGGGCGAGGGGCGAATCGTGGCAGTGGCAGAGGAGGCTTCAGTAGAGCCAGGGGAACGCCGTGGAAACAAAACTTTCCTTACAGCTATGAAAATGGCGAGCAACAGAAACAGGACGACTCTCTGACCAATGAAAGTTTTATTTTACAGGTGAGAGATGAATGTCGCGAAAGTTGTTTGTAAGAAATAAGAAAATGCTAATAAAACTAAAGCATGTAGCTGCTGAAGAAGCCTCTTGGTGCTGCAGGGTTTTCCACCAAAGCTCTGGAAAAATAGAATAAATCATATAATTTTCTGTATGTGTGTAAAATTATATACAGTTCGAGTTAAATTATTAGTCATGTTAAATTTGAATTCTTTTAAAAATATTTCCCTAAAACATTTTTTCAACACATTTTAAAACTTAATATTTTGATAACTAATTTCTAACAAATTATTTGTCTTTGCCATGATTATAGTACATAATATTTTACTGCTTATTTTCAAGATACTAGTGCAATTTAAAGGCTAGGTTAAAACTAGGTTAGTTAGGGTAATTAGGCAAGTTATTGGGCATCAGTGGTTTGTTTGAAGTCAATTGTAAAAAAATATTTTAAATATTGACCTTAAAATTGTAAAAAAAAATGTAAACCCCCCCTCCTTTTATTGTAGCCAAACTAAATAAATTATTATTATTATTATGGGCTGCACGGTGGCGCAGTGGGTAGCACGTTCGCCTCACAGCAAGACGGTCGCTGGTTCGAGCCTCGGCTGGGTCAGTTGGCGTTTCTGTGTGGAGTTTGCATGTTCTCCCCGTGTTGGCGTGGGTTTCCTCCGGGTGCTCCGGTTTACCCCACAGTCCAAAGACATGTGCTATAGGTGAATTGGGTAGGCTAAATTGTCCATAGTGTATATGTGTGATTGAGTGTGTATGGATGTTTCCCAGTGATGGGTTGCAGCTGGAAGGGCATTCGCTGCGTAAAACATATGCTGGATAAGTTGGCGGTTCATTCTGCTGTGGCGACCCCAGATTAATAAAGGGACTAAGCCGAAAAGAAAATGAATGAATGTTATTATTATTATTATTATTATTATAGGAAACGGTGTGAACATTTTTACTTTTAATTTAAAATAATGATATTTTGAGTTTAATATTCATCTTAGACCACACAATGCCAATGTTTTAACTTCAAAAGAATTTTTAAATCAATATATGGTGGAACAAACATGTTTTCAATTACAATTTCAATTTCTTATTCCTTGCCTTGCATTGAAATTGGCAATAATGTTACCAGACTTTATACAGTACACACACATACATTTTATGTTTTTAAAAAAATGTAATTATTTATTTAGTTATTTAACTTTCACGTTGTGTGATCTTGTAGAATTCACCTGAATTGGCTCCCAAACGGGACTACACTACTTTACCTTTGCTGGCAGCTCCTCCTGCAGTGGGTCAAAAGATTGCCTTCAAGGTACAGTTTGATTTGATGATTAATGAATTTTAATATCTTTCTTGTTAAGATTATATATTATTTATATACAGTTGATAATATAATACTTCCTGCAAGTATTACTTGTCTGCAATCAGTTTTGCACCTGAAATACACTTTGACTTGAGCTTTTTAATTATTCTCTCCCGTTTATTAAATAGCTTTTGGAGCTGACAGAGAACTACACACCAGAGGTGTCTGATTATAAAGTAAGCCATTTTACACTTCTGTAATGCGAATGGTGTAAGTTGTGTACATTTAAACAGGCTTTGATTTTGTTATTTAGGAAGGAAAGATTCTTGCATTCAATCCTCAAACAAAAGTGACGGAGCTGGAACTGCTCTCTCGGCCTCAAGGTATCACATTTTTGTTTATTATTGCAACTTTTCTAGTTATGTATGATTGACACCCTGACCTAGGCCACTGCTTTATTACAATTGAAATTGCACTCCTCCTCCTGAAGCAATAATTCATGTATTTATTTATTTTTAGCTCCAGCTGAACCTGGAAAGTTTGACCTGGTCTACCAGAATCCTGATGGCTCAGAGAGAGTAGAGTATGCTGTCACACAGGGATCCCAGGTATTGAAACATCTATACAAAAAATAGAGTTCACACCCATATTTAATGGATTTAAAAATGAACTGGCCAATGAAAATTCAGGGACAAACTGCAAACTTATTTATAATCACTGCAAATCAAACTTAGAATGACTAGTGACATAATGTTTTTTTTTTCAGAATATATAATTACTTACACTAACAAATTGGCCTTTTGCTGTTACCATATATTTTGGTGGGATATGATTTAGATATCAGAATCAGTATCATGTATTGTTTATAGTTTTTCAGGCAATAACTTCCACATTGTTGACATTAAAACCCAGAGGAATTTTGTTGCTGCAAAGTCACATTTTTCCATTACAAATTTTGGAACTGGTAGCCGTAAATAAAACTAAACATAATAGAAGCATCAACAATGCATATTTTAGTTCCTTAAAATCATTCAAATTTAGCAGCATTCAGAACAGACAATGGAATGAAAATGCAAGTAAAAAACAAACTTTCAAATGATCTTTTTCTGTAAACCACATTTATTAAAAATGCCAAGCACAAACACATTTATTTACAGCTAAACTGAAAGTAGCATTATGTGTGAAATGTGCTATACATGCAGTATATTTGTGGGTCTCTCATTCAGCACCAGTCTGCAGGTTTTGCTTGCATGACGTTAATTGCATTTTATAATTCACTTTGGTTAACTGCATTACATAATTTGCTTCAGAAATTCAGACAGTCCCAGCTTATTTCAGACGATAAAAGATGAAACAAATTTGAATGGCAGATGTATGTAGTCATATGGATAGAAAACCGCTTGTATTGTGACAAGTGTTTGTGACTAATTACTTTTCAGCCTGACATTGTATGTTAAATGTACAATCATAATTTTAGTATTTGTTGAAAATGAATTTTACACAACATTCAAATAAATATAAAAGTGTGTACTAGTCCATGCTAAGTGTCTATCCTGACTGTGCTAATGCGTGCACTGTTTGGCAAAGCTCTAAACCCTCTTTTGTAGGTTGGATTGTAAACCCATCCCCCAAACCAACACAATTGTTGCTTTCTGATTATCCCTTTTAATTGTTGAAGTGAATAAGGGCAGTTCTTTGTACAAGTGTGTGTATGCTGTGGTAGGCTAAAACAAGCCTGTCTTTCTTTGATGTCTTTACTGCAGCTGACTGAGCGCTGGGATTCTCTTCTGGAGCCCCGACTTATTGTGGAGAACGCCGAATGACGGTCAGACAAAAACACGCAGCCTGAGCCAGACCTGTACAGATAATCTTTTTATTTTAAATGCTGTTTTGTCGAAACGGTGCATTCCTGTATAATGGTATTAATTTTATTTTATTCTCGATGTCAGTTAAATTGTGTTTTTTTTTTATGACTTATTGACTGTTTATGCAGTGAGTGCAGAATGTTTATTGAGCTGCTGAGATTTTACTTTTAGTAACTAATAGTTTATTACATTTTACACTTTGTGTGAAAAGCTTCTACTGCTTTTTGCGCCAACTTATTTGTTAAAAGTTAGAAGTAATTTATCGAATAAGTGCATTTTCAGTTAAATTATTTTCGTTGTTGGACATGTCTACCAGTATTGACAATTAAAGTTTTTTACTTTTCATGAATAATGAAGATGTGATGTCACTACAATATCTAAACCAAACTTTTCAACAGATCAAAGTATATGCATTGAGTACGTACTGCAACATTCTATTTAAAATGGCAGCAATTCAGTCATTACTTGTACTTGTGAGCAGGATTTTCAAGTCAAAGAAGACAAAGCTACAGAGCCACCGTGAACTTTTCTTTAGTTTGCTTTAGAAAGCTCTGTTAAACTTCTGAAGTGAACTTCATTTGGCCTGATTTTAGATCTTGTGATTTACTGTTATTACCACAGTCCAACTTGTAAAACTTCTGGCACCCTTGAACAGGTACTACACACCACATTTCCTCAGAATTTCTGTCTTTTGCCTTAGAAACAGCATTTTTGATGTCAGCCCACAAGATTTCTATGGGGTTAAGGTGTGGGGACTGGGCTGGCCACTCCATAACATTAATCTTGTTGGTCTGGAACCAAGATGCCGCTCGCTGCTGCTTGCTTGTGTTTGTGGTAGTTGTCTTGTTTTTTCCTCTTCGGCATAGGGCAACAAGACATCTTTAAGTATTCTGATGGGCTCAAATTAATTACTGATCCCTGGAATGTGATAACAGGCCTGACTCTGTACTTGGAGAAGCATCCCCATGTACTGATTGAAATCAGTGTCTAGGGGACGCAGACAGTTTGTTAGATGACCCCCAAACATGAATTCCTTCCACAATACACTGTGAAAACAGTAAAGCATGGAGGTGCAATCATCATGATATTAGGATGCTTTTGTCTGTCTGTCTGTCTATCTATCTCCCTCCCTCTCTCCCTCCCTCCCAGGCTATTGCATATTAAAAAGTTTTGTTATGTTTAAGAAATATTGTTATAAAATGTTTTGTAACAAACAAATGTAAGCCTTTTTCTTAAGCGAGAATTACCAGAACCACCCCTTACTCTAAATTAAGTGCCATGTTTGATCTATTTGAAAGCAGTGTTCTTTACGATAACGAATATTCTGAACTAATGAAATATGAGGTTCCATTTGTGCCAAAAAATTAATTGATGTTTGTGTTTTGTCTTCCTTGCTCTAGTCTTCAGTGGAGAGCCATTAGGGCCAAATGTCTGGAATTCATTTAAAATGATGTGTTAACACATCATTTACACATTATTACATTAGTTCCAGACATTATGGCCCCAGTGCCCTTCAACAGTATTCTGTCATCTCTCGTCCCCTC
This sequence comes from Danio jaintianensis, assembly GCA_903798115.1. NCBI lineage: Eukaryota > Metazoa > Chordata > Actinopteri > Cypriniformes > Danionidae > Danio > Danio jaintianensis. Next base: position 16,749,556 of record CAIGQV010016547.1, on the reverse strand, counting down.
CTTTTCAAAACAGTGTAATTATTTTGTTGACATTGCTGGCCAATAAGACACTTTTTTTCCCATCTGTGCACATATTTGCATACTTTTTATTTACGTAGACATTACGCTGAAATATTTTTAAACCACCTTCCATAAACAAGGAAAAAACTTATATGCAATAAACAGAAAATGTAGGCCTACATATTAACATATCTACCAGCTTATCTGAAGAAGTTGGAATATCTGTGGACAAGGACAAATCCACAATACGAAGCAGTCAAATCATTTTGACACAAACAGAACCTCATACTGTAGCTCTGACAACATGAGTAATTGGTGGTAATCTACTGTAACTGTTTTGAAACGGTTTTGATTTGGGAACGGCCAAAGATGATGTCAGTTACATGATTTAATCCAACCGTTTGAGGTTTGTTGACATTTATGTCCGTTGGTTGATCCAATCCGAGCGAGCTAAATACATCAGCATCATAAATGACGTCAAACGCTGTGTAGCGCGCATTCCGGTAGGCAGGTACGCGCGCCCCCGCCGCGCCGCCGATGGTTTCTTCCATCTGAGCTGAAGTGATGCTGCTGATGTCAGAGTGAGTGAGGCTGAGCTGCGCGCGAGCTGAGATGATGGCGAGCGCGCTCACAGCATCACCATCTCTCTAACACAGAGCATTTATCAGCGCGCCTTCACAACGATGGACGGCAATGTCTTCCCCGACCAAGAACAGCTGCTGGTGTTCCTGAAAAAACTCAAAGAAGTGTTCGACGTGTGCGACGAGGATGCCGACGGATATATTCGGGTTGAGCACTTCGTGGACCTTGGTCTACAGTTCGGCCAACGAGATGAAGTAAGAGCCTCTATTTACATAATCATTCTCTCATTACCCTCATCATGGGTTGTTTGGCATTTTTTTTTAACGCTGCAGTGCACTTTTGTACTTAACACCTGGGAATATTTCAGTGAGTCATTGAACCAATTTTGTGCAAACAGGTTGGCCTTTCACATATTTTTTTAATATTTATGTAATTGGACGTTTAATTGAGGTTTAGTTTTGTGTAGGCTACTGGCTGTTTAATAACTGCACTTCCGTCAAGTAACCAAGACAACTGTCTCCTCAATCTCCTTCATCATCTGTGATGTCATCAGGCAACACTTACAGATTCAACAGTTCATGCTATATACGCAGAATTAGAAATAAAACTGAATATCACCATAACAGTTCACAGTAAAATAAGGAAATGTATTTTATTATATAGTTGATTTAATATCCACGACAACGCATAAACATCAAGGTTAAATTTAAATGGAATTAATTAGAATTTCTGCTGTTAAGAGTAATATTTCAAGGGAATTGTAGTTTTGCAGTTCTGTAATGTTGCGAAATGAGAACATGTGTAAACAAGGCCATGCAGCACTTAATTTGTAAATGCCATCCAGGCACATCAGATAGGCTATATGTTTGGTTGGCATGATTTACCATCTCATTTTATTTGATTGGAGAAGACTGAAGTTAATTGAGGGTTTTTTCCACATTTTAATGAACTCCTAGTGCTACTTGTTTTAAACATTGCTGATGCACTAGGAAAACCATAGATTTTATACCTAGATGCCTCATTGGCAGCTGTTGCTATGTACAGGTATATGCAAGCGATCTGCCATATTGGCATATGCTAGTCAAATACATAAGTCAAAGCTAGTTTGTGAACATTCGAAAGCAAGCTCAGTCAATAAATCAATCTTTTTTTTGCCTCCATAAGGAGAAATTGATCTTATTGTAGAATTATAAAACACGTTTTAGTTACAAAACAGCTTTTAAATTACAAGGGCATAATACATTGTACAAAACACCCTCACTCCCTCCCAAAAAAGCTGGCCATACGTCTGTACCTGTAGTTATACGAAGAATACATAAATATAAATATCTATCCTATAAATATCTACGTCAGTTTTCAGATATGCTTTTGCTAAACTAGCAAAATAAAGACAAGGGCATTGGCTTAAATTACATTATAATAGTCAATATAGTACTACTACTGAGTTAATAGATAGACAAACATGAACAAAATAACAGCTTTAAGATGGCAGCCACATCAACATGTCTTGAGCAGCTGATTATGTGTACATAATGTCTATAAGAAAAGACACACACTGATTCAAATGAATATTAAGCTTGAACCTTTTTAATTTTATCCTTCAAAATAGCAATTTATTCAACTTTTAAGATTTATCATGATATTTCTGGCTTCGGTGCTTCCTCTGGGCAGTTCAGCATGCACTTCTTGATGGGCTGCCAATAAATGCTTTTGTCTAGAAATCTGTCTAATGGAGAGCGTCTCTCCTCGGAGTGACCAGTCGATATCCACTGGCCTGTTTGAGCTTTGCTGCTGCTGAGGTTGTGTCTTATATGGTTGAAAACACTGTTTGCACAGAAGCCACGTTCACTATTGCTTTCTGATATTAAAATATAGCAAATGTCTGTGGATGAATCAAATTAACTTTATATTTGGTAAGGAATGGAGTAAAATATTTTATTCAGCAGCACACAGAAAAATTGTCTCACATAAGGATTTAATTATGCTACTTTAAAACTTGCCATTGCTTTCCACTCTCATGATGATCGTTAGTTGATCTGTCAGTTCAGTTTATCCGCTCAGGAGAACGGCCTGTATTTAGAGCGTGACCAAAACAAACAACATAATGACAGGCATCACAGGTGCTTTGGCTAATCCTTATCTCTTTTTTTTCCCTCATTTACAGAGATGCCTATTATTCTCTCCAATTGGGCCAGTCTGTGTTTATCAGTTGGGTTTTTCAAATGTCATTGTGCAGTTTTCTTTAAATGAATTAGACTTAAGCCTAGAAAAGCTGGAGCCCTTGTTGTGCTTTCTCATGTCATTAGGCTGGTATGAAGGCACATTATGAGCAGCAGAAATAACAGCTGTAAAAACACCTATTTCCATTCCTGTCACCATGGCAATCATCTTTAACAACTGCTGAAAAGGCCTTTCCTTTTTGTAAATGCAGGCTGGTGTTTAAGATAAGGCTATAAGGTTTGGATCTGTTGCTTACATAGACTTTTCAAATATACACAGTTAAAACAAAATGATTCATTCTTATGTGAAATTTAAATTCTTTTTTAAATATTCCCCAAGTGATGTTTAACAGAGCAAGGAAATATTTTACAGGATTTTCTATTATTTATATATATAATTTAATTCTGGAGAGTCTATTTCTTTTAATTTGCCTGTATACAATATTAAAATAAAATTAAAATCTGTTTTTGATTGGCTACAGTACAAACCATCCTTATCTAATGACTTGTGCACTTTACGCAAAATAGCTAGTAAAATATTATGTACTGTCATCATGGCTAGACAAAAGAAATTTGTTATTGAACATCATTAAACTTGGGACATGCATACATATCTCATATCTCAGGGGTGTTTTGTGATTAACTTGTGCTCTTGGTTGATCGCAGCATTTTCTGACATTACAGGATTATAGTCAGACCTCTGCTTTATGTGCTGCTCCACTATGAGCAGAAGTTGACGCTTGCTTCTTTCAGCTGATTAAGATGTTTAATTGGCTTCCTCTACACATTCAATTTAATCCATAATGAATTGTGGTGCCTCAAGGCTCTTTGACATTTAAAATAAGTCTACGCAACCTCTGTGAACGGCAGTAATGAAAAAGGAATGGGCAACCTGCCTCACTTTGCCTAAATCTCTTAGGAAATCTTGATGAGGTGCACTGCTTACTTGCCTACGTTCACATATGCTGTACATAGTTTTCAGTCACATGGTTGGCGAGGAGACCGGGAGAGTAAACCAACCATAGAATTTGAGACCTGTGGTTTATTTCAATCTATGGACAGTTAGGTCACTTCTCAAAATGAATAAGCAGTTCTGATTTATGTTATGAAATTATGTGATCGATGATGACATGCACTCAAAAAATGATTTTTGCTGCTTGTTCAAAGTACTCATTTAAAATGAGCTAAATCTACGGTGGCTGAGAAAGCTTAACACACTACAATATAAGAAAGCACATGCAATTACAAAAAACACCAGCAAATAAAGAAAAAATCATCTTTGGTTTGACAGCATACATGTTGCAAATTCATGTTTTTTAGTCACGTTTTAGGGTCCCCTTGAAATATTTCATTGCATGTGTTGGGAGAAAATGCATTGTTTGCATTGTGAGAAAATGCACCGTGTTTTCTTTATTTGTTTGCATTGGGAGAATTAGCTACACATATGCTATCAAACCAATGTAGATCTTTTCTTAATTTGCTGTTGTTTTTTTTTATAATTGCCTCTGCTTTCTTAAATTGCAGTGTGTTAAGCTCTCTTGGGCACAGTATGAATCAACACAATTCTTAATTGTTTTTTGGGACAACTTAACTGCTATATGTTCAATCCACTTAAATTTGTAAAAACAATTAAGTTAACTTAATTTGTGTTGGGACAACATGAAGGAATTGTGTAGAAAGCAGCATTTTTTACAGTGTGTATTAATATTAATGTTAGTTAATAAACATCAGTTAATCATGTTTCAACATTTAAGTTATACAAGATTCTGCTTATGTCAAATTAATGTACAGCACCATTTACAGCACCTGTAGCATTATTGCAATCTCAAAAAATATACAGTAATGCATGAGGCATGTCAAATGATCAAATATCATTGGAGTCAATACCCAACATATAGTGCTAATGTAAATGTAATTAAAAAATAAATATTATATATTGTAGTTGCCCTGATTAATTAATTTATTAAGTTATTTTGGATCAGAAATTCTGCCAAATGGGGCGACACGGTGGCTGAGTGGTTAGCACTGTCGCCTCACAGCAAGAAGGTTGCTCATTCGAGTCCCGGCTGGGTCAGTTGTCATTTCTGTGTGGAGTTTGCATGTTCTCCCTGTGTTGGCGGAGGTTTCCCTCACAGACATCAAAGACATGCGGTATAAGTGAATTGAATAAACTAAATTGGCCATAGTGTATGTGTGTGAATGTGTATGGATGTTTCCCAGTACTGGGTTGCAGCTGGAAGAGCATCCTCTATGTAAAACATATGCTGGATAAGTTGGAGGTTCATTCCACTGTGCCGACCCCTGATTAATAAAGGGACTAAGCCGAAAAGAAAATGAATGAATGAACTCTGCCAAACGATTAAATGTAGAAGAACAGCACTCCTGGTGATCTGAATTCCGTTCCAAGTTCCAGGTCCTTTCTGATCTCTTTACCATCACTTTCCAGTCTAATAAAAGCTCAAAGGCATTAGAATTAAAAAGTAAATCTATAACTTAATTAATTGCCTTATGCAATGCTGTGCAATTTAGCACACTGTTTTATATTCTGTTTAAATTAGTTCAGATGTATGTATAGTTTATATCGTAGATCAGGTGCTTACTAATTTTTTACTAATTATCTTACTATATTAGTTTTAATGGGTAAAAATGAATGGTTTTTATTGGAGAAAAGCTGGGTGATCCAATAACGAAAAGTGTGGTCACATGAAATCTAAGAAAGTTAAAAAAAAATTTTTGAGAGATTAATTAGATAATTAATGTGTTGTTTTGGTAATAATATATATTAATTCTCCTGTATTGTGGATGATTAATCTGACCATTAAACACACAGATGGTGTAGTTTGATTTCAGAAATGAGCCCCATGCATGCCAGCTCATTGTGTTGTCACCTACATTTTTACACCGCATCAGGTCGTGTGACTGTTTCTGCTTGCTAAACACGCTGAGCCGTATGCAGGAGTCAGCAGAGGTGACAAACAGCTTGATTTTATCTGATGGATAGTGGGCAAAAAGGAGAAGGACTCTGTAAGTCATCCTTCCAATTCTTCAGTACAGAATCAAACCAAAAATACTAATGATTGCAGCGCAGGACAAACTCAGTGTTTAGCTATACGAACAAGCTCTTAACAGTATACAGTACAGTACATTGCAACTACTAAGGTGTTTAAATAGTTGGTTTGCATTTAAAGCATCTGATGTTTTAAACAGCTTTACAAGGTTACAAGGATGAACACGAAATGCTGAAGAAACATTTCCTTTTTTTCAACTTTATGAAGCTCGGGTTAATTTTACAAAAAGGAATTATTTACAAACACACAGTGGCAAAAACAAAGTGATTGAAATGAAAATTTTTATTTATTAATTATTATATAGAAACATCTATCATTAGCATTTTTGAATTATGCATGTTTCTGTTTGTCAAGACTCTTTGAATTAAAAGTTCAAAAGAACATTTATTTATCATAATGTTAGACTTAGGGTTAGGGTTTCGTGATTAGTTTAATGAGGTTTTGTTATGGTTATTTTTCTGTATGAATGTGCAATATGAAAAGAAGATGCTGTGAACAAAATGGCTGTGAAGTAGTGTTTGCTTGTCATTAGTGAGAAGCAAATGTTTTTGTGCCGCGTTGTACCAGTAGCAGTGATACAGTTCAGCTCTTTGTGCTGAAGGAAGTGATGTAAGCGCATTAGTGTACTGTGAGGTACAGTCACAGATGACTGCTCTCTCTCTCTCTATGTGCTGCCATTCTGAATCACAAGTGTGATAAATGTCATGATAGCAGCAGCTTGAATGTTTGTGACGACTGTTTGCATCTCCTAGCAGGCTTTCTTACAGGTTTCTTTTCTCTAATCTATTATTATTAATTTCTCTAAAAGCCATCACCTCATTCGTCTCTTCTTCCATTTTTGTTGTCCTCTTTAAGGTCCTGGCACAAAGTCTGAAATTCTCATCACAAGTTTTCATTCTGTAAAAATAATTAAGACCTCATGCTGTGTTAATCACATTCACATTTTATTTGCCTAAAAACTTTCATCCATCTAAAAAACAAAACAAAAATTAAAAAAACAAAATGGATTGTGTTAAATGTTCTGCATTTTTCATGCCTATAGGAAGCATTTTGAGAAACATTCATTATGCTCAGCATAATTGAGTACACCCCCATTTTGAATTTTTTTTAATCTATTTCTCAGTGAATATATTCAATGTATTTTGGTGCATTTAAACAAAACAGATCTATTAAACAGATATATTTATTAAAATAATATTTTAGTCACCAAACATATTTAGAAATTGAAAGATAATACAATTAAATTCAAGCAAAATATTGCAAAAAAAAATAAAAAATACAACCTACAAAATTTCAGCTAAATTTTTTTGTTTTTTTTGCTTCTCTTGATTTTTCCTCTTTTTTAAATTTGTATTTAATATTTTTCTATAACATACAAATTTGGGTGTACTAGTTTTTGGACCGCTATCGTTAGTTATTTTGTTAGATAAGCTCCAGGTTTGGCTTCAGTACTGACTAATCTAATGTATATGCACAAATATAATATTGTATAGCTTCCTATTAAAAATATGAATTAAAAAGATAGATAGACTCCTATCCATGTATTAACCAGGTGCAGTCCTATTAGCTTCATATGAGAGCTGCAGAGAGCTAGCTGCTCACTAGCTCTGTATTATTATTATTTTATTTGCAACATATTAGTTAATACACATCAGACTCAGTGTGCAACCTTTCTGTGTCTGACTAATTTTTAGGATGATAAATATATACAGTTAAAATCAGAATTATTAGCTCTCCCTGTATATTTTTTCCCTAATTTTTGTTTAACTGAAAGAAGATTTTTTTTCTAGATTTTCCAAACATTATAGTTTTAATAACTAATTTCTAACAACTGATTTCTTTTATCTTTGCTATGATGAAAGTACATAATATTTTACTACATTTTTTTTCAAGATATTAGTATTCAGCTTACAATTTAGTACAATTTAAAGGCTTAACTAGATTAAATTAGGGTAATCAGGCAAGTCATTGTATAACAGTGGTTTGTTCTGTAGACAATCGAAAAACAAAATATTGCTTAAGGGCTCTAATAATATTGACCTTAAAATGTTTTTTAGAAACATAAAAACTGATTTTATTCTAGCCGAAATAAAGCAAACAAGACTTTCTCCAGAAGACAAAATATTATAGGAAATACTGTGAAATATTTCATTTGGGAAATATTTGAAAAAGAAAAAAAATTCACAGGAGGGCTAATAATTTAGAATTAATTTAGAAAATTTGAACACTGTGTGCAAGGACTATTTTTGTCTTTCTATCCTTCACTCCTTCATCTTCATTCAGTATTCCTCCCTCTCGTCTCCATCTCGGTCTCCTGCAGTGGGTTTGTTGGTGCTGGCGGAGGTTTGCTGTGATTGGTATGCTTGAAGAGCACGAGGATGTTGGAGTGCAGAACGTGTGGTGAACATGTGTGCCTCTGCTCTTCTTCCCCTCCCTCAGGCTGCGATTGCTGCTGGCCTTGAAGAGCTTGCTAACATTGAGCCCTTGATGCATCTCTTATTAACAGCAGCACTGCTTCACAGAGACCCTGACAGAACACACAGAGACGAGATGTGAGGGTCAACAGCGCCTGACTGAGCTTTATTTAATCGTTCACACATACACTTTAAAGGGAGAGTTCACCCTAAAATGAGAATTTACTCAACATTTACTCCCTTCAGGTGGTTTTGATATTAAAAAAAATACTATGTACTAATAATAGTAATATAGTAATAAAAAATAATAATAATATTCTTCAAATATAGATATTGTTTGTGTGTGTGTTTAAAAGAAAAAGAAACTGATAAAGAGTTTGGAACCACTTGAAGGTGATTAAATGATGAGACTTCTCATTTTTGGGTGAGCTTTGACTTCGAATGGGTAAAATATAGTAGAATGAATAAAGCAATTGTGTCTCTTAATTCATTATGTATTTTCTGACTGAGAGGATAAAACTTATTGAAGGACTGTAGTTGAATGTGCTCGGTGAGTTCAGAGAAACACAAAGTAAGTTTTGAGCCTTCAGCTATTCTGAACGAACGTGGTGGGAATTTTTTTTTTTTTTTCTGCTGATGAAGCAGGTTTTACTGATGTCAACTGAACACAACTGTGCTAAAGTACATCTTTAAAGGGATAGTTCAACCAAAAATGAAATCCACACTTCTTTCTTTCTCCTGTTGAACACTTTCTTCTGTTGTTTTTGAAGGATGTTGAAAACCAGAAGCCATTGATTTATGTAGTTTTTGTTTTATTGTTATGAATTTTAGTGACTGTCCGTTTCCTGCAGTAATCAAAATATTGTTTTGTGTTCAAAGGAAGAAAGAAACTCAAAGTTTTGTAACTAGTTTTTTAACAGTTGAACTATCACTGCAATCATTTTCGATTTTTGAAAACTGAAGATATTTTATTGAGATTTCTGTCATAAACTTGGAATATAATGTCAATGCCTTAATGAACTTTTAACATATAAAACACTTCTAAAAGAATTCCATTAAATTAAGTCTGTATATGTGATTAAAAACCTGAATAAAATAAGTTTATCACCCTTTTTTCATTGGAAATTAAAATGAAAGCTTAATGGAAGTCTTGGAACAACATTAGGGTAAAAATTATTTCACAGAGATCAAGACTTTAAAAATCTTGTTTAAATTTTTACTTTGATTTAAAAGTAATGGAAAACCACACACAACAAGTATGATTGGATGGTAAAATAAAAATTATATCAGTATTCTAATGTTTAGAGCAGAGTTATTGCCTTTTTTTTTTTTCTTTTTTTGTAAAATGAGCAAAAAGTATGTCTAATAAAACTCTTTGTGTGCTCCCTATACAATAACATTATTTTAAAGAACATATCGACATATTGTTCAGATTATTCATTTACATGTTTTTTTGTTGGTCTTCAAAAGGTCTTAGATTTGCTGTCATAAAATGGCACAAGCCCTGTAAACCTTACTCTCATTTTTGTCCACTTTTATGCATCCTTCCTAATTAAAAGATAAATTATAAATTTCTTTGAAATAAATAAGCAAATAAATACATAAAAAAACTACTTAGCCCCAGATTGGTAATGGTTTGGTTAATGTAAATCGCATTCTTTTGTATGTCTTTCTGATTTCTTTCTCTTTCTGCCTGCTTTAATTGTGGTAGAGATGAAATTTGGGCCAAGTGATTTATTTAGCTCATGTGCGCTCCTCTCTTCCTGGTGTGTGCAACATCACAGAGATGAACACATCACCTGCTGTCATGGCCGCTGTGTTTCAGTTGTGTGTGAGCATTAGTGCACTAAACGTCTGTGTTTCGGTGGTGGTGGTGTGGTGAATCATTCCAGCAGGTTTTAAGCTGAGGGCTTCAAGACACAGCACTTGTCAAGAACACTTCTCCTCCTCTTGGAGCTGAATATATTTAGAAAGAAGTGACACTGTCAAGGAGCTGTGTGCGAGTTGTGAATCACAGTTTGCATGATTTCTGTGTTGCCAGGGACTGTTTTCTCATAAACTCAAGTAAGTCTGACAGCCCTTCAGGGCAAATTTCACATATGAAAAATAAAACAACTAATGAGATCTCTTTAGTTGCTTAGTTATTTCTTATGGGGGACAATTTTATTTTTTCACAATGTTTTTATGGAAAAGATATTTATAAACATAAAGCATTTCAACATTTTAAAACGCTATATCAAATGAACAGATTTCATAAAGATGATACAATTTACCATCAAATTTTACATTATTCAAAAATTTCGTTGCATTTTCTTTCTTTTTTTTCTTTTTTTTACCAGATTCTGTGTTTTCTGTTTAGATTTTTCTGGATTTAATTTAAAATGTTTAACTAAATTTTAAATCTAATATACTGAATTCATTACCACAACTATAATCTAACCAACTGAATTTATAAATATGTACACACATATATATATATGTGTTGTAATTTATTTTAAAATTGGCCCAAAATAAAATGTTTTTTTTTCCAGATTCTTTTTGTATATTATTTTTTCTAGTAATCAAATAAAGGCAACATTAACCATTTAATTAATCTTTTAATAAAATGACCATTTTACGTGCAGAATGATAGAGCTTTACAGGTAAAATTAAAACTTACATGATTGTTCCTTAGAATTGTAATAATAATATTTATTGTAATAAAAATAATAATAACAACAGTAACAATGAATAAATAGTAATACATTTGTCACATTTTTGTTGACAAATTTCAGGTTGACAGGTTATAAAGGGACTCAAGTTTCAGTAAAAAATGCTGCGTTGTTTTAACCCAAAGCTGGGTCAAATATGGACACACTAAAAAATGCTGCGTTGTTGTTAGTTTTTAAAATGAAATTTAAATGACATCTTTTAAATTTTAGACGAGCATTTGAGATATTTACGCCTATTACGCCATAAAAACAGCCTCTGAGCAATACATTATTCAATGTCATCAGAAAAAAAACTGCTTAATACAGTTTCTGAAAGAGACAGCCACGCTTGAGCAAGGTGTTTGAATGCTAATGGTGTAGAAGTCGAGTAAGCGAGTCTTGTCAGGTGTCAGCAGTATGTCAGGATCAGTCTATTTCTCTTAGACGTCTGTCCATCACAGAGACTTGCTGACCTGTCCTGACAGCCGCTCTACTACTGCAGCATCTGACCACTCATGATACACACATCTGCTCTTTTATTTATTTATAGTATGGTACCATCCTGAACATGTGACCGTCCTCTTTATCAAGGTGCCTTTGTGCATCTCGTTCTCATGACTGTCCTTTTTTTTTTCAGTTGAAGAAGTTTGCCAAGTACCTGGATCCCAACGCTCACGGCAGAATAAACTTCAAAGATTTTTGTCATGGAGTGTTTGCAATCAAAGGTAAGATGATGGATTCTGAGCAGTGTTTCATAAATGCTGTTGATGAATCTGTTATTACAAGATCAAATGAGATTTGAGAACATCACATGTTAAATAAAAATAAAATAAAAATATTGGAAATATGAGCTATAATATATTCAAGTATAATATGCAAAAAAAACATTTAATCAAAACCTTCTTATTTTTAAATAAATTTACTTGAAAAATAGTGTATTTTAAAAACAACATTTATTTCAAAAGATTTGCCCAATCAGTTTATTCGCTGGCACTTCGTGGTGATTCAGTGTAGTTCAATAATATATATATATATATATATATATATATATATATATATATAAAAAACAGTACTGCTATTTTCAGCTTCACTAAGTTCAGTGTTGATTTAATTATTTTTATTAACTGTGTTTATTTAGCAAAAATGTGTCATTTATGAAACAAAGCAACTTTGTGGAAAACAGTGTCATCATTTACAAGCGTCAATGCAGTCCTAAAATTATGAAGTGGTATTGAATATTAAGAACATTTATTACATGAATAATATAAAAATTGTGCAAAGTGTTTTTCAAATAGAACTTAGAAGTTAGGCTTCGTGAGATGATAAATGATACATTAACAAAAAGTTTAAAGGTGGCACATCCCAGGTCCAAAGAAAAAACAGTTTATTACAGTATGTTTTAGAGACCCAGCATTTTCCTTTTAATGAAAACAAAAATATTTGATAAATTATTAAAAAAGACCTGCTGCAAATGTATCATTTATACATATTATTTATTCCTTTTATACAATCCTAAATGCATATACTTGTTCTCTCACAAGCAGTGGTTCAGTTCAGCACAAAGTGTGCCCAACCGAAAGCTCTCCAGAGATGAAGGCTGAGTTTCTAGACACTATGTTCCTTTAAAAAGACACTTCCTGAATGAAGATGTGCACGTGTGGATCATTCCTGAAGTAAATGCAGTTTCATCTCCAGTCGAGTATTATCTCTTCATTTCATAAACCATTTAAAAACCCAAATCCAAAACTGATAAAGGTGCGTTCTGCATACTTATTGGCATTCTCCATCCACCTCTGTGTCCGCTGAAAATCTGTAATGCTCAGGGATAATGAATAGCATGAGTGAGCAGAATCTGATTAGAGATCTGTGCTTCACCGCCGAACACTCTTGATCTGCCTAATTGAAAATAACCACATTTGAACAGCAAAATTACGAGCATCTCTGGGTGTGCCTGTAATGAACCGTTTATCAGATTGAAACATTTTCCCATATAACGACAGCATAACTCACTTGTTTGCGTGGGTTGTGCTTCTCAGTTAAATGATTGGGGGGGGTGTTATTCCTGATTACAGTGGGATTTTATTTTTGAATTTCCCAAACATGGTTACTGTGTAATTATGGCTCAGCAATCTAATTTCACATTATTTATAGTTGCTTTAGGACACTTATTGCCTTGTCTTGATGGGCACACCAGCTCTTCCCTATGTCGCTGTCATTAAGAGCACTGTAAACAGGGTTACATTTGTCAGCCAGGGACACTTGCGCAGCTTGGCAGACGTAGGAAGCCGATATCTGCCAGGATAATAGGGAGGACACCAGCAGACACGGGGACCCGGGTGCCACGTCTGTCTCTGCCAGTGCTTTATAGAGAAGCAGGCAGGCCAAATAGGCTTCGGGCCCAGGGCTTTGTCCCCCAGTGTCCTGTGTTTAATGAGGCCCAGTGGTGTTTCCAATCACTCTTTCACTAATGAATCCCCAATCCCTGTTTCCCAGCACGCACACCAAATCCGCAAAGCAGAAACTGATGTTCGTCCTTTTGGGGTCCCAAAGGAGACTGCGCTGTTATGTTTGTGGTGGAGTCAAGTCACCTTTATTTACAGTACATGCTGCATATGCAAAACAGATCGTTTTAAGGCTTTAAAATAACAGAAAGGAAAATAACAGTGGTGCAAACTTGAGGCAGCTTCAATTTTAGCTGTGAAGTAACTCTAAAAAGAATGTAGGTTGTGTGTTCACCAGTGGCAATTCATGCAAGTTAATCCACAGAAGAAACAAATAATAATAATAATAATAAATAATAATAAATAAACATTTGCCTTGGTAATCTTTAATAAAAATCTTAAAATTAGCCTGTGCTCTGAAATGTCATTCCTTTTCTCATGACAGTTCTGCATCCTTAACCACTGCTCTCCAACATTTAGTTTGCTAAAATAAAACCCTGCCCTCTATTCAATATTCTGTTTTAGCTGAAAATATGTCACAATACTGAAGTAAAGTCGTTAGGAACCATACCTGCCATACCTCTCTTCTGTATTTCACACCCATCTCCTGTCATCTTCTCATTTTGTTATTTCTCCCAGGAAACTCCTATAATTTGTTTGGTCCAAAAAAGTTCTATAAATAATCATGTCAATTCTATAGTCCAAGTTTTGCCAGTTGGGAGATCTTGTATGAAGCTCATCATCTTACTCGATCGACCAAATGTTCAAACCACAATTTCTAACCATTTGTCAATCTGGCAACCTAAAACCCAGTTGTGCTGCTGATTTCTGCGCAGATGGCGGTAGCAGCGTCAGTGGTTGAAATGGAAGGAAAAGAATAAATAAATAAATAAAGTTATATAAATGCATATATATCTTCACACACGCACACAACCCCCCTCTATTATTTGCTGCTTTGTGTAGGTCATAGGACTCATGATTTATTTAATTACTCTTCTTATATAAATTTTGCACCTGAAATGGAGACTCCTGCAAATGTATATGCAATAATGTGAGCCACAAAAATAATGGCTTTTGTATATAACAAATTTCTGACTTCAAACACATAAAGAGGGTTTGTGCTGATGCAAGCCGTCAGGAAATCCGCTCCCAAGTGCCATTTAAACCCTAATTAAGCAAAGCAAAGGTGACAGTAATTAAGAAAAAACTCTTGGGACAAATCATGTGCGTCTGGCGGCCAGTTCTTCTGTTGCAAAATAAAAGAAAATTTTGTTGTTTATTCCGGGACATGGATCAGAAGTCAATTTGTAAATTGATTTTAACAGGCATTTTAGTAACACTTGTACCAATTCTCACTATTAAGTACTGGCTTATTACTTGCCTGTAATTAAGACATTGTCTGTTTATTAGCACTTATAAAGTAAGATCTTATTCTACATCCCTAATCCTACCCAATACCTAAACCCAACTTCTATACTTTCTAACTATTAATAAGCAGCAAATTAGTACCTTATTGAGCTAAAAGTCTTAGTTAATGATTTGTTAATAGCGAGAATTGTACCTTAAAATAAAGTGTGACTAGCATTTTTCATCCAGCTCCTCTTTTATCAGATTTTTAGTTTTTAATGCACTTGAAAGAAGCAGGATTGTACCGATCCATTTTCTCCCTTGCTCTGTCTTTGGCATGTGCTAAAGCAGGCCTGTTGTGCATAGCTTTATATATTCATGCATTACCCACAAAGTATTCCCATTTGGGACGTTCCCGCAGCCAAGTCGAGCTGTGGCCCACTTGAGATGTTACATAGAGCACTGAGCCTTCTCTGCACTTGATGTTATGTGTCTATAAATGGATCCGAGGCCTGGGACGCCCTTCACTGCGTGTCTCAGTATATTATTTATTCATGACATTTTACTTAGCCTGTTGTATTTCTGCAGATGGGTTTGTCTGATGCGTGAGAAACAATGTCGTATATTTAAGAGAACAGTTTCCCTTTTCAGCATATCTGGTGTTGAACTTTCAGTTTTTATAAAAATGTGGATCCTGACATCTTTTCTGGCTCTTATAAGTGTAGCAATGGAGGCCTAAATTTTAGAGTGGGTGTAGTTCAATAATTCAAGCCCAGCTTTAAAGAAGACACAAGATGACAAGATGATATCAAATAGGGCTCTGAAATTTATAAATTTATGCTTTTATAAATGCAGCATAGTGACCACAGTGTCTAAGTGAGATTTTCACATTTCTTGAATTTGTTAAAATACAGTATATCTATCCAAACTAATGTAGTAGTGGTGATACAAACTTTGGTAATTGCGCAGTGCATTCATCATCAGGGGTCGTTCTGAACCTTTTTAAAATTTTGCACCATTTTCTGAGGTCCACTTACAATGTTGTCTATAAATATAGCATTTTCTATATATCAAAATACTTCTTAATTTAGAAGTAATAGGCTATTTTCTGCCCTGTTTTTCCCCCTTCATTGGAACACAATGTAAACTTGTGCATGCATGTTTGACAGCTAATATCCTTCATAGAAGAATGCTGTTGTGAGGTAGGTTTTTTTGGGATAAAAAAACGTAGGTCAAAAACATATATACACACTATATATCAAACAATTTGAGAAAATAAAGCAATGCAATAAAAACACACGTACTCACACTTTGGATCTGTTTGGATCCAGCATAGCTGGCAGATTATCATCTTTTAGTTTCAGTATTTCTGAAAATCCAGCATTAAATTGTGCCTTGTTTGTAAACAGATCTACAGTAAAATGAAGTAAGAAGAATAAAAGACCAAATTCTTACTGACATGGTATGAAACATCATTAAAATGAGTGAATTCACTCTTCTAATGTTGGGATCACAAGTAAGGTGATGCAAAGACTATATTTTTCTACAACTCAGTACTGTGTCTATACAGCATTGTTTAGACCTGCACTTACCTCTTATTATTTACCCTCTATATGGTGTGAATCGGTGTGCAGAGCTAAACAGACAGTGACGTACAGTAGATGCAGGTGTCATTGATCTTCTGTTGAAGTGGAGTTTCTTTTTTCCCAATTTTTGCCGTCAGCTATGTGCCAATACATGCAATATCAGTCCTGTTATTCATTTTATGGTTCCATCTTGTGTTTCCCTTATTGATTACAGTGTAATATCCTCAGGGGACATTATCCTAGACACCATCCTCATTGTCAATATTACTAGAACATTATTGCACTTTTTATCTTGTTACTTGGTCGATTTTTATTGCACTAGGTTGAAATTTTTATGACATACATTTATTTTTATACATACATTCATTTATTCATATCAGAGGTTGCCACATAGTGGAATGAACCTGGGAACACCCATACACTCTCGCATTCACACACACAGTCATACACTATGGCCAATTTAGTTTACCCAATTAACCTATAGCACATGCAAACTCCACATAGAAATACCAACTGGCCCAGCCGGGACTCAAACCAGTGACCTTTTTGCTGTGAGGCGACAGTACTGACCACTGAGCCACCGTGCCGCCCTTTTTTTTAACATACAGTCAAAACCAATTTATATATAATAATTTATAGTGTCTACATATTTATTTATTTATTTATTTATTTTACTGAGGAGCCAAGGATTAAGCAATAGATTAAGTGTATTTAATTACTAGTAATGACACTAATATTTCTTTCCTTATAATTTAGGCTGTGAGGAGATCCTAAAAACGGCACTTGGAACCCCCACCATCGCAGCACAACCGTATCAGACAGACAATGGCTACTACTATCAGGTAGGCACACATTTTTGGCTTCTTGATATTGTTTTTGGTTTCTGACATATCCAGTTGGCTTTCCAAACATCACGAGAATAGGTTTGCTCTTGTCTTGAAAACTTTTTGAACTTGTAAACTTGAAACTGAAAACTTTTTGTCTTGTTTGTCTTTATTTTGCTTGCACATGAACCTAAATTGCACCTACTGGATAGTGTCCATTTACTGTATCAGGGGATTCAAAGAGGGTCTTAAAACTACTATATTAAATGTCTAAAAGTTGTCTATAGATATCGAGCGTATATTGTTCACACCAGTAAACATGTTGACACGTCAGTTAAGCTTGCATCAGCTGACAGTCAGCTGTTCATCACGTGTTCCAGTCCGGTTCTGACATTGGTCACAGCGGTCTATTTAAATCATACATCTGGTCTCTGTTCAGTGTTTGACTGCTCACCAATTCTACACTCCCTCCACCATCCCCAACTCCTCCTAGCTCATTTCTGAAATCAGTTCGAAGTATTAGCCTAGTACATGCAATCAGCCTCATGTCTATGGCATTTACGTGAACTCCTAATCAATCATAATCGTTTATGAATCTTTCGGGTTCTGTTCTGTTACACCATGAGGAGTTGACTTGCTGCTGCTCTCCCTGCTCTGTCCATCCATGCTTGCAGTTTTGCAGAACAGAACTATGGCAGTGGCATGTGGCAGTGTATCGATTCTTTTTACTTTTTCTGTTGTGTTTGGCTAGATCAATAACTTTCTTGTCTTTAAGATTTTCTTAGATGTGCACACACTGATGTTGTTCTTTCCAGAGCAGAACCATCCCATCAACACTAACTGTGTGCTTAATATATCTATATGTATTTGACAAAACTGATCCTGACTGAAATGACTGAATGGTTTAAAAGTTCTTGCTTCAGTATAGATAAATGTTTTTGTTTTTCACTGTATTCTCTAAAAAAGGCTGGCTTGTCGTAACCCAATGTTGGGCCAAATATTGACAAAACCCAATTTTTTCATTAAAATCTAAATGACACTTTTAAACGCAACATTGGGTTACGATAACAGTTTAAAATGCATCAATAACAGGCAAGGAAGTGCAAGAAACTTTTTTTACCCTATTTGTTAAAAAAAATACTCTTTTGGCTATAGTCTGCATTCATATATTTGCGGCGCATATCTTGGTTCACTTTTCTGCAATACGTGCACTCCTACTTGCTCTTATTATGTTCATTTGCACCATATAAACGCATTTAATGCAGCGGTAAGCCAGAAATTGTAAGCACTTCTTTTGGCAGTGTGTTCGGACGCATTAGGACACTTAACAGGGAGAGGCATCTATTGTTCTCCGATATTACATCGAAACGACCTTCCTCTCGTTCGCCTCCGTAGTACAGATTCAGTGCTTGGCTTGTGTGAATTTGATGTATGAGAGTAAGTGGAGCCAAAAACTCGCCCCCAGCATGTCAGCCCTCACTCACACATACACAGCAATCCATACTGCCACTGTTTCACAGGCTGCTGCTTGACTTAGCGCTTAAGCCTTGTAAAACATAACCTGACACGGGACTCTTTAATGGGGGCTGTCAACATGCTGTATATGACTCAATGGAGCTGTCAATCAAACAGAGTGAAGAGGAGTCCTGACATCCACTGACACTTTCAGTATGCAAAGACATTTACATGTGATATTTTGCAATTAATGACAAACTTCAGCTACGTTGTACGTTCAGAGGTCAGGTCAAATCTGATTATTTTTGCATATATGATTAGATGGATTATATTTAGATATATATTACCAACATATAAAATAAGATTTTTACTAATCTCTTTCAAGATTCACATGTGGTTTAAAATTACATCTAGATCAAATTTCAAGTTGAGCTTTATTGTCATTCTGCGATCAGGGTCAGGGGCGAAAAGTTAGGATGATTCTAAGGGTCCATGCCGTTTTGGGGCCCACAGAAATACTATTAGGGGCCCAAACGACCCCCACCATTCCCCCCTCCAATCCATTTTCATCCATTTGGATCATATAATTGAACTAATAAACTTTATGTGATTGATATTTGTTAGTTAAACATAAATAAAATAAAAAAGAGCAAGATTTACGTACTAATATCAATACATCCGATGTGTTTTAAATGCTTCTTATTAATTCATCTATTGTGTGGGGTATGGAGCTGTGTCAATTTTGCCCCTGAATATTAAGTACACCAATCTCATAGAATTTAACTTTTTCTACAGCTAGATATATTTGTACTATATCCATATCTTTTAACTGATTAAATCTAATAGTATTCGAATTAAACAGATTTAGATTATTTCTAAGGAATCTGACAACATACATTTAAAAAAAACAGACAAATGAAATAAAATCAAAAGGTTACAAACAGTTAATGCTAAACTTTATCGTGTCTCATTGTTTTTGGATGTGTATATGAATAAACATAGTCACACAGCACTGGACGTCAGAGCTATTTTAAACCTGTAATTCTGTGCACTTTTGCTAGCTGTGAGGTCATCAGTTTACTAATATACTCTTAAAGATAATTAAAATTCACTTTTAGCAAATATTGGCATTGGTGTAGTCTTACTCTTTTTATCTCTTATGGGAAATAGATAGCCCCGATGTAGGATTTTGTCCAATAAACTAATCTGTAGAATGAGACTGTCTCATCCCCCTAATTATATACAAATAATGTATTGCTGGTAAACAGACAGAAATACAAAACTGTAACTGTCCTCCCAGTGATGACTGCAGACCTCTTTTTCTTCATAATCAAAGTGTATTCTTTGTTGTTTTTCATGGTAAAATGAAAGCTTGTGTGTTGTGCAGAGATGCTCAGAGTGCATTTACACAGTGATCTTTGAAACTTAAATATTATTAAAGACAAATCTTTGCATGGGCAACATGGTGGTGCAGTGGGTAGCGCTGTTGCCTTTCAGCAAGTCAGCTGGCATTTCTGTGTGGAGTTTGCATGTTCTCCCCGTGTTCAAGATGTTATGTTTTTTTTTTTTATATATATATATATATATATATATATATATATATATGATGATGGTTCTGAAAGAAAACACACAGCTTTGTTACAGTTTCAATCTGCTTTTGATTGACAGATTAACTTAAAAAAAAAACCCACAAAAAAACACCACAAAATAAATGTTTTTGTACATTCAGTTTATCAACATTAAGCTTAAAAGGGTATTTTATTTTATTTTAAAATTAAATCTTTGGTGTTCTATAGAATATTTATTGAACCACTTATGTTAATGACAAGGGTGTATTTATATATGTATTTAATTAATACATTTCTTTTTTTTTTTACAGTCAAATCCTGTTGTGTGTAAGAAAGTCAAGCTCAACAAGCGTAAGAGCTTTTTATAACATAAGAATGAAGCTGATTTATTTTAGATCAGCAGTGCTGGCTTTATCACTAGATGGCAGTGTTTATAAAGACATAAAATGCATCAAGCACAAAACGGAGCTGGGAACAACAATACAGCAAACCTTTTACAAGAAATACAAGAAATGGGTTTTCAGAATTTCAGTGCGCATGTATATTGATACATGTGTATATATAATACTGGAATTAGCAACATTTTTCAAGACAGAAGAATGTGTAATCAGAGTGAGGCTGGATCATTGTGCTTGTGTGGATATTAAACACTGCAGCAGTGAACAGTCCTCCTACACAGTCACATTCACTCACGCTATGGATGTAATTATGAGCTTCATAACTGTATTGTCAAGACACTAATTACACTGTGATGCTTGGATAAAAATGTTGAAGAATAGGGAGAGAAATAGGAATCAATCTAGAATTTTGTAGGCAGTTGTGCAGCTTTGTTTGAGCCATTCATAGTCTGAACTGTTTTAGTAAATTATTCATTTAAACATGATAATCTGGTGAAAATGTAGTGCAAAAGCCAAGCTAGAGTTTTCCCACAATAACAGCAAATGTTTTTTTTGTATCTCTATTCGTTCAAATAGAAAAGGGTGATGACGTTTTTCGAAATATTTCTGTTGTGAAATTGTGAAAAACTGAAGGTTGTGGTGTGTGGATGTGCAAATGAAGTACTGCATTGCTCTTTGCTTTTTCAGTGCTCTGGCGCAAACGACTCTATTAGCACTTCAAATGAACACTGGACTCCAGCTTCGCATTGATCTTCTGCACAGCACCATTCTCTTTTTCTTTCCCCCTCTCTCGCTTCCCAAAAACAAAAAAAGCATTCAAATGTTAATTTAACTGACACTATAAGATAGAGTGTCTGTAAATGGCCTGAATGTTTCCATGACAGACGTTTATGTCATGAACATGTTTTATAAATGGACCAGCATACAGTTAAGCTGCAGTTCACTAATATTGTGCAGTTTCTGTTAGACGTGTTTTTACACCTAGTATCACACCTGCCTACTGACCTAATTCTTAAACATTACAGGATGTGTTGGGAAAGTGCTGTAGCCAGGCAGGATTAAAACTTTGCCGTCTTATTCTTAATGATATTAATTTGGGTTCAATGTAAAAAACAACAACAAAACACACAACAAAACACAATGAAACAAAAAGACCAGACAAAAAAAACAACAACAAGACAAGACTAGTGGTAATTAAAATGTTATTGTATTATTCTAAATAGATTTATTTATATTGGACAATTTAACATACCTCTAGAAAAGAACTAAATAAACAAGATGTTTTATGTCTTCTATTTGTTTGATGATGATTCTCAAAGAAAACACAGTTTTGTTACAGTTTCCATATGCTTTTGACTGACATATTAACCACACACTCATTGTGTTGTTGTAAGTATTTTAACAAATTATAGTTTGATTGTACATTCAGTTTAACACCATTAAGCTTAAAAGGGGTCGATTTTAATACTTCTTTCAAATTGCAAATTATTCATTCATTCATTCATTTTCTTTTCGGCTTAGTCCCTTTATTAATCAGGGGTCGCCACAGCGGAATGAACCGCCAACTTATCCTGCATATGTTTTACGCAGCGGATACCCTTCCAGCTGCAACCCATCACTGGGAAACATCCATACACACTCATACACTACGGACAATTTAGCCTACCCAATTCACCTATACCACATGTTTTTGGACTTGTGGGGGAAACCGGAGCACCTGGAGGAAACCCACGCGAACACGGGGAGAACATGCAAACTCCACACAGAAATGCCAACTGACCCAGCTGAGGCTCGAACCAGCAACCTTCTTGCTGTGAGGCGAATGTGCTACCCACTGCACCACTGTGCAGCCCCAAATTGCAAATTAATTTTTCATAAATTTGTTTTGAATGCAAATAAAAAACACACACAACAAAACACAATGAAACAAATCATAACAAGACAAAACAAAGCTAAAACTAAAACAAGACACAAAACAAGACAAGACGAGGCTAAACAAAAAAGTAAACAAAACAAAAAAGTAAAACAAGACTACATAAAACAAAACATGAAAAACAAAAGTAAAACAATACAAGACAAAAGACAAAACAGGACTAGAAAAAAACAAAACACAAAAAACAAAACAAACATAAAAAGCACAATGCTCTCTGACCAGTACCACATTTTAACACAAACCCACAGCGTTGAGTGTATCATTGCAGCTATCAGAACAGAAATAAATCTCTGCTGCTTTCTTTCTTTTACTGTTCATATGCAAAACTGTGCAAGCTTATCGTATAATATTATATCAAGAGTTTAGAACTGCATACGCCTGCCCACCCCTCTTCTAAGAAAGTGGACAAAAGAGGTAGACTAAAGCTCCATGTATAAATGGGAAGGTGTTTCCCTTAATTGCCTACTAGTAATCCGATCAACCAAATCTCAATGCCAAGTGTAAACAGGACATAAGGTAGCCCAGTTTTCTAACAGCGTAGAGCTGTGATGTGTCACAAAGCAGCACCTAAACGTTTTTGAATGCATGTCATTATATGTACTGAATGCATGAGTCATTGTATAAATCATTCAGCCCTGGTTCATTAAAAATACATGCCTCAGCCTACATTTTTGAAAAATGTAAAATATGCTGGTCCAGGTACATTTTGTTGCACGTTTCAGTTGACAAATCCACTGGAGGACAGTGGCTCTGTCTACATTTTTAAAAAAATCAGAAATACGCTACTTACGGCGCATTTTGTTATATGTTTCAGATACATATTTTTTACACGTCCACAAGAAATTAAGTCTTGTCAGATCACCTAGCGAACCACGCAAACGTAAGAGAAAATACATCTTGCCCACATAGTTTCACCATGATATTGCATGGCTTTTGTCTCTTTTGTGGAACTGTGCTTCACCGGACTCGAACCAAAAGCACTCTGCATCCCAAGTACAAAACCATACAAATTGAGCTACCTAGCAAACTGATCGTAACAGAAAAGTTGATATATTTGATTACATCACATCACAGTTAAGATGTTTTGTGGTATTTTTTTTGTGTTGTACAAAATACTGCATGAAAATAATCTATTATTCGTCAATAATATGTCCCTGTATATATCATTATTATGAAAAAGAACAAAAACTTTTGGTATCATAATGCACTGTAGGATTAATTTTAACTAGAAACTGCAGTCAAACTAATGTTTAAGTACGTAAATTTAAGTTTTTGTAATTTGAAAAAAATGTAGGCTGAAGCACGTATTTACAATGAGCCTGTGTTGGAATCATTGTGCGTTTGCGTTTGTCTTCCCATGACACACAAACACAAACAAACACACATCATGTCTTAGAGATTAAGGTTACAGACAGCTGAAAAGATTTATCAAGCATTTTACCTCTTATATACCTGCTTGATGGCTTACTTGCTCTGTTAATGCTTCTTATGTTAATGCTGTATCCTTCATTGACACACACACATGTTAAGTACAGATAGTTTTTTTGTCTTTGATAATACAGAAACTCTTAATGAAAAGAAATGTGAAGATTACACAAAACCTTTTTTATTAATTCTTTTAAAACAACATTTTTATTTGTGTAATATATATAAAAATATATACATTTAAAAGTGACTACATTTGAATTCAATGTTTTCAATGTAGTTTCACCATATTTAATATTGTGTATGTATTTAATATTGAAAATCAATCTGGGTCTGGCTATTTATGATAGCTTGATACTTCAATACATTTACTAATGTATAGATTAGACACATTTAATTTACAATGGCAGTCTCCGCTCTTACATGAAAAAAAAGGTGGAAATAAGTGTTTATAAATGTCCACTCCTTCAGGCTCACAGGTAGCAGGCGCTGGCCTGTGAAGTTCAGTCACATGTCACAGTCTTGCGGTGCTCCTGATGAAGGGAGAGCTGCGGTGCATGAAAGCAGGGGCTTTAGCTTTACTCACACTCAAACATCTTCATCACACACTGTCCTTCTGCATCTCATTTCACTGTGCATCTGTGCTTCAAATGCCAACAGCCTGCTCATGTTCCACCTGCACAAATCTGCTTCATCTGGACTCTGTTTTGAGCAGATAAAGATATTTGTTGTGGTATTGTACAGTTGACTTCAGTGGTTCTTTGTGGTAGTTGAGGTGCTATTTACTACTAAGTGGTTCTTTGGCTCATTATCATTAGGGACCAATTTCAGTGCTATAATGGTCCTTAAGCAGTTAATGTGCTACACATCACCATCTTTAAAGATAGATAAAGAATCAAGCCAAAGACTTTAAACCACTTTTAGTGCTATTTAGCACCATTTTTAGAGTGTAAAAAATACTTTACATTGTAATAATATTTGACAATATTACAGCTTGGAGTGTATTTCTGATCAAATACAGCCAAGGTGAGCAAAATATAATATAAACATATAGGGCTTCACTTTTTCCACATTTTTTTATGTTACAGCCTTATTCCAAAATGGATTAAATTAATTTATTCCTTAACATTCTACTCACAATACCCCATAATGTGAAAAAAGATTTTTTGAAATTGCTGCAAATTTATTAAAAAAAAAAAAAACCCTGAAAAATCACACGTACATAAGTATTCACACCCTTTGCCATGAAGCTCTAAATTGCACTCAGGTACATTCTGTTTCCACTGATCATTCTTGAGATGTTTTAGCAGCTTAATTGGAGTTCACCTGTGGTTAATTCAGTTGACTGGGCATGATTTGAAAAGGACACCTGTCTTTACAAGGCTGGGGAAGGTTACAGAAAAATTTCTGCTGCTCTGAAAGTTCCAATGAGCACAGTGGCCTCCATCATCTGTAAGTGGAAGATGTTTGGAACCACCAAGACTCTTCCTAGTGCTGGCCGGCCATCTAAGCTGAGTGATCGGAGGAGAAGGGCCTTAGTCAGGGAGGTGATCAATAACCCGATGGTCACTCTGTCTGAGCTCCAGCGTTCTTCTGTGGAGAGAGGAGAACCTTACAGAAGGACAACTATCTGTGCAGCAATCCACCAATCAGGCCTGTATGGTAGAGTGGCCAGACGGAAGCCACTCCTTAGTAAAGGGCACATAGCAGCCCACCTGGAATTTGCCAAAAGGCATCTGAAACAAAATTCTCTGGTCTTATGAGACTAAAATTGAACTCTTTGGAGTGAATGCCAGGCGTTATGTTTGGAGAAAACCAGGCACCGCTCATCACCAGACTAATACCATCCCTACAGTGAAGCATGGTGGTGGCAGCATCATGCTGTGGGGATGTTTTTCAGCAGAAGGAACTGGAAGACTAGTTAGGATAAAGGGAAAGATGAATGCAGCAATGTACAGAGACATCCTGAATGAAAACCTGCCTCAGAGTGCTCTTGACCTCCTAAATTCTATTGAACATCTCTGGAGAGATCTGAAAATGGCTGTACACCGTCGCTTCCCATCCAACCTGATAGAGCTTGAGAGGTACTGCAAAGAGGAATAGGCAAAAATTCCCAAAGACAGGTGTTCCAACCTTGTGGCATCATATTCAAAAAGACTTGAAGCTGTAATTGCTGCCAAAGGTGCATCAACAAAGTATTGAGCAAAGGCTGTGAATACTTATGTACGTGTGCTTTTTCAGGTTTTTTATTTTTAATAAATTAGCAACAATTTCAAAAAATCTTTTTTCACATTGTCATTATGGGGTATTGTGTGTAGAATTTTGAGGAAATAAATTAATTTAATCCATTTTGGAATAAGGCTGTAATATAAATGTGGAAAACGTTAAGAGCTATGAATACTTTCCGGATGCACTGTATATTGGTTGTGTTGTGGTTATATAAATAAATAAATAAATTATCTATGAAAATTCAGTTAACTACTTTAAAATGCACACTTTCGTAACTTTTTGACAATAACTTTATGAATTTGTACAATCTCATTTATACAATTTAGTACGATTTGCTCATTCCCTAACAACAGTTGGGTTTAGAGGCAGGGTTTGGTGCCACGCCTCCTTTTAATAATTTTACATTTTCATACGACTGAACTCAAAAGAATTCATACACATTAAACACTAAACTCATGCTGGAACAACGATATTTCCTTGACTGTCCAAAGCATATGATTTTTAAGCATCTAAAAATCACTTTTTAAGCATCTAATTGTAACACCACATTTTTTGTGGACTATAGTACACTGGCTTATATTAATTGTCTGTTTATTTCATTTTATATTTTATATATTTCATTCTAACATTGTTATTTTATTTAAAAATTTCTGATCAAATGCAGCCTTGGTGAGCAAAAGATACATACATACATACATACATACATATGACTATAGTACACTGGCTTATATTAATTGTCTGTTTATTTCATTTTA
>CAIGQV010016547.1:16680945-16717622 GCA_903798115.1 Danio jaintianensis | reverse complement strand
ATACTTGGCCACACTACACTTCACTTCACTTCACTTCACACTTCACTACACACACACACACACACACACACACACACACACACACACACACACACACACACACACACACACACACACACAGAGCATTCATTCTTTTCTCTTGTGAAACACAAAAGAAAAGTCAGCTTTTTGTCTATGTAATGAAAATCAGTGAGGTTCCACAGAAGAAAAAAACATGCATGTTTGGAGCCACTTGAGAAAGTACAAATATGAAAGACAGATGAAGTGATTGTAGAACAGAAAGAGATGATGTGGTCTGTCAGTACTGTCTGTGCAAAGAGAGAAATTGCATGTCGTGTGGCAAATGAAAGAAAATCAAAACATTATTGGCAAAAGTGCCACTACATTTGACATTGTCATTTGGTCCAAGGTCAGATTATAATGGAAACCCATTTTTGGTGTTGCTGTACACTAAAAAACAGGTAAAACAGAACAATGCTTATGGTTTACCCATGATTATTAATCATGGTTATTCATATGCTTGCATTTCATTATGTTGTATTTGGGCATTCTGGGTTTACATCCTTACCGAACAATTATTTCTTAGTCTAAAAATCATATTTATTATTATTATTATTATTATTATTATTATTATTATTGTTATTATTATTATTATTGGGATTGATGGTTCCATGAAGAACCTCTAACATCCATTGGACCTTTTCATTTCACTAAAGGTTCTTTACAGTTGAAAAATGTGTTTTAATTTATAATATTGTTTTGCATTCTTTCGAGAACCCAAAATGGTTTTCTATGGTATCTTTTTAAAAATCACATTTTGGTCCTTCCTGGCATCTTAATTTTGACAGTGAAGAACTTTGTGTGGAATTAAAAGTTTCATGGATGTTAAAATTTTTTCATGAAAACCCCTGATGTCAGTAAAGAACCTTTATTTTTAAGTGTTTTGACATTGATTGTATGATGTGGGCAGAAAAGCTTTAGCACTTGAATTTTCCACATGCTATTATGCTGTTTTCCTGTATGGATTATTCATACACTGTTAATGATTTTTGTAAATTACACAGTATTTAACTGTAATATGAACTATATTTTACTGTAGGGTGGTTATGCAGTATGTTACTGTATTTTAAAGTTGCATTGTGAAAATGACTGCATATTGTAAAGTAAAGATATACATGCAATTCTGTAAATACATATACAGCAAGATAAATGGTGCTGTAAATGTAAATACAGTTTTTTTTTCTGTAACTGATTTACAGTAAGTTACTGACGAACTGCTGCCAGTAAGTTACTGTAGATTCTACAGGAAATTGTTAACAGTGTACCGTGTAACAGTATAATGGTAAGAACGAAACTTCTTCGCTACAATTTTTTTAGCAACAGTATTTCCGTGACTGGTCAAAGCATATGAAGCAACTGATGATATTTAAGCATCTAATTGTAAATACACCCAATTTTTTGGCACTGCAATGCATGGGTACCATTTACCGTAACATGCACTGCGGCAGTGTTTTGTAACACCAAGTAAAAAAGTAATTTTTGCTTGGTTCCTTAATTACAAGTGTAAAAGACTACCCAGGGTTATATGTGGTGTTTATATAATTTATAACCCAATATTAGATGCAATGCGAAAAGCCCTGCTGAATCCAAGCTTTCAGGATGATGCTGGGACATGTTTATCATGCTCTATCTTCTCCTCTCCTCTTTCTGTCTGGACCGGTGCGAGCAGGCAGGTTTTGAGTGTATTCACTGTCACAAGTGAATGAATAAAAAATAACATTAAGTATGAGCTTTCTCACCAAGAAGCCAGCTGCCAGGAAAAGCGTGAACTTGAGGTTTTCTGACATTCATACCATTACATAAAATTTCTGCATGTTGGTTAAGGCCAGAATAGTTCACTTTTTACACTAGCAACTTGAATATGACTTTGGTGAACTGTGTCATCTTTCAGCAGTTCAACACTACGGAAGCAGTCATTTTGACTGCTTTTAAATTATGTAATATAATAACTTTGTTAAAATAAAACTCGTGTAACTAGTACACTGACTTTTATTAAATGTGTGTCTATTCCATTCTAACATTGCTATTTTATTAAAATGATAAAACACAAATGCATTCTGAGTGTTTACCTTGAATGGCCTAAATGGTCAAATTGACCACATGCATATTAGAGTCAGAGTCTTTCTGATCACAAAAGCATATATTTCTCATAGCAAAACGATAACTGTACTTCAGACATGTCTTTCAAACTTTTTAAAAAACAACATTTTCACTGCGGCGAAAAAATTTTGCTCTCCTGCTTAAGCACCTTTGGGAGCAAACCTGGACACAATTATAGGCTATATTACAAAAAATATGACATTTTTGGGTAATGACTTTAAAATATATGAGGACAGACATTCAAAGATTAATTATAACATATTCAATAGAAGCTTTGAATGCAAATATGATGTGAAGCTGCGTGGAAAGAACTGTTTGTTTGGAGTTAACTAGTGGTTCTCAACTACTTTTCTTCATATTTAAAACAAACTAACTAAAGAAAATGAATAAAAGTTAGATAAAACAATCAAAACATTAGTCATTTTCTAAAATATTTATTGCTCAAACTTTTATTCAACTTAGTGTTTTAGCAATTTAGTAAAAACATGAGATTAAGGTGTTCATATATATTTCATTTGTTTATTAAAATGTTTTTAATAGCTTTAGCTAACAGTATTTGCACATTATTTGCAAATATTTGCATAAATGCAGTTTAAACCAGTTTTTAAAAAATCAACAAAGGTGTAAACAGATAGATTGCTTGCATTGCAGCTGCAGTTGATCATATATTTAATGTAATCTGTGTTGTCCTTTTACTTTGTGCAGTTGCATTGCACAATTATTGGATTAATTGCCTTTTATTTCTTGTATTTATCATTGTTTTGCTGTCTTTGAGCCTGTCACAACAAACCATTTCTTCATTGCAATCCACAGTTTGAGACCCCTGGTTTTGGATGATAGAGAAATACAGTCATTTGTATTCACACTGTGACCAAACTGCCAAGCCTGTGTTCCCTCCTGCTCTTCTGTCTGCCTCTTGCTCTCTCCCTTAATTTTCCAATGCTTTCTGCCTTACATCAGTGGCGTTTGAAGTTTCGCTTGAGCATCTTTAGCTTGAGGGATGTTGACATTTGTTTTCATTGTTTCTTCAATGCATGGTCAATTTGCTGTTGTCCGGTTTATATGTTATGCCTGATTCCTGTGCTTTTTGGCTCATTGGGTCTGATTGGAAAGTGATGTGTGAAGCCCCCCTCTCTTATTCTCCATTCTCCTCGTCTTTCCTCTCATTCAAGTCGTCCTCCTAATCTACCAGTTGTCACTCACAATAAGGGTAGGAAAGAGAAAAAAGGAGGTTAAAAGAGATAAAAGCTAAGCTCATATGTACAGAGCAGGAGACTCCACTTTCTAAATGAAAGCCCGAAGCAATCACTCACACATTACACTGTTTTAATGCAGAAGAGCTGTTTCAATTAACAGCCTAAATGTTTTCTGTCTTATGTCAATCTTTAGTCTTATACTAACTGATATACTCCTTATTTGCTCTCTATGCTTCACTATTACTGTTAGATTGAACAAAGCCTAGGATATTAAAATTCTAAACTCTATTAGTGCCTGCTTGCTTTTTTCAGTAGGGCTTGATCTGAAAGAATATTTTAACAAAGATTTTTAAAAGTCTTTGCTAAAACTTTTAATGAACCAGACCAACCAGCTATTAGGTGAATTACATAAACTTTTGAAGCAAAAAAAAACAAGCATTGAGAATGGCACAATCAAACTTAAATAGACAGAAAAACAACAAAGATTTTTTTTTTCTTCTGTCTATACATCTTTTGTCTATACAAAATATTATTTTGAGAATGTAGGGAAAACTACTCAATTAACTTCACAGAGCTTAACCCTTTCATAAGTAAGTTCTAAATACTCCTGCTGTCTTTGTCTTAGTTTTTTTTATGTGACCTTTATTTAAAATGCGTAGCTTTAGTTTCCATGGTGGCGCGTCAAGTTCATCGTGTGACACCGCAGCCCCTATGATTTATGTATTATCATGTTTTGTTTCTTTTTCCCTATTTCTTCTAATATTGACAAATGTCCTAATTATATTGTGAAATATCTGATATTTAAATGGACCCTTTTCACATTTCTCAGCAACAGAAATCATCATAGTTGAGTAAATGTAGAGTGCAGTGAATGGGAGTGTACAACAATTTTTTTTTTTGCATTTGCTCAAATCATAAAAGAAAATCTCAGCGATAGTGTTATCAAGCCTTTCAGAAAAAGGAAAAAAAAATAGTGTGAGACTGATAACAGCATCCAGAAGAGAGAACAATGTAAAATTTACTGTTCCGCCCATATGCTTCATTAGATTCATCCAATTATATTTAAAAATAACTATTATTACATCTCCGTAGACATCACCATGTATTTTACAAACGATAAATGTTATGTTTTGCTAGTACTTATGTGTATTTGTCAGGGTTCTGCCACTCCGGTCTTGTAAATTCTTGTTTTGGTGGCAGAGTCCAGACACTAGTCCTATCATGTCTTGTATGTTGTGCTCGGCTCGAGTTTTCTCGAGTCGAGCACTTGTTTTGTCATTGTGTCTCTGTTTGAGTGCCATCGGGACTGCGCCTCGGGCTTTGCACGCTCCCGCTTAATGCGGGCGCGCGAGGTCCGGGCGTGCTCTAGATGCGCGCTCTTGTCCTGGTGTTTGTTTTTTGTGTCTGCAGCGTGGTGTTTCATTCCCAGCGTCTCAGTCTAGTTGGTTTCGGTTTCGGTTGGCGCTGGGATGAAACACGCACGTTGCATGTGTGAGCGCACGGTAAGGTGTTTTCATTTATCGTGTGCTCGTGTCTTGTGTTCAGTCTTCTGTTGGTGTTGTGTTTAGCACGTGGTGCATGTTTACATGCACCGCGTGCTTTTGTCGTGTGAGCACGCGGTTAATGAGTTCTCTCATTGGCTGCGTGTTCTAGTCTCGTTATGTGAGCACATGGCTTGTGTTGTTTCTATGTGTCATGTGCTCTCGTCTATTGTGTAGTCCCACCCTCCTTGTTAACCCATTATTAGTTTATCCTGTTCACCTGTCTGTTTGTTAATTATTTCAGCTTATATTCTCCTCATGTCTGCTGTCCTGTGCCAGTTCATCTCATCACATCACGTCTCATCTTGTCGTGTCCATCCCTGTCGTTTCCTGCCTTGTCCTGATCCCTGCCAGCCTGCCCAGTCTAGTTTGTTTTTGATTGTTTATTTGTTTTGTTAATGTTTTCCCCCTCGGGGTAGTTTGTTTTTGCATTTTTGTTTTATTTTATTTGAAATAAATACCCATTGTACTGCAATTGAGTCCTCGCTCCTTTCCCCACCCACCGACCCTGACAGTATTTGAATGTCTGAAATCTAAAATTAAATGTATTTGTTTGAAATCACTGATAAATTGTGAATTATGACAAGCACCACACACTCTTTCTATGCCTCAGTGCGAGCCGTCAGATTTGAATTTTAGCAGCTGATGACGTTTGTTCTGATTGTTCTAATCACACCGGTGTGATCGTATGCTCTTATGATAAGCCTATAGGTGAAACGGTTAAGTGGGCAGTGGGCAGAGCTAAAGTTCTTTTTTTAGTACACTTTGCTCACTGATTCGTGTAATGTTCTCCACAGAATCATGGGTAAAGTAGTTTTTCTGCATGAATTCCTTAGTAACCTGAACAATCTAGCATGTCATAAGATAAACTAAAAACACCCAACTTTATAGCAAGTTACTAAACCACTGAGAAACCACTAGAAGCAGTTGAGGCGAGCATTAGATAATTCACTGACTTGCACACTGAATATAAAATGACTGATTTCCTATGACAATGCTTGCAACACATGCTTATGACTTATCATTGAGTCTCGTTTACTCTGCAAATTGAACTGGATGACCTATTTCATAGCAGGGGGACAGGGGAAAAATCAACACACTTGTCAACTTGCTTTCGGGGTATGAATTAACTCCATAGGGATCTATTGTTTTGAATCAAGAATGTCATCATGTTGTACAGTCAGCTACACACTCTTCAATCACGCTCAATGTGAAAGTGCCTAAAGCACACAAAGCAACCAAATAGGGACTGACTAAAACATTCAGAACACCTTAGCAGTGGTACATTTGACACCCACACACACCATCATAGCAACTAAATATGCACAGTCAAGAACCACTCACATTTATTTCTAAAACTCAAGCTGTTTAAATAAAAATGGTCAAACATTTTGCTTTATGTTCCAACAGTGAGGCAAAATTAAACTTATTTATTTATTTATTTTTTTACAAAAAGTGCATCCTCTGAGACCTGACAATAGGAAGCAGGTGGAGATCAACCACACCTGCCTGAAATAACAACTGACTCACTTTGCAGTATTTTTAAAACCTGTAAAATAGTCTGAAATAGACTGGCTTTGTGTGTGTAAACAGCATCAGGAGCCGAATAGCAGTGTGTGAACGTCTCTTTGTCTGCAGCCAACACCCAACACCATCCTGATCTAAAAGCATCCTCGCTAGTGTTTCCACCCTCCCTCTTGCTCTTTCTTCCATCTTCTCCACTGAAGCTCGGACTATATCTGCATCCCTGCAGCATCACAGAGATTGTGGACAGTCTGTTTTGAGCTGGTTTGAAGAGGTTTTATAGCTCTAACAAAAAAAGAGCTAAGAATGTGAGTGGAAAGTATGCCCGAGTGTTTGAGCTGTTGGACTAAAACTAAACTGAAACTAACAGCCAGTGCTGCTGCTGTTGCTGCATTGAGCTCATGGGAATCATGGGAAAGTGGGGCATGACTGATACACAGCGGAGAGGTGGAACGGAGGAGGACTGCTCTTCTTCTTTCTCTCTCTCATACACACACATACTGACATTTTATACACCTGCATAAACATGCATCTCAAACCTCGCACATATGCAGAGTGCGGCATATGTGAGACTTCACAGTCGCAGCTGTGGAAGTGTGAATGTACACGTGTTAATTCCCACCATTGATTAGATTTTTATTTTACCCGTCTTTGCCTTGAGCAAGAGCTCACTGCTGCTGTGAATTTATGAGAAGTGCTAATTAAAGAAGCTTTTAAGATATTCCATAAATCAGTCATAACACCACTCTAGTTATTAAAGTGAACTCTAGTTAATTTCCTAATTTACTTTTATTGCTAAACTACTGACTAACTGTAATAGGGTAGTGTGTAAGAATTTCCATGCATTAATTGTTTTGTTGCCAATTTGTGAACAGATTTAATTAAAGTCTAAAATAATTATGCCTTGCCTGACCTCCTAGGTTGTCTATGAAAACTGATTTTTATGTGAATGCATGGCCATCAAAAGGATTTGACATTTACACATGGTTTGAAAGACTGTCTTCTGTTCTATGACACTAAACACAAAAGTGTACAGTACTTTAAAGATAATATCAAAAGTACAGTATTCTGTACTTTAATGTCAACGTGTTACGGAAAGAAAAGGGATTAAAGGGATAAACAAAGATTACTAGCTTAACTTTTTATTTATAAACTGCTTCGATAAGATACAAAGCTAACAAATTAATACACCAGCAGTTTCACAGATTTAAAAAGAAAAATAATGTACTTTACCACTCATTAGACATTTCACTTTGAATAAATGAACATATTATAATTCAATTTATCATTGAGTCTGGACTGCACAATATGAGGGTTGTACTGTGGAATTTTTTCTTTATTTGTGCCATTGATGTTTGTAGAAAACATAAAAAATTTACCTCTACTTGGACGTGATGCTTTACATTGTTTTGCTTTTTTTGTTAGAACTGATATTGTAGCTTTTGTATCAGGCATTTTGAAAAATGCCTGCCTTGTGGCTTAATAAGAACATTCTTTTGCATCATTAGAATGCAGCCTGATTTCTATTTTCAGGCCACTACATAATCAAACCCCACTAATTCTTTAATTCATCTGTACCTTATTTATTTATTTGCTTTCTTTATCGTGTTACTTAAATGAGGCGAAGGTTAATTATGCATAATTGTGCGTATTATCCAGCACAGTTGAGGTTAGGCTTAAAGATAACTGTGTGTGTGTTGCGAGGGACACACTCACGCTCCTCTCCATGTTACGCCGGTGGGACGGCTCAGCTGAATAGTTTCCTAGCAACAACCTAGAGAACGAGGCAGAGCGAGAGAGGGAGGGAATGTGACAGGCAGGAGTAGGGGAGGTGATTTGCTGGGAGGAGTGGCCAAAAAAACCCAACAACTGTTGCCAGATCAGTAGCGTCTCTGTCTGTATGTGTTTGTGTGTGGCCGCATGATCGCTCGCTGCAGGTTGGAGTGACTGAGTGTGTGTGTATGTGCATGTGCGAGGAGGACCGAGGTGGTTTGGAGCAGAGACAGCTATAGGTGGAGGTACCGGGAGCCACACGTCCACAAGAAAACACAAATCTGACAGCACTGGACACTGATATTTCACCTGTTGGACTGTGGCGAGGGTGGGGATCCTGGAGGGAGACGTGGACACCAAGTCTTGGACGTCCTCAGCCGACGAGGGCTTAACCGGCACGGACAGAGAGGATGGATCTTCAGTATTGAGCGGAGGGGTATGAGATGAGAAAACTAGCATGTGCGAGCGTTTGCTGCAGCCAAGTAAAGTCCATTGTTCATGTGCTTTAATGATCTTCTCTGATCCTCATTTCTGTACTGTAACAAGCAGGGTTACCTTAAAAAGCTATTTCTATCATATAAAAATGTCTTTTTTAGTATTGTGTATATAGGTTGGAACAGTGATTATATAAATTATATTTCTGACTTGAGTAGTATTTTTTTTTCAGTGTAGTCATCGATGTTGTGGTTTTATAAAAATCTGAGAATATCATCTTCACTCAGAAGTGTGCTTAGGTGTGTGATTTTCGCATTTTTGACTCAAAAAAGATGGGTTGTTTCAACCAAAATCTCGGTCAAATATGGACAAGCCCAAGCACTTGGTTAAAAATTCAACCCAACGATTGGGTTCATATCACCACAAATAAAAAAATTAAAAACACAGCGAGTGTGTAGAGTTAAAGTTCAGTGAATGAAACTATAGTGACTATATTTGTGGAATTTCCCTCATTTTACTGCAATATGAGCACTGTGGTGTGCTGGAATTCACATCCAGCCTGTCTTTCCAAAATGCTACACCTGCCCTTGAATGACAAGTTGAATGAATGACTAGAGAGCCGGGCTGGATTGTGTGGTAGTCTGTTGGAGGGGAAGGGGGTCATGCTATTGAAATGCTAATCAGACAGTGTGTGTTTAGACTGCATGTGTGTGTGTTTGGACTGTGTGTTGATGCGTTTTTGGTGGTGTGTGTTCGTCTACTGAACTACGGTTGGTGACCCCATTGTTTCCGTTTTCCTCTTGGTCTTTCAATTCTTAAATGCCACTCGGGTAAAAATGTGTTCTTTGAGAAACAACGACCTCCATGTTGCACCTCAAACGAGACTAACGGGGAATAAAAAGGAGCAGTCTGATTGATTGTTGCAGAAAGTGTACATGCTCGTAAACTTAAACAGTTAACTCAGTGTCTCTTGGGAACAGCGCTAAGGGTGTGCGCTGGGAGTTGTTGTGGGGTTGGGGGTTGTCCAGGGGGAGGAACTGTGGAGTTTTGAATGCAGCTGATAGTTTGCAGGGAGTATGTGGACATGAAGGAGGATATTGAGGGTGTTGGGGTGGTTTGGGAAGCCTCTTCGACGGTTAATGACCACCTGCTGGTTGCACCGCATCCACATTGTTTTTATATGAATGTGTCCGTTTCTTAATGTTGCAATAATGTTATTCCCCTGGCAAAGGACAACTTATAAAGGTCAGGGAACAATAGGGTTAGGCAACCATTGAAATTCCTTCCCTGGGACTTGCTTTTAGCCCTCTAGAGGTTTGTTTTGCCAAGGAGGATTGGTTGAAATGTTATTGCCATCTTAAGCTTTTACCGCGATAGCTTGGCAGCTATATGCAGACAAATTACCATCGTACTGTTAAAGTTTTGTCAATAAAAGCCCTGTTCCCTCTCTGTGCAGGACATTACCTCCTCTATACTGTAAAAACTACATATATGGGCTTGTAAAATGTGTATTATTATTATTATAAAAAAGAACAGTATAATGTTATATCATGTATTTTTACCTTGATTTACTGAAGAGAAACTAAAATGTCATTTAGTGTAGCAATAGCTACATATGCTACATAGCTACATAGTCTTACTTAATCTGAGTCTTATTTAGCTTAAGAATCATTTGATGACACATTGAAAGACTGACGGATCACAATGTAGCACTAAAATACATATTATTGTCATTTAAAATCTTTGTTCTTTGCCACTATCTTTTAAACTGCTTGATTTTACCCATTTGTAAGCAACACAATTTAATTAAAAACATAATAAAATGCAGTATGATTACTTATTATTTAATATACTGTAATGACTACAGGTCAGAAAATGTAATTTAATTTAATACAAATATATTTCGCTGAATGATGACAGTGCATGTTTTTTTAATTTTTTTTATATTTATGTTTACAAATGATATTTGAAACATTAAACTAGTACGCTTTAAAACCACTTTTGTACCTTTAATTGGTGGAGACACCTTCCTTCTTAGGTACTGTGCATAAGTCAGTTGACTTTTCTTGTCTACTGCATTTAAGACCACAGTCATTTAGCAGCAGGTCTGACAGCTTTAGATATCGATCCCTTATGAAATGCTGTATCAGGTCTGGTTATTGCATAGGCAGCAGAGAATCGGTGCATGACCAAGGGCACTATCTGCTCTACCATTTCATGGGCGTCATAATGCAAAGCCTAGCAAAAGACATAATTCAGCGTTATAGTTAGGACACTAGGTTAATTGCAGTTTGCACACTGTAAAACCCAATAACGTGGTGCATCCAGACCTTTGCTCTGAGATCTCTGCCAAGGGGAGAGAAGTGGATGAACATTTTGAGAGCAACCCTTTTAAAATCAGTGCTACACTTTTATGACTGTGTGCAGATTTTAAGGCAAATAGACTGAGAGCAATATTTCCACTTGTCTCTGCGTGTCTTGCTTCCAGAGGGACGCCTACACATGCTGTGGTATAAAAAGGTAATTTGCTAATCCAAGTGCCCCTGCAGAAGCAATTGTGTAACTGCATCTCCAGTTGTCCTTTTTCTGTGTGTTTGTTGGGTTACTATTTTCATGGCCAGTAAAGAGTTCAAAGGTGTTTTGCTTTGATACCATTCAGTGAAGGGCAACTGGCAGTTTTAGAGCCCCGGGAGCTGGATTATGACTCATGGCTCCCTGTAAATCCACACTGTCTTTTGTCTGCTGACCGTGTAGGCAGTGAAATGGCCAGTAATACAGCTGCATTTCCACTGTGATGTCAAACTAAACCAGCCAAGCGCGACTGATACAGAAAATGAACAATAACTAGCTTGAATGTCTCCTGCTAGCATGCTTCAGTTGTCACTTTTGTAATGTTCCTGATGATCATACTTCAGTGTTTGATAAACTTCTTACCTAGCAAACAGGTTCATTGGGGTCGTTAGCTTAAAATAGCATTTAGTTCACTAATGTCAGGTATATAAGAGTAACAACAGTAAAGCTATTCAAAATGGAGTGTGCAAAACTATACAAAAATGTTTTTCCTATGGATTTGAGTTGTTGGTTGGTTCAGAATCTTGTTTATAATTATTTGTTAGAAAATAAAAATAGCAGCATCTGGATTGCTGTTGTCATCGAAATTTTGAGAGGTTTTTCTGTGATGTTTATATGCACACTTGACATTTTTTGTGAGCTGTATTTGAAAAGGCTGTGAGTATGATGGTGCACTTTGGATGTTGGCCAGTGTCGAGTGTTGTATTTGCTTGTTTGTGTGGGTTGCTGTCATCCTAAGATGGCAGATCTGCAAAGAAGTGCTTTTATGTCTAGATTTACAGAGAAAAAAAAATTAACCACATCTGAACATTTCAGAAAAAAAAAATGCGCTCTGCTTTCACAGAGGAAAATAATCTAATAATGTGAGTGAGATGCTGAGGTGGATTCCTCCAGCATATAGTCCTCTGTGTTCCTCACAGACAAAAACATCTCTATTATTCATAGATCAGAGAGCTTTGAGGGAATTTTTTCAGTCATGCTCCGAGACAAAGAAAATAAATAGCATTGCATCAAACATGTTGATTCCACTGCCTTCAGAAGTTTGGGTTCGGTGTAATAAAAAAAAAATGGTTTTGAAAGAAATGTCAGATGCTCACCAACTTTGCATTTAAACAGCAAACAACAGTAATATGATGAAATATTGTTTAAATTTAAATAATACTTTACCAGTGGAGTAAAGAAACAAATTACGAATACTCAAATTACGTTTATTGAGCAGTTTTTTTAAGGAATTGTACTTGACTAATTAGTAAAAAAAAAAAAAAGGGTACTTTTATTTGAGTACATTTTTTGTTTTGTATCTGTACTTTTTCCTGCACTATTGTTCTTCAACCTTCCGTCACTACTTTATATGCTTATTTTTTGTTGTCCACTGTGATTTTTCAAGTATAATCAATACCGTGATTCCCGCAAACATTTACAGTGTGGAAGCATCAAAAGTGTCCAAGAAGATGCAAATCATTACACGCAACGACCGAGAGACTCTTTGATGAGAAGATGAGCCCGCTGTCTAATGACTGAAATCGCAAAATAGACTAAAACAATAACTAAAGGGACTACATTTACTACAATTATAATTACTACAGAATGTTACGTTTTCAAATACATTCACAAATTGCATGTATTCTATCAGTGCTGCACAAGCTTGGTTCAATGTGCTGAACAATCACAGCTTGTTAGTAACATAACTTACAGTAAGTGTTAACATATTGTCACAGCTAGATTTTTGCCCCTTAGATTACACAGATTTCACTCTGCATGTAAACGCATCAACCTGCTTTCTGCAACCACCCTTAATTGAAAATTTCACTGATGTAAGCTATATTTTTAATTTGCACGCTATAAGGTGGAATAATTATCATGGCCTAATACTCACTACTCTTGAGTACTATTAGATGGGCTACTTTTTACTCATACTTTGTGTAGTATTTAGAAAAGATACCTTTGCGTGCACTACATTTTTTGGCAAGTAATGGTACTTTTACTTGAGTATGATTTTTGAGTACTCTTTGCACCACTGGTCTTCACTCCAGTCTTCATTATCACATGATCCTTCAGAAATCATTTAATATGCAAACTAAACCTTCGAGAGGCATCCATTATTATTAGGGATGTATTATATGTCGGCTGTTATTAGTATAAGCTGAAAAAGAATTACATTTTATTTTATCGTTATCAGCCTCATAAAAAATGGCCCAAAATAATAAAGACAATAAAGATTGTTGATGAATTCTGATGAATTCTGTGTGCTGCTGTCAATTGGTTTTGCTTTTGCATTACATGACAAGTTGCACAAATCAGATGCACACTTAAGACAAGTAATTTTTTCAGAATCCTTGTTTTTTGGCATAGTTATTGGCTTCCAAATTTAAAGAGTCATTGATTATCGATATTGGCCAAAATTTCCATATCTGTGCATCACTGTATATTATTATTGTTTCATTA
Organism: Danio jaintianensis; assembly: GCA_903798115.1. NCBI lineage: Eukaryota > Metazoa > Chordata > Actinopteri > Cypriniformes > Danionidae > Danio > Danio jaintianensis. The sequence continues at coordinate 16,703,977 of CAIGQV010016547.1, read as the reverse complement.
TTTAGACAGTCAATCAGCTTAATTTTTTTTGTGGAAAAGATGACACATTAGGGTTTTCTGATGAACATTTATTTGAAATAGTCATCTTTTTCATGATACGAGTCAAAAGGCATTCTTTCTGGATAAAATACATTGTTTATAGTATACAACATAAAAACTCTAACTGACTCCAAACTTTAGAACAGTAGTGCACATTCTGACCATTTTTGTTTATTTCATTCCCTTGATGATGGGACTTTAAATTTTGTGTGAACTGTCCCTATGCCAAGTAGTAAAAGGGTATTGCTGTTGGTCAGTAATGACACATTAAATAGTGTTTGATTACACAATAATCATCGACAGAATCCCACTTACACTCCAGAAGAATACAGCATCATTCATTCTGCAGGGACATCACTATGTTTGAATCAATATCTGGCTGGATATTTCAGAGTACTGGGAGTCACTGGCTTTTTAATGATCCTCGTCCTCTCAGCTCAATGTACTGTAACATTGGTGGGTGTGTTTTAGAACTTAGTGTCCCAGATTTTTTTTAGCTGTATTTAAGCTTTGATGCAACTTACTCAGCAATAATTTATGAAACATTGGCTGTATATGGGTGGATCAGCAGTACTGCAGCATGACAGTATAAGTCCTTCATGTTAGCCCAAAAACAGTAGAGCAAAATCTGCAAACTATGTCATGTTTTGGTTTTCAACAGCGATACTCAGTAAAAGCACTACAGTTTTGCTTTTTCCAGTAATACTTTCATGTAGCGTTTCATAAATCTGCTTGTGAATGTATAAGATATGCAAAGTTTCAAAGATCACTGAAGAGTTGTTGAGTTAGAGTTATTGAAGAAGATATTCTTCAACCACTTTGCACAATGTCAGTCTATGGTTTTTATTGGTTTTAAAATTCCATTTTTGAATGAACATACACTAGTGTAAATGGAACATGCAAGAGTTTGTTTAATATTGCCAAGTGCTGATGAAGCCTCTAGAGCTGTAATTCAGATATGAAAATGGACATTTGGTTTATGACACATACTATAAGCATAGACCAATCACAACAGACTGACCAATGAGAGCAGTGCAGGTCCTTATAGGTGGGGTTTAGTAAGACTGAATCTCTGAATGAACCATATCAGACCCTGAGAGAGAAGATGTGGTGTATATTATGAGAATGTTAAAGTGTTTTCTTATAAACATATTGCAGAATTTTTATAAACATATTGTAGGATACCAACAAAAAATCAGAAACACTTTATTTTAAGATATTTATTTGTGTACAGTCAAACTAGGCTGGGCTATATGGCCAAAAAAAGTCACACAAATGTATAATTATTATCATGAATGAAACCGGAGCACCCGGAGGAAACCCACGCAAACACAGGGAGAACATGCAAACACAGAAACACAGAAATGCCAACTGACCCAGCCGAGGCTCGAACCAGTGACCTTCTTGCTGTGAGGCGACAGCGCTACCCACTGCGTCACCATTCCTTATTCAATTATTTCCAATTATATTCCTTACTCACTAATCACAAAGATGTGTTATTTCTATATATATTTCTAAATATATATATTTTTTAGTTTTCATTATCGTAATAATAATAATAATAATAATAATAATAATAATTTTTTATTGTTTAATCACCCAGCCCTATTGTAAGTCACGTGCGTTTTTGTTTTTTAAGCAACTTCATTAAACTGAATCTGCATACGATTGGCAGCTCAATGCAAAAACGTATCTAAAACAAATTGCCATGTCTGTCGTAAGTTAATCAGTCCCATAAAATCAAATCTCATTGTTGCTACACCACACACACACTGTGTGATAGTCAAAAAATAATACTTGCATTTGCGTAAACTGTTTTTATAGGAAAAAGGATGCCTGTTACATAAAGGAACATTCAAATATGTATATATGACTGTATTTGTTAATAAAATAACTGGAGTATGCATGTGTATTAAAGCATGCCTAACATTAAAAGCAGTCTGTCAGAAGCAGCGGGTAAATAATGAATGTGAAGTCTAGGCGTTCCAGACGGTGCTGTCTTAGGGGGGCTGGCAGATTCAGGTCGGTGTGGACCAAAAGGGGTCTTGGTTTATAGCTCATTTATCTGTGCTCCCACTGCTAGAGACGCCTGCTTCTCCTCTCACATTACTGCAGCCCCTCTGTATCTGATAGGACTGCATTCATCACAGTCGCTGCTCAGCAGGGAGAGCCTCAGTTATGCTGTCAGAGCTTCACATTAAGACTATGCAGATATCAGTCATCAGTAATCTGCTCCTTATCTCTGAAGATACAGCCAGTGGGAATGTTTTCCTCATATTTGTTGAAAGAACTGTGATGTTTAATCCTGAGGCTGGCTGTTATGTTTCCTTGCCGCAGGAGTAATTTCTGATCAGACTGGACTTGCTAGAAGGAATTTGTTTTTCTTCTAAAGGATGTACCAAATTTGATTAAAGTTAAGGTTGCTGGATGTCTTTGATCTCAGCATGTAAAATATCTGAGTCTGCCCTGTAAAAAAGTAAATATATATAAACATTCTTAAAATAGATTCTCTTCTTCATTATTAGAAAATAGAGTCTTTTTTTTAGAGAATAAGTGTTTTCTGTGCCTACATAGTATTTTTTGTTCCATGTAAATAAAACAAACATAAATAAAAATAATAATAAAACACTAGTCCAGTCTTTATACTTCAAAATATTTATTTCAGTGTTGCTTTCTGTAGCTTTGTAATTTTGTAAGTAAAAAAATCTAAAGTCACATCATGTAACAAATGCAGTAGTACATTTATGAAATAAATGTATCGAAGTGTTTGTAAATGTGTGAAATTCGATGTGTTTGTTATTAGTTATGAAATTAACTAGAAGTTTCTTTGTGAAAAAGTAAATCATACACCAGATTTATTTTTTTGTCAGTGTAGGTCTGATTCTTAATGTAGAGGTGCACGGATATCATGTGTGACCTACAAAGAATGGCAACAGACTCACTGAAGTGTGAATGTGAGAAGGTCACTTCAGATGCACACTAACACACTGCTGCCCTCACTGAGATGCACACTGACATGAATGTAATCCCTTTGAGCAGTGTTTTTACGATCGAAGGGAAAAACGTGTAGAGATTTATAACAGGGAAGAGTGGAATCATAATAAAGGCTTAACATACACAGTGGTCATAAGAGAATTCCTGACTATAGCATTCCTGTACTAAGCAGTAGTAATAAAGACACTGTAGTAAATCAGCACAATTAGCATTAGATGTATGTGAACCTGTCCATCAGTCACCATTAATATTTATATTAATTATTTGCATGCATGTCTTTTACCTTTGTTACCTCCAAAAGTATTTGGACACTTGTCACTATATTAGGATTCAAAAAACAAATCGAACCAACAAATATATTATTAAGAAAAATATGAAAGAATGAATGACTTTTTACTTCTGAAATATTGCTTTTTATGTTGTCTAATAAGTAGTGATGAAGTTGCTTTTAATGTAGCATTATGCTATGAATAATTGCCTTATGGGCAGTGTGTGATCATTTATGTCAGGTGAGTTGAGACGTGAGGTCATTTTAAAGCACATCAGTGTGTATTGTTTCTCCCCAGAATACAGTAAAGGCTTAATGACTGGCCATAACTCTCTGCTTTAATAATACGGTATCTCCCAAGATGCATATGTACTTGCAGATATAAATACACCTTCATATTACAGAGGCTGAAAATGTCAGAGATCTGAATACAAACATATATAAAGTTTCAAGCATGGTTTTAACAATCTCTCATGGTGTGATAATAATTATTTTCTGCCTGTGCAAATAACAACGAGCTGCTGGCCAACACCAGTTTATTCACATTGTCCTCCTGCCATTGAGACGTGACATGAATTTTAAAAAGGAAATTACTATTTTGAACCACACTTGTTGAACTGAATGGATGTAAAATAACTCAAACCTTGTGAGAGTGAGAGTGAATAAGAAATTTTCACTGTTATTAAGATATATATACATATAATAATTTCATGATGAGTTTCAAAAGTCTTTCCTTCTCTTTGTTAGACTTACCATTCATTAGTCATTTGAAATGTTTCACAAGCGTTCACCAATGAGGACCTTTGTCCTGTCATGCTGCCATTTGTGTCTTCTCGGGTTAAAGAGCAAAGTTCCCATAACCTTTGACCCATTATCTTTTGTGTCCTTCCAAGAGAGGTTTCTCTGAAAGGGAGAGTGCACTTCAAACGAAACCTTGCTGTTGATTGCTTACCTTCAGGCAATGCAAGATGTAGGTGACATTAAAGAAGATTTTTAGCTAAAATTGTGGTTTTTGGTGATTCATTGAAGGCAAGTCAGTGGCTACTAGGGCTGCACAATAAATCAAAGATGATTGTCATGTGCATTTGTCAGTAAAGTCGGTTCTATTATCAGTAGTAAATCTCCAGCATATGCATTCAGATGGAGAAGCATTTGCTTCACAGAGCCACAGTTTACTGTCAAGCAATAGTCAAATATTAATTGCAGATAAACATTCTGCAGTAATGACAACATTTTGTGTAGCTTCTCGGTGAACTATGGCTCTGTGTAGTAAATGCTTCTACATTTAAATGCATGTAGAAAAAAGACATTTAATGTCATGTTTTTACTCCAAACTCAATTCATACTGTAACTTGTCTGAAATAGATCTTTCTGTGAGATGATGTGTCTTCTTACACAGAATATGGCATGCAACACATTTCATAGTATTCTAAGCAGACAAAGGCATTGCATCATTACATACTTTATTATCAGGAAAGTTATAATAAGAAGAACTCAGATGAACCAAATGTTGCTGTAGTCGTGTGTTTATTAATCATGTTTATTTGGGGTATATTTGGTGGTTCTGTGGGACTTGCAAGAGTGCCCTCTGGCCTTCGGAGTAGAATTACTAATGATCATATCACCTATGACGCCTATAGGATATGCAGGACAATTGCAGCTTTTGCCAATTTGCAAGTGCGATTTAAGGTCAAATTATCATGCAGCCCTAACAGCTGCTAGCACTTTGAGAGTCAAAAAACTAAAAACATATACAATGTCAAAAAACAAATATAATACCTGTGGCTCCTGACAATACATTGAGGTATTTTTAAGCAAAACAATCATTCTGTGCAAGAAATGTAACTTTTTTTTGCTATTTTATTGCCTTTCACAACCTCAAAAATAAAATGTTGTGATTGTGTTCACATCTAGAGTATGAACCTCATGTCACATAATAAAATGCAGGAACACGTGTGTGCATTTATTTAGCTTTGTCTGTACTGTATATGTTTTTTCTGAATCTTAAAGCAGTAGCCATTGACTTATATTTTATTAATCACTATGGATCACGGTTTTAGCTAAAAAATATATATTCTTTAATGTGGTGCTGAAGAAAAAAGTGAGCTATATCTTGGATGGCCCGAGGGTAAATAAATTAACAGTCAATTTTCATTTCTGGGTGAACTATCCAACTTCCTACATTCTAATTTAATTAAAGTTATTTGTGTGCAAAAAAGAAAACACATAGTAAGTTGAAGTAATCTGGTCTGATTTTGGGTCATTTATCTCTCTGTACATTGCATTGGAGCAATATAACTTTATCCAACAAGCTTTGTATGTTTTGTGTTTGCAGCACCAGGAGGGGAGTCTGGGACCCCCCATCATTGTGTGCACGCGGCCGTACCCAGAGTGCCAGCTGTACTCGGATGAGGAGGGAATGGGTGGACGGGACATGCAGGAGTCAGACATGGACAGTGCTGCAGACAGCGGAGCAGGATCTGAATCTTCTGAAGGAGGACGGCAGGATGACAAAGAGGATGGATTGGGGGGACTCTTTCTACATGGAAACAAGTCAGCATCATTGATGAATAATTACATTTAAAGTGGTAGTACACCCAAAAAAATTTATTTGCTCACCATGTTCTCAGCCTCAAGTGGTTCCAAAACTTTATGAGTCTCTTTCTTGTGTTGAAAACAAAAAGAAGATATTTTGAAGAATGTTGGAAACCGGTAACCATTGGCTTCATTAGTAGGAAAAATTTCTATGAAAGTCAATCAGTTTCCAACATTCTTCAGAATATCTACTTTTGTATTCGACACAAGAAATAAACTCAAATGGAGGGTACATTTTTATTTTTGGGTGAACTATTTAATAAAGCATTATTTTTATCTTATACATAGAGTAAGAGCTGTTTCTCTGCTTGTATAGCTGTGGTCAGATGGTGTCGTCAGCTGCGGCCTCAGTAATCTCAGTGGAGGAGCAGTTTGAGGACTATGGAGAAGGAGAAGATGTGGACTTCACTCCCAGCAGCCCCATCCCGGATGATGATACTCGCACCAATGGTTTCTCTGACCTGGGCTCCTCTCTGCCTTCCAGGTTACCTAACTCACTTTAGTGTACACCTTTCACATAAAACACAGACGCGTGGTGTTATTCTGTGTGATCCATTTGATTTGATTGCCTGCATATAGGTAAATGGGAAAAGAAAACAGACAATAAAACTGTCTAGGCCAAACATTTGTATTATTTTAACTCCATTTTAAACTATATTTGTGCCATTAGTGTTCTGGCAAATAAGCAGATCTGTACTGAAATTATAATGATCATTTATACAAAGAATTTTTTGTTTATAAAATATAATTTTGCAATATAAAATCAATCATAAACAATTAATTTGTAAACTATTGTAATTAACATGTTACTGATATTTAATTAGCTCATATGTATATTCTCTTTGTGAATAACTTGTTAACTACAGTATATCTAAATGATGTACAGTATTTTAAACTAATTGTCAATAGTTACAAAACTAGCATCATTTGTGTGCTTTAAATTTAAACCGAAGTGCTGTTTTGAAAGTCAGTAATTATTTGTATAATTACACTGTCACAAGTGTGCCTTAAAAAAGTCTAACCACATTATCTATTTGCATCTAAGCTAATTAGGCAATAATTAGTAAATTTCAATGACAAACAAATAAAGAACTTACCATTTATACTTATATTAATGTATTAACAATTTATAAATTATGAATTAACTTAAATAGTTTGCATATGATTTATAAGTACAGAATTACTGTGTACTTATTATAGTTCATCACTATAATTCGGGTCTAAATGTACCATTGCAAAAAAAAGGTTGAAATATGACCTGGACAAATTTCCATGAGAGTCACTTCATGAGAATGTTGTCAATACAAATGATATTTATTTATAATTTAATGTTGATGGGAAATTTTGACAACTATTAATCACCTTATTGCTAAACATGAACCAATAATTATAAAATAGTGGGAGTTTAATCTTATTCTTTTTCCAAATATGCTTCTCACTAGCTTATATTATCAAATATACTGAGCAAGTAATACCTGAATGCTTCTCCTGTCAGTACTCATGATCTGTTGATGGTGTTTCAGTGCTGGTCAAACCCCTCAGAAGATTCGACACCTTTACAACAGTGAGCTTCTGGATGTTTACTGCTCTCAGTGCTGCAAGAAAGTCAACCTGCTCAATGATCTGGAGGCCAGACTCAAGAACCTCAAAGCTAACAGGTACGAACAAGTTTGAAGCACGCTAAGCTTATGACTTAATACACGCGTAGAGTGCTGCAGGGATGATTTAAAATCGTGGCCCAAAGTGGAAGTTGGCATCCCACTTTCAGATATAGTCTCGCTTAACCAAACATTCAAATTAATGGCAGAAGTTCATGGACTTTACTGAGCAAGGAATAACAAGAGGCCGTCTGACTCAGTCTCACTTTTTTCAGTAATAATATAAAGTTGGTGTCCCATAAATGACAAACAAGCATCTGTGTTTTTGCTTCAACCATGCCTGAAGCAAAACCCTTGGAGGTGTTTTAGTCTGTATAGTGAATGTCACATACTTTTTGAAAAAAATAATGTTTAGTTGATCCTGTTAAGTGCACTTTGTAACAGCTGTATGCACACCAACCTTCTTTTAACATAAGGGTTTGACATCATGACAGTTTTGTATCAGAGGAACTGTTGAATGTCATGTGTGTTTCAAGAGTTCGCCCTTAGCTGATAATTGATTATAAAGCGTGTTTGACATGCTGTCCCGGGAGAGAGCCCTGAGCTCATGAGATCCTCGAGCCCGGGGCTCCCTCCCGTTGCAGGGCGAGAGGGGAGTTTGAGCTCAGGTAGGTCTCGAGAACTCCCCTGCTTGGTGAAGGTGGATTCAAATAATAAATAATTATGGAGAGAAATTGCTGAATTAATCGCTCGTCTATGGTGTCGATTTGGTTGGTCAATTTACTTATGTTACATGTTTTTGGTCTGTGGGAGGAAACCGGAGAGCCCGGGGAAAACCCACGCAAACACGGGGAGAACATGCAAACTCCACACAGAAATGTCAACTTGGCAAGGTAAAGGCTTGAGCAAGTGACATTCTTGCTGTGAGGCAACAGTGCTAACCACTGGGCCTTCGTGCTGCCCTGTCGAGGAAAGGGGAGGAGTAGGGGTGGAAGGGGGATTCTTCAAGACGAAGATGGCTAAGGTAAGATACTCTGGTTATTTATAGTGATTTAGGAATCATCTGATTGGTGGATCATGCATTAGCTAATGCGGGACCAGCAGCTATCAATCATAAGCACGTGCTCCTTTTGAAATTAGTTTATGAATAAACTTCACTTAGAATTAGATTTTACAGTTAGGGTTGTGGATTATTCCAGGGGATTTACTTTGTGACCAACAAAAGTTAAAGATTTTTTCTCCATTAAAATAATAAGCACAATTAACACAAATGTTTGAAGCCAAAAAGCCAAACTTTTATCAGCAGAACTTAAGAGCTAGACAATAGAACTACAATAGAACTGCAGCATTCTGTCTTTGACACACTTTTCAGCATCTATAGTTCATATTAAAGGAGACCTATTATACCCCTTTTTATAAGATGTAAAATAATTCTCTTATGTCCCTAGAGTGTGTATGTTATGTGTCAGCTTAAAATCATGTTTTATAATGCTTTGAAATTGGCTTTCATACAAATTGTGCAATTTTGGTGACTGTCTGTGTAAATTCTAATGAGATTGTGCTCTTTTCAAAAGAAGGTTGAAAACAGCAGATTTAAAACAGGACTAACATTATTTCTGTGACAAACTGAAAATGTCAAAAGAAGTGCATCAGAATAGTCTACATTCATTTGTGGATCCTGAAAACTCTAATGGCAGATGGCTGCTTCTCACTTAGGGCTGTTTATGCTAATGAGGGAAAGATCAACACTAATGGGCGGGGCCTTCCCCCACTTATGACATGTAAAAAGGGGAAATATCAATCAAAGTGTTTCTGCAGACTGTTTTAATCAAGTGGTTCTTATAAAAAATACAATTAATAAATAAATAAATATAAATAAATTAATAAATTTCGACCACTAAGAGGCTGGCTATATTCACACACTGTTGCCACATAACTGTTTAAACCCCTTACAAAAATGATTTTTGCATAATAGGTTCCCTTTAAATGGCACAGCACCGCACTTCTGACAAGATCTTCTTCATGTGTGGGTTAACTATATTTTTATGAGTGTCTTTAATCACCTTGGTCTGTCAGAAGCTTTATCTGGAGACGAGCTTCATCAAAGGAACTGTTACCATAGCAACAGTGCTCCAGTCAAGGGTTTACTCATCTTTGTGAATGTTATCAGACAGAGTGGGAAAACCGAGGCCCTAAGGAAAAGCATAGGGTTTTCAAGTAGGTGTGTGTGTGTGGCAGAGTTTGATGAAAACTGCTGAAGTAATCCTTATATTATTGTGAGGACCCTTATCAAATTTGGCACTTCAGGAGGAGAGCGACACTTCAATCTATAATCTGTAACAAGGCTGTAATACATCATGGGATTATGAGGATTGCGCCTCATGCTGACACTGAGAAATTATAGACACAGAGGCTCAGCCAAAACAGCTAGTGTGCTCAATTTCCTACATAGACAACTGCCTTTCAAGACAGCATCCTATCCTTCATGGACAATAGGAGTTATTTTGTGATGTTTTGAGTACATCGCACACAACCATGCAAAAGAAAAAAGAAAGTGCCTTCTCACTTTTGGGTCCTGGAAGTATGTTTCCCATTAATTTTTGCCAAAAGTCATGAACCAAACCAACCAGCTACAAGGAGAATCACAACAATGCAAATTGAGAAGTAACGCAAAGAGATTTTAAACTATTCATAATATTAATACAAAGATCTAATATGTATTCTAAGTATTTTGAAACAAAATGTTTTAGTATTTTGATGGCATATGGACACTTTGAACTTGATTATGTTATCTGCGGTTCTTCAAGGAAGTGGTTGGAGCTAGATTGGAGCTAAAGATGTAAAAAGACTTTTCTGCACATTAATGTGTTTATAATTACAAATTGCATATTACACATGACCTTTGCAAGATTCAGTTGAGTTAAGGTTAACAGATGGGTTTAACAAATGTAAAAACAATTTATTTACAATGTTAATTGTCATGTACAACAAGTCTCCAATATGTTAGCAGCAATTGTTAAAAAACTAATTCCCGGTGGAGAAAATATATAGAGTTTTTACTTCTGGAGCTCGGTTGATGCATTCTATCCTGCTGCTGTTAAACAGGATTATTACTGTATATTAAAAATTTAAATAAGTCACAATGCCTAAAAACCAAACATAATAGTTTAACAACCATATACAGTAGCTCTGTTTTTTTGGTAGATATGTATATAAAAAAATCTATAATATTATTGTTTAAAATCAATTCCTTTATGAAAAAAGCTTTAACATTTGCGGTTAGCATGTTGTTAAGCTAATGGCTTGTTCATTCTAATAACCATAAAAAAGACCTAAACATCATAAAAAACATAATGGGAAAAATTTGTTTATTATTATTATAATTAGAGAGATTAGAGAGAAATATTAAATTACTTTTTTTTGTGCTGGCTGAAATATAAAGTATGTCTACTTAGCTTGTTAAATCCATTCTTTTGTTGATTATCTAGGATTGCCTTCTCATTTTTAATATGGTCAGTTCTGTTAAAATGAGGTTGTAGCACCAGTTGTTACAGTTGTTAAACAGCCTATAGGTTTGGAAAAGAGCAAGAGAGGCTGTTCAGTAAGAGCTGTGTAGTTTCCTTTTCTCTGGGTGAATAGGTATGTTGGGGAAGTGAGATCATGTGGCATTCTGTGGTCTTTGCCTATTAATCCTCTGGCATTTTTTGTCCAAATCCTACACTGCATACTCTGCTGAAGTCAAAATGCATTCGTGCAAAACATAATTGACACCAATTTGAACTATAACCCTGTAATGACCTGCAAACCTGTAAACATTTAAATTAATTTTTGTGAACAAACAAATTAATTAATAAAAAGTACCATAAGAAAATGTTATTTCCATAGCATTTTTTAATGTAAAATAAGTCAAGCTACAGTAACGGTCATGAAGAAATATATGCAGTTGCACTTTTCAGGGCATGTGCATTGTCCTTTTCTCCCTTGCTTTGCAGACTGTCTGGGTCTATGATTGTTGTTGTGGTGTAAAGTGTTTTGTCATTGCTGTGACGGCTGGCTTGAGGATGAGGACAGGAGAGCTGACTTGTATTTCGGCAAGCTGTGTGAGTTCAGACCTGTGTGATGTAATGAGAGGGGTTTAAAGAGTGACGCGGGTCACACTGTTACATAAACACAAGCAGAGGTTTATAATTAGACTGCAGGTAGTCTATTTTTGCAGAGGTCCTCCAGAGCCGTCTGATTATCAATGTAATCTCGTGACCTGCATGGCCAAACTGACTGCAGTACACCATACCAGCCACTTGAAGACAGAGATTCAGTAATTAGGGTGTAAAAACAAAGCTGATTAGCCGAGCTATACATCTGTCTGTCTGTCTGTCTGTCTGTCTGTCTGTCTGTCTGTCTGTCTGTCTGTCTGTCTGTCTGTCTGTCTATCTATCTATCTATCTATCTATCTATCTATCTATCTATCTATCTATCTATCTACAGTATCTGTCTGTCTGTCCAAGTATGTTTTTCTGTCTTCATCATACAGTTTAGACGTATCCATTAAAATCTGAATGGTATTTTTTCAGTTAGGAATATATGTATAGAAAAAAAAGTGAATGTGTGGATTTTAGGAACATGTTTTGTGTGGATAAAATAAATGTGCTGAAGCTGCAAAAGACTTTAGTGGTTAAAGGAATGTTACTTCTTTTTCTAATCAACTAATCAATGGATATTTTTCTCTTTCATTTTACAGCCCAAACAGGAAAATTTCCAGTACAGCTTTTGGCCGGTAAGTTTTGCATCTTGATTATTTTCACAAGATCAGATGAATATGAGATATCTGCATATGGAATATGTAAAGTGCTGCAAACCGATTGCCAGACAAAGTCACTAACTGGTTAAAGTATAGGCTGGTAAGTAACTTTATCTAAATTGTCTGGTTTTGTGTTGTCCTGCAGTCAGCTCTTCCACCACAGTAACTTCAGCAGCAGTCAGGGCAGCACTGAAGACCTGTTCAGAGACAGCATCGACTCCTGCGATGTTGACATCACCGAGAAGGTACCGAAAGCGTACTGATGAATTGCTTAATGATAACAATCAAATGATGTTTCAGAAACTTTTGAAGGAGAGAGTTTTTTTCTTGTGAATGTGATGTGATTCAGAAAGTGTGTCTATAACAAACTGTTCTTCATTCCTAATGCAGGTGAGCTATTTAGAAAAGAAGATATCAGAGCTTGAGAATGACAGTCTGGCTAATGGAGATCTGAAATCCAAACTTAAACAGGAAAACACACAACTAGTTCACAGGTAAAGATTAGAGAGATCTGAATGTTAGGTTCATGCAGGACTCTATAAAAAGAAATCTGTTGCAAATACATGGGTGATTTTATTTGTATTATTCTTTTATTTATTACTGCATTTTTATTTACTTTTTAAAAGTTGAAAGGAATTGGGATTTGACCAATCTTTGAAAAAATCTATATCTATCAATAAATTGACTTGAAAACGTAGTTACAACAGTTATCAAGTTTTTAGTTTCAAAGAAGATTATAAAAGATTTCAGTTTCAAATAAATGCTGTGCTTCTGAAATTTCTATTAATTAAATAATTCAGATAAAAAGTATTTTTATCTTTATTTTAAATTCTATTTTATTTGTATTTATTTTTTACCTTTCTTGTGCTGGCAGGTTTGGATCACAGAACTAAATGACATTAAATAACAAAATAAAATAGAACAGAACAAAATTTAATTAAAAACATAAAACAGATATTTTAAATTGTAATAATATAATGTTTTTTTTACTCCATTTTGTTTAAACACATATGTCGTTTGAGAACATAAGATTTCCTAATATCTCTGTGTGCTTGTTTGTACTCATTAGGGTACATGAGCTTGAGGAGCAGATCAAAGATCAGGAGACGCGTGCAGAGCAATGTTTGGAGGAGGAGCTGAAGAGACACAGAGAGGCCTACAGCAAGATGGAGAGAGACAAGAGCACTGAGATTGAACTGCTCAGTAACAGGTACCTAAAACCATCAAAAAACTCACAAAAACATCAATCTGAAGCACGTGGAGGTTTCAAAACCATACAGCACAGAAACAATTTTCAGCAGGGTAATTTGTGCCATATAATGAATGATATCTCTCCATAGGGTCCAGCAGCTGGAAGAGGAGAATGCAGAGATGAAAGTGAATGTGTGCAGACTCAAGTCTCAGTCGGAAAAACTGGACCAGGTCAGATATGCATCGAAACTCAATCTAAAACTCCCTTGACTACCACAATGGCCTGTATGCAGGGTCGGAAATTAATTTTCCATTAGAGGGAATATATGCCCCCTGGAATTGGTTTTAAGGGGAATTTTTTAACATCATAAGGGCATTTTCTTTGGTAATTGCCTTTTTAAAGGGGTCATGAACTGCTTGTACTGTTCTCTGAGGTCAACTTATAATGTTATTATTATATAGAGTACTGTAAATAATAAATAAATTGTCATTTTTATGTGAACTTTCTCTTTAAGTCAGTAAGTGCTCATGGTAGAGCAAAATGTTATTATTAGTGAATAATCTAAATGCCTCTGATTAGCCATTGCATTCATAATCTCAACAGAATGTTTGAATGGTTGTCTAGCTCAGTACTACAACTAAAACTGATGCAACATACATAGATCTACATGTAATGCTTCAAACTGTCATGGTTTTAGGTGCATTTCTGTTCTATTTGTTGCCATTTTGGCATATTTGTCCCCATTAATGTCAAACCCTGCCCACAGATGCATCAGCTCATCAAGTTAAAGTCCGGGTTAACTTGTTTTAATGCATTTAAATTTTTCCTTTTTGCACTGCCATACTAAATACCATGAATGAATATGGATGCACCAGTTTGACACGTGTGGTGGAGCTTGTTCTTTTTTTTTTTTTTAAGATTTATTTATCAGCTTTTTATGACAGTTAAACAAACAAGAGTAAAAGAGAAAATAGCAGTACAATTTTTTTTTATATATAACAGTGCAAAATTTATTTTAAATATACTAAAACTATAAATAAACCACACTATAACCCACATATTGTACAACAAACAATATATGATGTGCATAAACAATATATTATGTGCATTAATTTATGCAAATTAAGCATAAACAGGTCAGTACTAAAAGCTGAGGTTGGCAGCATGGTGTATTAAGTGAAATGAATAATGATAATAAAAGAAAAATGAAAAAGAGAGAGAGAAGAGGGAAAATATATTAAAGTGATCAATGGAGCTTGTTCTGTCCACACATTCAAACAAACAGAAAAATTGAGCTGCACATAGACTGTGTATAGATGTCCAAGGACAAAGAAAATGGGGTCACAAGGACAGAAAGCAAATGGCAGAAGTTTACTTTGGGGTTTATGCATTTAACGGGTAAAAGAACTTTGCTCTCACCCATTTTCATATCGTCACTTCTGACCTCAATGAAGCATTTTTTGACACATTTCAGCAGGCTGTGAAATCCCTGGAGCTTGTCAGTGTTCACAGCTCGCTCTTTGGTGCTGCTCGCATTAGTTAGTGTAATGAGTGTGAAAGCTGCAGCCTGCATGACATTAGCAGCCCTGTACTTTGACACGGAGCTTTGATCTTTGAGTATGAAACATTGCAGATCGATACCCCTCTAGACTGTAGTCTTCTATATAGCTAAAATAAAACCAGGTCACTGTCTGATGTAGCTAATGGAAATTATAGGTCCTCTTGTGGGATAAACTGAAAATGCAATTTCAGCTTTTTTAGCTAATTAAGCAAAATGTATGATGAAATCGATGTATTATATTTTATTGCTGATTTGAAATAAATCAAAAATATACTTTAGTATCCTGATCAGGCTTGCGTTTCCACTGCTAACAAATGCCTTATTAGATTGGCATGCTGTACACTGGAAAGCAATTCACATCATTTGCGCAAGTAATTATTTTCTGTTAACCAATCAACATTCTACAGTGAATCGAGTTCCACCCTTTAGGTCCTATACTACTGTGCAGGGTACCCCAATGGCAGGGTATCAAAAAAGTGGTATGGTACATTTAGATATTTTGGTGCCATTCATAATTTCTGACAATGGAAAGAGAAAGTAAAGTGGAAGCAAGCTCTAGTTTCTAGTTGCTTACCCAATAAACAGCTAGAAGAGGCTCCAAATGGCTGCCAAACATGCTGACTTGCTTAAAGGGAAATTTGCATTTCAGATTTGTATAATTTATTCACAAACACATTGTTTCAAAGCAGTTCTGTGTAAAATTCCATATGGCTTTATTAAAGACCACTTTTAATGCTGGTATAAATGCTATTCTTGATTTAGATCGAGCTATTTTGTATTTATTTTATTCTAGCAGTTATTTACTTATTTATACTTGAAAGGTGATATTTAAAAAAAAAAATCATAATAGCGGCACTTTAAATAAAGAAATATAAAGTATTTAATTTGTTAAAGCATTAATTGTATTTGCTGTTTTATTTCTGAAAGCTCTAAAAGTGTTTTTCCCAGATTTAGGCAAAAATTTTTACTTTTAAATGAAAAAATAGATTGTTTAGATAAAAATGTCTCAATGTCACATGACCAGATGAGCTTACATATATAGTATAATGAAATTTTTCAAATTGCAAGAAATAACTTAGAATAAGTGGGTTAATAATAACAATGTGATGTAAAAACAAGACATTATATCCTTAATATAGTTGTATATATTTTTATGCATGCACAGGAGAAGCAGCGTATGACGGATAAACTGGAGGACACAAGCCTGCGTTTGAAGGATGAGATGGATCTGTACAGGAAGATGATGGACAAACTTTGGCAGAACAGACACGAGTTTCAGAAGGAGCGAGAGGCCATGCAAGAGGTAACACAGCATCATTTTCATTGCAGATTACAACCATGCACATACTGCATGTAAACATAAATGTACAGACCTCTCACGTGATCCACATGTGCGTGTTTAGCTGATTGAGGACCTGCGGCGTGAACTGGAGCATCTGCAGCTCTTTAAACTGGAGACAGAGAAGCCTGGACGTGGACGTACCGCTGCTGGACTGTCTGAATACAATGCCAAGACTCGAGAGATCGAACTGGAGCATGAAGTAAAAAGGCTTAAGCAGGTACAGTGGGCAGATATGCTAATGCTTCTTGTGTTGTCTGTCATATCTATTCTCTTAATATTAGTGAAGATAAATCAACTATCAAGCTCCAAAAAGCACCTGAAGTATCCCAAAATATGCATGTGTTATATTTTAACAAAATGATAGTCATTATTCAATGAAAATTGTATTACTTTAAATAATTTATAACGTATTGTACAGGCTTTTTGACTCCAAGGCTTTTTTATTTGGTATGATGCAATAATGAATGGCATGTTGATGTGTTAATCTACTAACAGGAAAACCATAAACTCAGAGACCAGAACGATGATCTGAATGGACAGATTCTCAGCCTCAGCCTTTATGAGGCCAAAAACCTGTTTGCTTGTCACACCAAGGCCCAGTCGCTGGCAGCAGAGATCGATAACGCTTCAAGAGATGAGGTGAGAACAACATCAACACTGCACTACACACAGCCTCACACACTAGCACTGACTGGCACTATAAGGTGATATATTTTAGTTGTCACCTGCCAAAAATGTTTTTATTTATTCCAGTCATGCAGATTTATAACTAGCAATACTTTCTTTGTATTGTTACAATGTCAGCAGTATGTGTAATTTAACCGTGCACATCTCATTATGTGAAAAGAAGCGTGCTTAATTGTACTGAATGTGCATTTAGTGTACTTCAAATCCTAAATATATTTTTCAAAGTTGCAGATAATGTAATATCAATTATACAAAATGACACTTACTGTATATAATTTTATCTTCACACTTTACATTTACAGTTTTACACTTTAATGACTTAAAAAGTAATGTACTTTGAAAAAGTACACTTTGTATTAACGTAAAACGAAAGGTTTTATTTCTTTAAGTAACTTCTGTCATAAATTAAGTACACTTGTTTTGATGCGTTTAGTGAAATACTAAAGTTAGAGTACTTTTAAAATGATAAAATTGTAAGATGTCAATAGCAACTTAATAATCAAAAGTGTGCAATTACAAAGATTTGTAAGTTGCTGAGAAGACATTTCCATCAACGAGAGAATGTTATTTAGCAGATCTTTGTTTTACTTAAATCAATTAGAAAAGAAGGACTGTGTAGTTCATCTAATTTACCATCAGTTTATTATATAATTCATTTTAATTTAAATGCTAAAACACATAATTTCTGTCAGAGTGAAATTGCAACATTTCCTTCATGTTTATGTGTATTTCTAATCAAAATTATTTCTAAAATATTTTAAATGTTAAAAAAGACTTGTATGCAAAAGCTAGGTTCTTTTCCAACTGTGAATATTTTTCACTGCACCCCTGTGCCTTAGTATGTATTGTTTTTATAAATTTTGCAGTCATTTTGCAGTTATATTAAGAACATTAGCAGATGGTCTCTTTCTAAAGAAAATGTTTCACACGAAAGATTGTGATTCGTTTGGTCAATGTCTCTGTCCTTCCAGCTGGTTGACGCTTTGAAAGAGCAAGAGGAGATCAACTTCCGTTTGCGGCAGTACATGGACAAAATCATCCTGGCCATCCTCGACCATAACCCCTCCATTTTAGAGATCAAGCATTAGACTGCAGAGCTGAGAGGACTCACCATTGGCAAAGAGCTCCCTCTTGAGGCCGGGAGTGAGAAATGTCCCTTCTTTGCCCCTTTACACCAGCCCTTAATGTATTTAGAGGGCAAGTAACAGTACTGTCAAAATTATGGTGTCTATGTCTCACACACATACACAGGTTACAGTTTCCATCACCGCTCATGTCATCATGCTCTGTAGAAATGACAAGAAAATTTGATGAAACTGGAATCTAGAGTAGAAATGTACTTTTCACTCTAAGTTATATATATATATATATATATATATATATATATATATATATATATATACACACTACCTCTGAGTATGTACAACTCAGTGTTGTATTCTACACACAAACAAAACAAGTAGAATTATATGAAATATCACACCATAAAAAGAGCTAAACATGGCATGTGGGGTTTATTATTAATGTTATTAGTATTATTTGAACATTTTAATCAGCCCTCAGGCCTATGAAGTCTTAACAATCCAGTGCTGAATCAACAAACGGAGCAATAGAAAGACAGGACTGCATAATAACTATACAAGCAGATGAGGGAACATGCGTTAATGCTCTCTGCAAATTAAATCATGTCAGTCCATCGTAAAATAAAACACACTGCTGTTTGACTGATGCATTCAGTCGTTAAATAATCCTACAGCTTCTGACAGGTCTGTACGTGATGTTACCAGTAAAGAAGCACAAGCGAGCCGTGTGAGTACAGACGATGCAATTTGTACAATAGCGTATATACATATAGAGAGAAAAATCTATAGATTATGTGAAAAAAGAAAGGTTTATTTTTCTTAGAAGTCTAAGTTTGGATGAAATGGTTTGGTAAAGGATGTAATGCGTGAGAGGTAAATGATTATTATATCATAATATTTTCTTGGTTTACCAGGAACCCCACTAAATTATGATCATAATACAGTGTGATTAAAACATAAAGATCATGGTCTGTGTCTCTATTAGAACAATGTGTGGTCTTAAATCTCAAATATACGCAAATTCAGACACTAGCTTTAAACGTTTGGGGCCATTAAGATGTATATTTTTAATAGAAAATTAATCTGTAAAGCAAGGATGCATTGAATTGATCATAAAAGTGGTAGTAAAGACATTATTTCAAATACAATAATTTCAAATACATGCTGTCATTTTAAACTTTCTATTCTTCAAACTATCCTGCAAATCTGTTTTCAACATTGTCAATAAACAGCTAAATATTTAAGCGCAAAGTCAGCATATTAGAATGAATTCTGAAGAATCATGATTTCTGACTCTGAAGGCTGGAATGATAATGCTGTTTTACTTCAAGTTAAAACTCTTACTGACCCCAAAACTTTCCAATATATTCATTCATTCATTCATTTTCTTTTCGGCTTAGTCCCTTTATTAATCCGGGGTCGCCACAGCGGAATGAACCGCCAACTTATCCAGCATATGTTTTACGCAGCGGATGCCCTTCCAGCTGCAACCCATCACTGGGAAACATCCACACACACTCATTCACACACATACACTACTGACAATTTAGCTTACCCAATTCACCTATACCACATGTTTTTGGACTTGTGGGGGAAACCGGAGCACCCGGAGGAAACCCACGCAAACACGGGGAGAACATGCAAACTCCACACAGAAACGCCAACTGACCCAGCCGAGGCTCGAACCAGCGACCTTCTTGCTGTGAGGCGAACGTGCTACCCACTGCGCCACCGTGACGCCCTCCAATATATATATGAAATAATAATAAAAAAAGAAAGTTCTCAGTCTCTCTGGATTTACAATTTATTGTTATGTGATCCAAATTTTTTATAAATGTATATTTAACGCTTAACATAAAAAGTTGTCATGTTTTCCCACATGATTATATATATTTTTAGATGACACAATAACAATGTTTTAACTTCAGAAGAGTTGGTGGAATGATCCTGATTTTCAATCACAGCAAATTAAATCATTTGAAATTTCAACCTATTTTAAATGTTCCGTAAAAATAAATAAAAAGGCTCTAAACTACAACATTTGAAATTGTGAAAGACATGTCATCATACCTTTCCCAGTACTGGGTTGCGGCTGGAAGGGCATACGCTGCATAAAATATATGCTGGAATAGTTGCCGGTTCATTCCGCTGCGGCGACCCCTGACAAATAAGGGACTAAGCCAAAGGAAAATGAATGAATGTATGAATATCATCATACCTTAATAAATGAAAACAAATGTTACTATTTAAATCAAATAAATCCAGACAAGCTGAGAATTTTAATTAATTCTTAATATGTTAATATGTTGATATTGTACATCAGTGCCATGGGTAAAGGAAGCTGCACATTTTACTACCATAAGCAAGTGCTTGAACTGTACATCCCATGAATGTATCACCACGCCACACTCACAGTATTCTGTATTCCCCGATTCCCATCTCCCAGATTTAGCCAGTCAAACACGATGTGATCATCACAGTATCTTCAATTCTTGTGTAGTTTATGGAAAGGAGCCAAAACTGCTACACGCTCGATTGTCACAAACTAGTTTTGCTTTGTTGCACAAATTGTACTGAATCTGTTTCTTTGCATGGTCTTAATCTCCTTCTGTTTGTGTTTCCTTTATTTGGAATGTAACGTTTTTTGGG
Source organism: Danio jaintianensis (assembly GCA_903798115.1). Taxonomy (NCBI): domain Eukaryota; kingdom Metazoa; phylum Chordata; class Actinopteri; order Cypriniformes; family Danionidae; genus Danio; species Danio jaintianensis. The sequence continues at coordinate 16,683,172 of CAIGQV010016547.1, read as the reverse complement.
TTGTTTCAAAAACTATTAATCATAGAGGAGCTTTTATATCTTTCTGTTCGACTTGTGTTGTAGCATTTTTTTTTCACTCATTGTAAATGTTGTACAGAGACTAGTTAATATTTGTATCGATGTGCCACTCATCAACTTTAATGAATAAAGGAAAGGCTGTCTTTTATAGTTTTATGAGAAAACGTAAGTTAGATGTGCGACCAAGTAATGTATAAAAAAAAAAGTATAAATCATTTGTAACTGTCACAGACAAAACTCGTTTTCCATTATCAATTTAAAGAAAGGAAATTGGATTTCAAGCTCATATTAAAACTTTAATGTTTCATATAATTTCTGTTTAACAGTTGGATGACCAAACCCTGACCCGGTGTCGTTTTTTGCACATTTTAAAGAGTCGTGCTGTGTCTGTGTCCACTGCTACAGGTTAGACATTACACAGTTTGTGGGTCATGGTTTACGCAAACTTTTTTTTATTTAATTTTTTTAAACCTTTTATTTGGTTGTTATAGAAAAGCATATACCTTTCTTTTGTCCAGTGTGTGGGTATATAACTAGATCACTATTACTCGTTTATATTTACACAAGTAGGAAAGGACAAATGAAAAAAAAAAAGCTTTCAGAAAATTAAACAATTGCCTCAAAAGTTATGACAAATTTGAAATGTACAATAAATGACTTGTTTGGCATGATTTGAAACGACGAGACTTTTTTTTGTCTTCATCAAGAAGTTGGTATTAATGGTATTAATTAAGTTGGAAACATTACTCTGTTTACTTCAGCTTGCAAAACATGTCACTTTGTCTACATCTAGCGGACAAAGTCTGAAATCTATTGCAGGTGATCACAGTGAGACCCCCAAAACAATTGCGAATGGGGGCACCATCCTAATTTAGCTGAAATATTTTAATTTAGGGTAAATGTGAGAAAACAATACTTTGTTAACAATTTCCTGTAGAATCTACAGTAACTTACTGTAAATCATTCACAGCAAAAATACAGTTTTTCCAATTACAGTGCCATTTAAAATATAGTCATTTTCACAATGCAACTTTAAAATACAGTAACATACTGCATAATTGTCCTACTGTAAAATACTGTTCATATTACAGTTAAGTGCTGTGTCATTTACAAAAATCGTTAACAGTGTACTATAAAGCTAAGTCTGTGGATTAACCACAAGAACAAAAAATCTCTACAAACATATTTTTGAAAAAGATGAATAGGAGTAATGAATAAAACCTTTGATAAAAAAAAGTCAATTAGTTTGCTCAACAGAACATTACTGTTGGTAGTTATACCGTTAAAACAGTTATCAAATATTAAATATTACCATATACCACTTAGCATATTACCTCACACTGATAAAAACTGAAGAGCTGCACTAATATTTAATTGTGTGTCATTTTGATTACGTTAATTAATCACCATTATTAAAAATATCAATAAAAGTCACTAGCTACTGTAGGCCTTGAGTTGAAATTTCAACAACAAAAGTTGTGGGAGCAGAAATCAAGGAAACATCATTTGTGAATGTAAAACGGCTGTTAAAAGCTACGAACGATTTGATTTATGAAACATATATATTTTAAAGTGTATGAATATTTATGAGTATATCTACTGTTGCAGATGCACAGTCAGCTTAGCTTACTCTCGAGTGTTCACTGGCTTTTAACTCTTCCTATGGAAGTGGCAGACAGCTTGTTTATAGAAAAAGAAAACGATGAAGATGTATCTATGAAAAAGAGACGCAGACCATAGCTGCTGCGCAGAAACAACCCTCATTGGGTCTTGCAGGAGTTCAAAGGTGTCGTGTGACACTCAAGAATGAGCCTCATTGGTTCTCCTGTGTGAAACAATCGTCCTTGATTTCCAGAGACCTCATTTAAATGCTGTAAAAGTTGAAATGAATGTTTTATGTGGAAAAGGTATGTTTCTTCCATTTTTCTTAAGAATGAGCGTTTTGAGTGAATTCATTTAACAGGGGGACAGAAATCTCCTTGATTTGTGTTCGAAGATGATGGAATTTCTTATGGGTTGGGAGTGACGTCAAGGTAAGTTAGTTATCATTTTAAGGTGAGCCCTTATACATGAGTACTTTGTCATCTTAACAGCAATCACGGCGTCAAATGTCAGTTAGCATATAGCATATTTAGTAAAAACAAAAGCCATAATATGGTTTAAATGTAACGTTTCTATGTCAATAGTTCGGACAGGAAAGTTGCACACT
>CAIGQV010016547.1:16625700-16680935 GCA_903798115.1 Danio jaintianensis | reverse complement strand
AAAATTGTCCGTAGTGTATGTGTGTGAATGAGTGTGTATGAATGTTTCCCAGTGATGGGTTGCAGCTGGAAGGGCATCCGCTGCGTAAAAACATATGCTGGATAAGTTGGCGGTTCATCCCGCTGTGGCGACCCCAGATTAATAAAGGGACTAAGCTGAAAAGAAAATGAATGAATGAATGAATGTAACGTTTCTATGTCAATAGTTCGGACAGGAAAGTTGCACACTGGTCTAGAAATGTTAAGCATGAAACAGAAGTCTTTGCTTTCGTCAGAACATCTGAAGAGTTGAGTTCATTATGTGTTTGTTTTTTACAGGTTGCATGAAAGTAACCAATATATAATAGTATTTGAGGGTAAGGCATCACGGTGGCGCAGTTGGTAGCACAATCACCTCACAGCAAGAAGGTCGCTGGTTCGAGCCTCTGCTGGGTTAGTTGGCATTTCTGTATGGAGTTTGCATGTTCTCCCCATGTTCGCGTGGGTTTCCTCCGGGTGCTCCGGTTTCCCCCACAAGTCCAAAGACATGCAGTATAGGTGAATTGGGAAGGCTAAATTGTACATAGTGTATGAGTGTGTATGGATGTTTCCCAGTGATGGGTTGGAGCTGGAAGGGCATCCGCTGCATAAAACATATGCTGGATAAGTTGGCGGTTCATTCCGCTGTGGTGACCGCAGATTAATAAAGGGACTAAGCCGAAAAAATATGAATGAATGAATTTGAGCAAATTTAATTTTAGTGAATTTAGTTTAGGCGTCACATGGCGCAGTGGGTAGCACGATCGCTTCACAGCAGGAAGGTCGCTGGTTCGAGCCCCGGCTGGGTCAGTTGGCATTTCTGTGTGGAGTTTGCATGTTCTCCCCGTGTTCGTTACCTGCGGGTGCTCCGGTTTCCCCCACAGGCCAAAGACATGCAATATAGGTGAATTGAATAAGCTAAATTGGCCGTTGTGTGTGAAAGAGTGTGTATGGGTATTGGGTTGTGGCTGTAAGGGCATCCGAAGGGCATCCGCTGCGTAAATATGCTGGATTCTGCTGTGGCGACCCCTGATTAATAAAGGGACTAAGCCGAAAAGAAAATGAATGAATGAATGAATTTAGTTTACGCATATTCTAAGAACAGTCCAGCAGGGGGTGCTGTGGAGTTTTGTTAACATTTTAACCTATTGTTGAATGAACTGAGATACCTTTTCTATTTCTCTGACTGAAACAGAGGAATATTCACAGCGAACGAAACCACCAGCAAGCAAATGTTATTACCTTCAGTTACATTTTTCTTTCTTATTTAAGATTTATTTCTTTTTGTGTGTGTATTTACTTAGTTAAAGGGCAACGCTGTCTTCCAGCAGCCCAGATGTGTGTGTTCATGCCACAAAGACCCTCACAAAGCTCCCAGGGGCCTTTAATTGGAACAGATAATAGTCACATGACAATCACGCATGTACATGTGTCCAAGTCTCATAATAACTCCACTTCACTGTGCATTCCAGTCATAAAGTGTTTGTATTCGAGCAATATCCTCATTCTTCACATTGCTGAGGCTCTGATAAGCCAGTCGCCTCCCGCACAATTCTCATTAGACACATCTAACATGAATGCGCTCTTCAAGAGTGACTTACATGTGTTTTATCACAGCTGTCCAAACACAAAGTCTCCCAGACACTCTCCAAAATGCACTAAATGCCTATTTGTCTCAGCTTTTGCGTTTTTAAAGGGATATATTTAGAAAGGAAGGACAGAAATGGTTGCATAGCTGGAAGAAGATATATTATGGCCGTTGAAGGAAAAAGGCAGATTTTTTTTGTCTGTCTGTCTGTCTGTCTGTACAGTAGGTAGAATTATTTTCTGCAGCTGAACATAAAAGGAGATTTTTATATTAAACTGTGGTCCTTGCCAAGTTAACGGTTACCATTATTGTTTAAAAAAACAAAAAAACAGGCAAAACCAAATGAATACCGGCTGCTTCTGGCAATGCATTGTGATCTTATGAAGTAAGATCGGTCAACACACACATAAATTTGGATGACTTGTTCTACCAACACATTGTATTTATATTGTTTTTAAAGTGTTAATGGTATTTTGTAGGCTAATGTTATGCAAATTAACTGGTGAAGCAGCTTTTTTGAACCACAAACAGCTGTCTGGAATGCCCAGATTATAAAAAAAGAACAGGATTTTCCCATTTGCCTGAGGCTACAGATTACAGATTAATCTTTCGCACACAGACCGATCATGTCACATTATAAGACCTCAATGTATCATCATGTATTAATTTGGTTTTGTCTGTATGTTTTTTTTAAGAGTCAAGACTGACTGGAATTTTTGAATTACCGAAGACCACAGTTTCAGCAAAAAATATTCAATGCTTTACCCAAAAATAAAGTAAATCAAGTATCAAGAGTAAATTAACGGCAAAGAAAATTTTTTGGCCCCTTTAACGTAAATGACAGACTACTATAAAACCGATAACAACAACTTCATCCAAAATCACCCCTATACTCTTAAATAGGGCGCTATTTGAGGGAGCAGTCATTTGTAGTGGTGTCTCAAACCACAGTGGACCATGTTCTAAAGTGCACTCAATCAATCCCATAATGCACTGCAATGATTAGTGTAAAACTGATGTACACTCAATGCACTGCCAGAATTTGTGCGGCAAAAGGATTCTCATGTTTGACCATGAGATGGCATCCACAGCTGAATCCTATCGGTGTAAATTTCTAAATAATGTATTATTTTATGGTTATACATTTTTATTTTATTTATTTCATTTTTAGCAACCAGCAAAGCACAAAAAATATTTCATTTTTATTCACTCCCTTTAAGTGGACTATATTAGTGGACTAATTAGGGAATAGTAAATGATGTGGATTTTGGATACAGCAAATGTCTCTTTGAGAAGTGATTATATTAGCTCTCCTCCAGGTTCATGTTTTAAGTAATTCGCTTCTGTTGGTGAAAATAATGACTACACAATCACCTTTGTAACCAACCGGTTGTCTTGGTCAGGCTTTTTTTTAACAGTTTGCAGCTGTTTTGTTTATGCTGTAAAATGGGGACATTTCCGGGCACAGCTCCAGTAGAGGACAGGACAACAAAAACCGGGAAATGTCCCCAGAAAACAGGGACATCTGGTCACCCTACTTTGTTGTCCACGTGAAATCAACAGAAATTGTTCATTGAAAATTCTTAAAGAATATTTTTTCTATCCAAAATGTGAACATGCTCGCAATGATGACAGGAGAGTCCTTTAAGGAAGTAAACAGGGTCAATTTTGAAGTTGACTTTCAGGTATTGGCCCCATATGTTTCAAATGACCTGTCAGTGTAGCTGTAGCCCACAGCTGTTTCTCTCGCACACCAGAGCCCATGCTTGCCTGTCATGGCGTGTGCTACATTACCTCTCTGCTAGGGGAATGTAGTGCTTTATTTGGGCCAGGCACGGCTGCTCCTCATGATTGAGCACTGCAAGGTGTGAATGACCTCCTTCTCACAAGAGCAGGCAGGACGGAAGTGAGGAGCCCAGAGAACAGGGGTCTGTCCCACTTTCATGCTCCTCTCGGATCTCCTTTTAGGATGGGCGGTCTTGGACCAGGCGGAGACTTCGAATCACAGCTGAGAGTTACTTCAAAGTCGGCTGGGATAGATAAGCAGTGTTGACCAGATCCAACACTCATAAAGCATGCAGCATGGAACGTTAATCAGATCCGTAAGATCCAATAAGATCTGTTTGTGCTCAGAAACTCTGATTAAAAGTGGGATTTGTGTTTTGTTAGGAACAAGCGATTTGTTTCTGCATACTTTTAAATTGGTTCACCTGAAAATGAAAGACATCCCATAATTTACTACAATAAGAGTTTTTAAATGATGTCCTGGTTCTTACCAATATTGTAATGGTAGTGGTAGTACACAGTAAAAAATATCCATAAATTAGCAGTTTTCTGTTTTTTGTGATTCATGTTTTTATTTTACCCCATTTATTTATGCTTTTGATTTGCATTATGGAACCTCGCTCTTTCTTTCAACAACTTTTAACCTGTTTAAAAAGTGACTTTTATTAATATTTTTAATAGTTTTAAAGTGATATCTTTTCTGGGTTGGTGTCTGGGATATTACGGTACAAAAACCTCGTAATAAACTGCCTGTACATTTTCTGACTTATTTCCCCTTTATATTATTTCTTATACATTATATTATTTCAAACTCCTAAAATGTCAATAAAAGTCACTTTGTTAAATTGTAGAGTTGAATTTTCAACATCAAATGTCGACAAAGCAGAGATCAATGTCCCATAATGCAATTCACAACCGTAAATAAACGGAAAACACTAATGAATCACAAAAATATGGAAACTGTTAATTAACAGATATGTTTTGAAATATCTGTTATCTTCAACGCTACAGTAGGTTGAGGTTGAGTAAATTGACGTTTTTAAATGGATAGTTCACTTCACTCAGAAAGACAATGCTGTCATTTTTTGGTGAAGATTTAATAATTGGATTGCTTTTGTCATTTTATATTTAGTTTGATGTTTTATGGTTTTAGTTTTAAACTCCTTTAATGGTCATTATAACAAAACCAAACCACCTCTGTAAATTTTTGAATGAGTGATTTACTTCATTCATTCATTTTCCTTTGGCTTAGTCTCTATTTCAGGGGTCTCCACAGTTGAATGAACCGACAACTATTCCAGCATATGTTACACAGCAGATGCCCTTCCAGCCGCAACCCAGTACTAGGAAACACCTATACACTATGGCTACGTTCACACTGCGATTTTATTTATTTTTTCTCAGATCTGAATTTTTTGCATAGCTGCCAATATCAGATTTGCAGTGTGAACAGATCATGGTCCTAAACTGACCCGCATGCTCAAAAGTACAGTTACGGACAGCACAAAATGTCTGATTATGCACACAATGTGTTTACTGTATGAAGTAAGCACGTTGTCAGATCATGCTTATATGATTATTGCCCTTTTCACAGACAACCATGGTGTATTTCATGAACTGTAAAGGGTTGTTCTGCTATTACTAATGTGTATTTCAGTATTTGAAATCTAAAGTAAGTCTCTTGTGATTGAAAACACTGATCATTTGTGATTTATGACAACCGTGGTGCGCGTCTTTCTGACCACCGGTGTAGTGAACTCATTAAGGGTTAATGAGCAGCCGCAGACTGAACTGTGAAGGCGGAGTTGTTTATCTCTGTTTGCAGAGTTACTTAATTTTACTTCGTTATAAACAACAGACACGTGCAGAAGGGGGGGGAGAGAAAGTTCCCCCTTAAAATGAAAGTGCCCCTCCTTTGCGCACGGACCCCCTATCTGCAACACCCCCCGACGCTCTTCAGCTTGGTGATCAACCTGTGCCCCAATCGTTAACCATATTGGTTAACAAGCACTAGTTTTGCCTTCAAAATCTTTTTCAAAATGAACAACCAACTTTTTGTGGTAAAGTTATTGCCCTGTGTGCCATTCTACTATGCTGCTGAGGGGTAAATGATGTTTGCAGCACAGAATGATGATGCACGTCGCTCAAAGATTATGTGAAAGTCACATGAAATCCGACATAACCGTTTACACTGTGGTCGCATTGCAAAACATCAGATCTGTGTCTGATTTAACACTACATATGAAAGTGGCACAAATCTGAAGTGAAAAGATCAGATTCCATGCGGTTTGTCACATGTGGGCAAAAAAATCAGATTCGGGCCACATTTGCCTGCAGTGTGAACGTAGCCATATCTCATTCACACTCACACACACTCATACACTATGACCATTTTAATTAATTCAATTCACCCGAAGAAAGCCCACGCGAACATGGGGAGAACATGCAAACTCCACACAGAAATGCCAACTGGCCCCGCCGGGTCTCGAATCAGTGACCTTTGCTGTAAGGCGACAGTGCTAACCACTGAGCCACTGTGCCGCCCCATGATTTAATTAATTGAAAAAAAAAAGACATTTTTGTATGAATTATCCCGTTCATTTGGCATCCATATACACTTTCCCACATTCTTCAAAATCTCTTCTTTTGTGTTCAACAGACAAAAGAAACAAACAGGTTTGAAAGAAGTGAAGGGTAAATGATAGAATATATATATATATATTCATTCATTCATTCATTTTCTTTTCGGCTTAGTCCCTTTATTAATCTGGGGTCGCCACAGCGGGATGAACCGCCAACTTATCCAGCATATGTTTTATGCAGCGGATGCCCTTCCAGCTGCAACCCATCACTGGGAAACATTTATACACACTCATTCACACACATACACTACTGACAATTTTAGCTTACCCAATTCACCTATACCGCATGTCTTTGGACTTGTGGGGGAAACCAGAGCACCCGGAGGAAACCCACGCGAACACGGGGAGAACATGCAAACTCCACACAGAAATGCCAACTGACCCAGCCGAGGCTCGAACCAGCGACCTTCTTGCTGTGAGGCGAACGTGCTACCCACTGCGCCACCGAGTCGCCCATATATATATATTTATAAAAAAAAATTCTTCTGTGAACTATAACTTTAAATCCATGCTGTCCATACTGAGTGCTTTTCTCACAGAGCACTATTTAGGGAACTCAAAAGCTTCCCCTAAAATCGATGGTCTGCGTGTTAATTGCTATTCTCTACGTGACGTCTGCCCTCTGGCCATAAAATGATCAGTGTTCTCCCATGTGTCCAGCAGGCTGTCTATTTTCACGCATGTCTTTTGAGGGAAATTGTCTTCACTGGGGTTCATTCTGTGTTTCTTAAGGGAAAAATCTATTTGAAGGCCTCCTGTGTCAGTAAACTGGTATCAGGAGTACAAAGGAACCCTATAAGAAGCAGAAAAAAAATCACAGGTCATGTTGTTTTAAAAAGTCTGTAAGATAGGTATGGATTGACCACAAATTTTTCATGCAGCTTTCATTCAGTTTGCAGTGTTAAACACCGCTTCACGCCAACATGGCCAGCATTTACTCACCCACGTCAAACCTTGTTCTGTTAGGGAACATAAAAAAATAATTTAAAGAATTTTTTGTTTCTCCATTGTGACGTACAGAGTAAAAAAGTACAACTCTGACTGATTTCAGTAACATTTAATCAGAAATTAGGCAATTTGGAGGGACAGATCTGAAGGCTTTTTTGTTTTATCTGCGCATAATTTTAAAAAAGTCTGCAGACTTATGCGGAATGATTTTGAGAGTATAGGAGCTGACATCCTAACAAACAAAATACAAAATATAACTAACTTGACTTTAATTTCAGGTTCACATTGAGGTTTACGATTCCAATTAGGACCATTTGTTTAGTAAACAATGTTATAAGAGGTCTGTCATATATCATCCACTAAGAAATAGAAAATAGTACATGACGAATTGTATTGTATTACACAATTGTATAGTATGTAATATTTTTATATTATTTGTTAAGAACTGAAAAAAAATCTAAAAATCTGAAAAAAAAGTATTATTAATAAAAATAATACATTATTTAGAATAATATATATAATCTGAATATGTACCAGTACTATAACAGTCTAAAAGCGAAGCCAGTTTGAGAGCCTTTTATAATTAAATTATATTAAATAGATATTAAATTATCTGTGTGGATGTTTCTCTGATTTCGTGCAAGTGACACATAGAAAACCAACCCAAGCTGAGATAAATGTTTCTTTTGCTACAATATATACTATTTAAAAAATGTTTAATATTTGACATTATTGTGACAGTAAATTGAATGTAGCCTTTGTAAAACCATTGTGGTTTGCAGTTATCTGATCTCATGCGAGTGACAGGCTGTATGACCTTCAAACATTATTATAATCAGAGATGTTGTTGAAGAAGGAGGGAATTGATTAAAAATGACAAATAATTTATGCTGAATATTGCAATATTCCATAAAAATAAGAAATAGACATTTTATTGTGACTTCAAAATGTCTTCTTTCATGTTCTGTCAGAAAATAATATGTTTGGAACGACATGATGGTTAATAAATGATGACAGAGTTTTCATTTTTTGGGTGAATCATCTTTTTAAGTAATTTGGCTTTCCTACAGTGCAGTATGAATGACACAGCATCAAGGGACTTTATGTACGGTAGTCTCTTTTACATCGAACATATGGAAGCTTTACGACCATATGGTGTTAATTACTACATTACTCGGCTGAGATCTGTGTTGAGAACTGTATTTTGAATGGAAATGAGCTACAGAAGAGATAAAGACAAATTCAGTGGGACGTTGAATCCCAAATGACACTTTATTAAAAAACTTTCTGCAGAGCATGGATTGTGTGACTCAGAGTGTGTGTGTGTGCGCTATAAAGGGGAACTCCGATCTGTCCAGGCATGCCTCCAGCACTCTCTCTTTCCCATATAATGACTCATAGAAACGTGCTGTTTAAAGTAGGGGAATTCTGCCCTGGTCTATCTGGCTGCCCAGCACATTGGGGGCTAATGTGAGACAATGGCTTATGGAAAGCTCGTGCTAACAAGCTCGAGCCAATGAGAGCCTCAAACAGTCCCGCTGCAGTGTTTTTTGGCATATCGCACTGGAATGACATTTGGCAATAATCTGTTTGTCAGTCTAAACCTAGAGCAGAAACAGATTCCAGCTTGGCATTTCAGGTTCTCTGTAACTGATGGAAAAACAGATTACAGCGTTGAGAAATTTTCGATGTTCTGGCTTTGCCAATGGGGAGCAGACTTAAAACCTGTTGCTGGGCAACTGTGCCGGTTCTGCCTGGAGAGAGTGCCAAGCTCAGAGAGAGCGGCGTGTGGAGCCATGTGGGTCGTATTTAGGCCTGGCATTCCTGTCCATCTAGCTCATCTATTGCCACCGTTACCAAGAACGCTCTGGACATCTCCTGAGATGACACTGATGCCCGGCCCGGTGACACAGCAGCTTGTCTTTGCATCTAAGTGACCCTTGAATATCTTCTGACACATGTAATGACCCTAAATGAGCTGAAAGCTGTCTAATCAATCTGACGCACTGAATCAGATTAATATGCGTGGCAGATTCAGTCGTGCATACTAGACAGTGTGCCTGGAGCAACCTTATGCGGGTGATGGTGGAAACCGGAGAGGTTTTTGATACTTTGAGAGAGAGTTATCCGTTAGCATTCCCATTCATCATGATGGCAGTCGCTTAAGTAGCGCAGAAAAATCAAAAAGAGATCAAAAAGAGAATACTTGAACTGCCATGCTTCTGTATGTATTAACCGTGACAAACTGGACCATCAGACTATGTGGGAAAAATAATCAGAAAGTATTGTTTACAGACCACACTCTGTGTTGTACTTAAAATACCGCATTTGAAGATGCCGGTAATTTGAATTGGCTTGGTAACAGAGCTCACATGTTTGTAACCACAGAAAACACTCATGACGTGAATTTCAGGTATGAGTTTGGTATGAGAAGAGCAAATGTTTGGAAGTGCTGAAAAGCTGCTGTGGTTTGTAGTGTTGAAAAGAGGAATAATGTCTGCGTGAATAGACAGTTGACTCTAGATTTGAGCTGCTTCCAGAAATCCAGGAAAATGTTGGTCCCTGCAATGTGATGAATACCAGGAACACAGACACACGTGCAAACACATTATATATTATTGGTTGTTGACATCACATTGCATTCTCAGTCACACATGACAAAAATGACTATAATTAGTGTTGTCATCACTTTGTCTTCCATTGATGTCTTGTTATAAAAACGAATGATTTATCCCATTTTTGACTGTCCTATGGTGTGACTGTCTCAAGCATAGTTCAATAAATTAAAATTTTTATCAATTAAAAAGAAAAGAAAATCAACTAAAGAAAATGTTGAACAAGTCATAGAGAAAAAATATATAGAATTCATAATTTCATATGAAATAAATAGCACCATATGAAGACAATACCATTCATTCATTCAATCATTTTCTTTTCAGCCTAGTCCTTTTATTAATCAGGGGTCACCACAGCGGAATGAACCGCCAACTTATCCAGCATATGTTTTACGCAGTGGATGCCCTTCCAGGTGCAACCCATCACTGGGAAACACCCATACACTCTCATTCACACTCATACACTACGGACAATTTAGCTTACCCAATTCACCTATAGCGCATGTCTTTGGACTTGTGGGGGAAACCGGAGCAACCGGAGGAAACCCACACGAACATGGGGAGAACATGCAAACTCCACACAGAAATGCCAGCTGACCCAGCCGAGGCTCGAACCAGCGACCTTCTTGCTGTGAGGCGACAACGCTACCCACTGCGCCACCGTGCCGCCCCAAATCACTCTCATGCTATTTGTATTTTATTAAGAGTTGTTTTTCTTAATTTTTACAGTACAGTTCAATAAAAACATAGTGAAAGTCTTCAAACTACATAAATATATCATTTTTTTCTTAAAAAATGGTGATTTACAAAAAACAAAACATTTTATTACTGCCTTTAGGTGAGGGAAGCCCTAATATTTTTACACTCTATATTTATGCAGTTTATTAAAATTATTACTTCATGGAATAGACATCATGAACTAAAAATGTAAACGCACTATTTATTAATTATGTTTTATCTTGACTTATTCAAATAGAAATGACATACAGTTGTGATCAAAAATAGGAGAACAATATATGAACACTTTTTTTTTTCTTGAAATACTGTAATGAAGTATTGCCTCTCATATCCACTTGCAAAAGCGAAAGGAGAAAACATCCCCCAAATCATGACACTTGCTCCTCCACCTTTCACTCACTTCTTTACACACTTTGGGTTCAGTCTTTCCCCATTTTGAAGACAAACATAATGTTTCCCATGGGACCCAAATAAATGAAGTCAAGCGTTCTTGACTTGAACTTTGGATCAGTTCTTGGTCCACACAACATGCCTCTCAGCAAAGGTTAGTCAAGTCTTATGGCTCTGTGGAAGAATTTCTCATTTCTTCATTCTCTTGAACTTTGAGACAGTACGCCAGACAAACCTTTACTCTGTTCAGCGCTGAACTGGCAACCAAATACATCTGCAGTGCAAACCCACATTATCTTAATTCTTGTCCTCTTGTGCATTTGTTGACCAGCCTTTTTATTGGATTGAATGAGTTTGCGATATTATAAAGATTCAATATTTTAGAAGTTTGCTTCTTTTGCTATATGACTGAAGGTTTGTCCTTTGGTCTTCATCCAGACAACCTGCCGTCAGAGAGTTTCAATCATTTTAGGGCAGCTCAGCATCTTACAATGTGTGTGAAAACTGGAAAAGGTTTGGCTGCTAGTTTGATTGGGTTTGTCAGAAAAATAAGGAAATTACAACCAGGTCCCAGATTAACACAGAAACCTGGGAGGAATCTGAAAATGTTTGCTCATTTTAATTGGTCTCTAATTTTTGTCTCTCACTAGGGCTGCACAATACTTGGAAATTATACGATACTGGCCTCATCTGATTGGTCAGATTTGGATAAACAATCTATGCGTGCACCACACAAATGATTGCCACATTAAATTATGTTAAAATATATACACACACACACATATACACATGCACGCGCACACACACACACAGTAGGCAACAATAAACATTGCCAACCTGATTTCACCAAGTAGGACATGTTATATTAATATTAAGTTTAGGTTTACGGTTAGGTTTATGCACTTCTACATGATTGTTATCCAACTATGATTTCCTTGTAATTTTGGGAATAATTTACAGTTATGGTTGGGTTTAGGGCTAGGAAGTAGGTATGGATTATTTTCGAACAAAAATGATGTTCCAGGATCAACATAGATGTTAATCCAGGATCACATTGTACTTGGCAAGTGGATCAAAAACGTTTTTCAAAATTGTCCTAAGACAAGATTGGGTGTTTTTGAATAGTTTGATGAAAGCTTTTATCCACTTGAAATGTTAACTACTACATATATATAGAACGTACACTCATGCTGCCTTTTTATTAGACATGAAATATAGCAGAGAGAGCTGGAATGAGATTGAGACATGATGCAGGCTAGTTTTTGAAACTGTATCCTGTTGGGAAAGCTGTGGCTCTATGAAACCACTGTGGCTTTTCCCCTTCTAATGACAGCTCGCAATGGGACATTTCACTTAGTGGTGCTATTGGTATTCCTCATGAATATGGCGAAATGAGTCAGACCCGATGTTCTTGTCTTTTTGGTCCACCCCCACACCCAGCCTATCCTCCTGTCTGGGTTCAAGAGCTCTTGTTGTCTCTTTAGGTCAGCAGAAAACAGATGTTTTCCAGGACATCATTGAGGAAACATCTTGTCCTCAGTGTCTCCAGTGTTGACCATATGATAAAGTGAAGAGCTGATTGATAAGAAGGTGTGATATATTCCTCCATCTTTGTCATACTATAGATATTCAAGCATGGATTTCTAAACCACATGTCCACTGTGTGCTAATGACGCTGTTTGAGACACAGGCAAAATGTTTGGGTCTGGGAAATATGGCTATTTGTATGACAGTGAAATGTGCAGACACTAGCTTAACTACATAAATCCAGTGTTAACATTGGCTCTGAGCTTCACATTGCCTGAGTGTTTCATCATCGTGATTTAAGGCCATTGTCTGTTACTGGCTAGGCTACAGATTCACCACACCAGTTCCAGCGTAATATGTACAGTTTCTTCTCTCGCTTCCGATTAGATTTTAATGTCATTTACAACCTTTGAACAACATAAAGTTTTTGATGTAGCTATAAATAGACTATTTTTAAGCGGTGTCTCATACAAACATGAGTGCTGTTTTTCTGCAGAACAGCAATCATTTATTGTCAAGTTTTATTGGCTGAGCATTATCTTCAGTATTTCACTCCACACAGAAAAACAACAACTTCTTACTGTTGTGCGAACATAAGGATGTTTAAAGTTTGACTCTGTCCTAAAATGATATTTCTCTTCTCCATTAATAAACCATTTCTGAATATTGACAGGAAGTAAATTATTCTTTGCTTTATACATTATTTTAGCCATTTGGAAATGAAGCAAATTAATCAATTTTTTAATATATTTGATTTAAAAAAATAATCCATTAGTGTGATCTCTAATGAACTATCTATTGCTCTGTCTAAATATACATTTATGTATTCATTTAGCAATATCCTATATCACACATATAGTTTTACATACAAGAGGTCTGGGGATGAACCTTCTGGAATTCAACAGCCTCGCTTGACTTCAGAAGAGCTTCCTGTAGGTTTAGCACGATATGTCAGCGTTGTGATGTATCTCCAGCACATATGGAGGCATGATTAGTTTTAGTCTTTTGTTGCTGATATGCCTTCTGATTTATGCCGGAGAGCCGTGCCTCAGGCCTGACCTCCTAAAGCATCATGTGTCTTTAAATCAGCTCTCCTTCGCTGTAATGTATACTCGTTGAGGATGTAAATAATTAGAATATACATCCTAATCCCCCCTAAAAGGGTGAAACTGAGTGTGAGGGTGTGTATATATTTGCGTTCTTCCTCATGCTTGTGCATGTCTAACCAGCAGGAAAGCATTAGGCATCAGCACAGGAGTTAGGAGACCAAAAGAGATGTTTTTTTTAAACTAATTTTTTTTATGCTGTTAATTATAAACATACAGTTGAAGTCAGAATTATTAGCCCTCCTGTTAAATTTGAATTCTTTTATATTTTTTTCCCAATTTCTGTTTAACGGAGAGAAGATTTTTTTATAACACATTTCTAAAAATAATAGTTTTAATAACCAATTTCTAGTAACTGATTTCCTTTATCTTTGCCATGATGACAGTACATAATATTTTAGATGTTTTTCAAGATACTAGTATTCAGCTTAAAGTGCAATTTAAAGGCTTAACTTAAGTTAATTAGGGTAATTAGGCAAGTCATTGACAGTGGTTTGTTCTGTAGCAAATCAAAAAAGTATTGCTTAAGGGGTCTAATAATATTGACCCTAAAAAAACTGCTTTTTTTTCTAGCCTCAATAAAAGAAATAAGATATTCAGAAGAAAAAATATGATAGTAAATACTTTGAAGATTTCTTTAATGCGTCAAATATCACTTGAGAAATATTTGAAAAAGAAATTGCATTGCATAGGAGGGCTAATAATTTTGCCCTTGACTGTATTCACAAAATGGAATATATATTTCGGGATGGTTCACAAATTCATTGGTTCTGTTTGAATCACAGTTCTGTGGTCACACATCAGCAATTGTATAGTGTTATAATCTAGTATTTAAAAAAAAGTTATTCTCAAGGTCGTGTAATCAAAAAACTAGCTTGATCTTGGTAATAGGCACGTTATTTTAATAAATGAAATCTGTGAAATTCTGATACAACAACAGAAGAAATGTTGCTAATTCCAACTGGCTTTTCATTTATTTGTAAAGATTTTTTGAAAACTGTTAGCCTTAAACAAATTGTAGCTGAGAATAAAAACACTTATTGTCAAATATAGCCTTAAGCAAAAGCATAAGGCTGCATATCTTTTGCTATTAAAACAGACAGTGCTCTTGTTGTAGCTTAAGCTCAGGGCTCCAGACTTATTCTTATATGATCACACTGGTGCCACTAAATTTCTCAGTTGGTCAAACCAACTTACAATTGGTTGCACTTGTTTTTTTTTTTATAGTAATCAATATGACCTTCCATACTGACAAACCAAAGGAGTAAAAAAAAAATTTTTTGAACCATGTAACATTTTAATATAATATAATATAATATAATATAATATAATATAATATAATATAATATAATATAATAATGATCCAAAATCTAAAAGGTTTTTTTTTCATTGAAGCTCAAAATGTTTTTTGAAACCTGTTGGAGAACACGATCTTTTTGTTTTACTACTTTAAGACTTAAAACTCTTTAAAGTTGGCATGACATAAAAACTCAACTTATTTATTTTCTAAATGCCTTTAAATAATCTTATTTATTCATTTATTGATCTTTATTAATCCAAATTTCCTAACTTGACCTTTCAGTTAAACCTTTTCTGGTATGTAGGACTTTGTGTTTACAACTTTGACAATCAGCACTTGTCAAGATCAACTAAACTCTGCATTATCACAATTATGTGTAGTTCATGACATAAATATTTTATAGTTATTTTAAAGAGAATTCCACGCTGATATGTTATCATAGATACATCAACATTGCAGTTTCATGCTTCTAACTACAATGTTGAACAAAGCAAACTGTGATTGGTGGTTTTACATGTCAGTCAGATGGCCTCTGAGCAGTGCTCTTTGAGACTAAATCATATTCTTAATTTATCTTATTTAAACCTGCACCTCTTTTTTAAAATCAATTGCAAGCTCAGATTCTGAAATGAAGTTTGGTTTAATCTAAAAACAACAACAGCAACAACTGTGGTTTAATCTCACATTTAAAGTAAAAGAGAACAAACCAAACACTTAATTTCGAACTTTTTTTTCTTCTCAAACTTCTCTGCAGATAATATCTTTCGCAATTATACATTTTCAATAAAGACCAGACTTTTCAACCTGGTTTTGGAATCGTGTTTCACATTCACCTTGAAGAAAAGTGGGTTTTCAGGCGCTCCACTGGCGTCATTCTACTTCTCGTGGCCTTTGTTCTGTTCGCCCAGACGCCTTTCTGTTTGAAATATTTTTGGAGAGACCTGGCCCTCTTCCTATAAGACTCCTCCATTCGTGAAAACCTTTCCTCCAGAGCGCAGTAAGGCTGCACAGTCTCCCGCTCCTCCTTAAATCATCCCCGGAATGTAATCTTAACGGAGTATTAATGGTCTCTCTTTAAAGCGGGGCCAGGACGGCTTCATTAAAAACATGGTGGCCTGTAGAAATGCTCCTCGTGGGTCTAATGCAGATAAGTGAACGTGGATATTTATTGCTTATAATGTATAGAAGTTTGTTCTTCCTCAGTTTCGGAAGTCTTAAAGGGATAGTTCACCCAAAAAATGAAAATTCTGGCATCATTTACTCAATCTCCACTTTTTTCTCAAACCTGAGTTTCTTTCATCTGGTGAACTTAAAGGAAGATATTGTGAAGAATGTTGCAAACTTGCACAGTATTTTTTTCTACTATGAGAAATCAGCTGGTTGTAAGATCCTTTAAAATATCTTCTTGTTCAAAAGAAGAAAGAATCCATGGTTAACAAGGTTCTTTTCAAACTATCCATTTAACACAGCTGCTTGTATTTTTCTTTCTTTCATTCCAGTCAGAATGAGTAATGTTGTATCAGTAATTAATTAGTCATGTTTAATGCAAAAAAGAGCACTGTAAAAAAAATTGCTGTCTTAATTTTTTTAGTTGAATCAAACTGACTTCTCTAATTGTCTCAACTTATATAAATCAAACTGACTAAAAAGATCAGCTTTGTATAGCTTAAAGTATCTAAAATATCTTAAAATATTTTATATAAAAAATATATTTCTTTAGTGTTCAACAGAAGAAAGAAACTCATAAAGGTTTGGAACCACTTGAGGGAGAGTAAATAGTGAATAAAATAAAAATTTTTGGTGAACTATCACTTTTACTTTATTAAAATAAGTGAAAGTAACAAAAACATTTGTTGTCATGACTTTTTATCATATCATTTTTTACTGTGAGTAATCGGAAGAGGGCGGTGGGGTGGCGCATTGGGTAGCGCTGTCGCCTCACTGCAAGAAGGTCGCTGGTTCGAGCCTCGGCTGGATCAGTTGGCATTTCTGTGTGGAGTTTGCATGTTCTCCCCGTGTTGGCGTGGGTTTTCTCTGGGTGCTCCGGTTTCCCCCACAAGTCCAAAGATGTGCTATAGGTGAATTGGGTAAGCTAAATTGTCCTTAGTGTGTGAATGGGAGTGTATGGGTGTTTCCCAGTGATAAGTTGTGGCTGGAAGGGCATCCGCTGCGTAAAGCATATGCTGGATAAGTTGACGGTTTATTCCGCTGTGGCGACCCCAGATTAATAACGGGACTAAGCCGAAAAGAAAATGAATGAATGAATAATTGGAAGAGTATGTGGTGTACAGTATTTATGTAAATCTACAGCTATCAGCTACCAACATTCTTCTTATTTTTTTTATGTGTTCAACAAAAGAAAGACACTCTTAAATGTTTGGAACCACTTGATGGTGCGTGCATTTTTATTTTTGGGTGAACTACATTGTAAAAAATGCTGGGTTCCACACAATTCCTTCATGTTGTCCCAACACAAATCGTTTAAGTTGGCTGTCCCAAAAAGATGTCCCAAAAAACTCAGGAATTGTGTTGATTCCGCTCAACACAATTCCTGCAACAAAGGGATAAAGTTCATTATGTAATATTGTTATTACTACTGTCAATCATAAAGTTTGACAAAAATGTGTTTTAGTCCTGTGAAACTGAATATTTGGCTTTTTCCCCAGTGTGTGTTATATATATATATATATATATATATATATATATATATATATATATATATATATCAGTGATGTTATATGGCTGGTCTGCATGTGTGTCTGTGTTTGTGTTAAAGCAGTAGATCTCGCCGCATCTGTGTGTTATTGTGCATCTGTGTGTGTGTGTGTGTGTGCGTGTGTGTGTGTTTGTCAGCTGTTGGCCCATTTTTCCCTTTCTGATTGGAGTGCAGAGGTTGTGAGTGTGTTCCCGTGAGTAATGCAGGGCTGCTGATCCAGGGTGTGTCGACCCGCCGCCCCTGCGCTTTCCCCTCGTCTCCCTGCGGCTTAGTGACTGACAAACTGACTCCAGTCTACTGTTCACCAAACACTTCACAAACAGCTTCGTACAACATCATGTTTATAGCTGTTTTTTTTTTTTTTTTTTTTTTACAATTCCCTTCATTAGAAGTAGCAAAAAAATTGCATAATTTTAGCAGCATGTATATGCCCTTTTGGCAGGCTTTTGTAATACCTAAAATTCCTATGAATCGATATAAGTGTCACAAGATGTGTTAAAGTGATAGTTCACCCAAATTTGCTGTTAAATGACTCTCAAGTAATTCTTCTAAGATGTAGATTTTTTTCCTCAGTGTAGAACAAGTTTTTTTTAGCTTATACTGAGATCCTTAGCGATTGATTAAATCACAGATGCGTTCGCTTGACAAACCACCCATAGGACACACTCTTTTTTTCTCTCCGTATGCACCAGACACTTTCTTATAAACACTCCATGTTTCTGTAAAACATCATTAAATTTTTTGTGTGCTTCCTGTGGGTGAATGGGCTTTACAAACCACAAACTTTTCCTCTCCGTATATGCACGAAGGGAAAAAAATTGAAAGTAACCTAAACTTGTCAATGCATTTATATATTGCTGCACAGATGATTTTGATGTGCTACTTTTATCCTCACTTTCTGCTAAATAATTACTCATTTGCATAATCATCATGCAAATAAAAGCCAACAGCCACTGGCATTCAGAGAGTCAAGAAAATATGTACAAATTAAAATTGCATATTGCATTAAATTAAATTAACATATGGCTACTGATGATATGCATTGAGGTCCTAAGTTGTTAGACATTTTCACTTCATAAGACCTCAGTGTTCTTGTTATACCTGCCCTGTATATGTTTTTAACCTTTTAAAGTACTGGTCCCCCATTGACTTTTTATTTACAAACCCCATCACAAAACAAAAGTCACTTCTTGGATGGCTTGAGAGTTTGCGCTTAGATGGATTTTATTTGCTAAACTTCCACTGTAATTTACAAGCTTTCCAATCAAACAAGAAGATTCAAGTAATGTTTTAATTTCCATAGAAACAAAGAAACGAAACAAATTGTTTCATGACCTTATTGATTTAAAGTTTCCAAGATGGCAATCTGGGATTCCCATGTTCAGTTCACATAGAAAGTAATAATAATACTAATAGAATTTTATATTTAACATATTTGGTTGAAAATGAGAATTGTGATTATACTATTGACAACCCTAGCATTTTGCATTACTTTAAATAAGCAGCTAAACATAAGGAAAATAGATACTATTTTATTTTTAGTAGCTGTAGTACAGTGATTTTACACAGTGCTACTAGGTCTGTATACATGACTACATACTCTATATTGTTCAGATAATTGGAGTTACACAGTTTTAATGTCTCTTTCTCACCAAGAATGCATTTATTGTGTTAAATTAAAATACGACAAAACCATTAATACTGAAATATTAATTAATATGGCATTAACATTTTTTTTCCTGTTTTTATGATTTAAAACTGAACTTTTAAAATCATTACCTCAGTCCTCAATGTAACATGAGACTTCAGATCATTTCAGTATTCTTATTTGATGCTTAAGAAACATTACCTTATCACAATTGAAGATTCATAATTTTGTGGAAACTGTAATGCATTTTTTTTCTCAAGATTTTTCGAAGACAAGAAAGTAATAAGCTACATTTATTGAAACTTTTTTTGTAACATTATAAATGTAATTTCTTCAATTTTGTCTGAATATTTCTTCAGAACAAGTTGCTTAATATCTTCAGTGCTCAGCATATATGAGTACACCCCTCATTCTTTTAAATGAATATTTTCTATAGGATGCTTTACAATAATATATTTGTGCATATACGTTAGATTAGTTAGTGTTAAAACCAAATCTGGAGCTTATCTAACAAAATAACCTACGATAATGTTCCAAAAATTAGTACATCTAAATGTATATGTTAAGGAAAAATAATTAATAAAACTTTTAAAAAAAGGAAAAATCAAGAGAAACAAAATATAGTTGAAATTTTGAAGTTTGTAAATGTATTCTCTTCCTATTTCTAAAGATGTCCGGTGACCAAACTATTATTTTAATGGATATAACTGTTCAATAAAACTCGTTCAAACACATCAAAATATATTAGCTTTTTTCACTGAAGAATGGATAAAAATATAATGGGGTGTAGTCATTTAAGCTGAGCACTGTTTAAGAGAGTCTCTCACAATGGTATTATTTGGGGTCTTTGATGCCAAAAGAATAATCAAAGAATAATCTATGTGTTTCAGGCCAGCTTCACATCTGAAATAAATTTCTGTGCATTCAAATAATGTCTACTGCAAATTCACCATGGTAAGGTGATAAGCATGCACTAAAACACCAGGCCATCTTGATGATTCATTGAAGCGGTTCTGTAAGTAAAAAAAGAAGATGAATCATGAGATTTCAAAAGATTCATTTTTATTGACATTTATGACTTTGATTCCAATTCATTGTGAGTTTACTTTGGAAGCCGATCCCCTGACTTGTTGCTTCTGGTGGAAGTTGGCAAGCATGTGACTTGTTCTCGTGTGGGTGTGAGGGCTGGAGTTAAAAACCGAATACCAGAAATGCTTCTATTATTATCTTTAACATTACTAACACAATAGGAGACATCGAAAACGATCCCGAGTCGAAATGATCATCTGGTATGAGCCTTAATCTCAATTCCCAGGACATGTGATCTTTAAAGTGTGCGAACATCTTGTATCTGGTCTGGATAATCTATCTGGTTCTCCCGTTTTTGACCTCAGCGCAGGTTCAGGAGGCCTGATGGATGACATAGATGAAGAAGCACCTCGTTTCTGTATCCCATTAACATCACCTCGTAAAATGCTCCTACACGACATGAGCAAACTGACACCCGTATGTTAGCTGGCTCAGTTTTCTGCAGGTACTGCATATTTGGTTTTTCATTTAGCCCTTGGCTCACATGTTGGTGATGGATCATCAGAAAACAACGTGCTTGTGGGTACAGGGCTTGACACAAATTTACCCGGCCTTCTATCAAACCATTTGTGCGTTTCTATGTGTTGTTTTCTCCTGGCAGAAGTAGCTGCTCATCTGTGTCTTATATTAACGTCTGGGGAAACTCACACCTTAGCAGAGTGTCCGTCACATATTTAGAAAATTACTTGGCGAAGGAACTTTAAATAGATGTAAACTGACTGCATAACAGCTGATGTTTTCATTAGGCTTTGTCCCGCATATATTACAAAACTTGCCCACTCTTAAATTGCTGATTAACTAACGGCTAATTAAAGTCACCACAATATTGGCATTTGACAGCACATGTCCACTTAGAATGCTGATGTTAACTTCCATTAGTAGAGTCATGGGTTTGAGTTTCACTCAAGCAACGGGCTCAGGATAATGTGTGTGTGTGTGTGGGGGTCCTGTTCGTGGCCTCTGTCATAAACACTGACTTGATAATCCCGTGGGTCAAATCGCTGGGCTGTTGGAGAGGGGTGAGAGATACTGAGAATACCTGCCTATATTAAGCCACCCTCTTCATCGAAAACATCCTCTGTCTCTAGAAAGGGTCTTGAAATTTTTTTTAAATTCTGTTATCATTTATTCAAGCTCATAAGCTGTCCCTTTATGCTCAATAGAAGTTAGTTTTTTGGGGGATTTTATTAAGAACATTAACTAATTTTACTAATGTGTAGTTAGTTAGACCTGCATTAGTTAAAATATGCACATATGAAATTGTATGATATATATTTATATATATCTTTTCCACCAGCCATTTTCTGGGAGCCACAAATTCACTACAGGAGATACAAAAATGTGGAAAGAATAAGAATATTTAAAGAACATTTAAAGACTAATGTGTACAACATTCAGTTAATTAATCAATAAAATCCAAGAAAGCAAAAATGTGGGTATACACTACTAATATTCAAAGGCTTGGGATCAGTAAAATTTTAATTTGATTAGATAATTTTATTAATCTAATTAAAATTGTAATTACATTCAAATGTAAATAAAAAGCTTTTGTACAATAATAAATATATTTCAAATAAATGCTGCTATTGAACTTTATATTAATCAAAGAATCTTGAAGAAAATATATTGTTTCATATAGAATCAGGATGAGAAACTGAAGACATCACAGGAATAAAATGTATTAAAACTTATTTTTATAACTGAAATGAAAAGCTTATGTATATAGTCAAGTCACCTTTATTTCTAAAGTGCTATGTACAAATGTAGATTACCAAAAGTGACTTTATGAACAGCATCCTGAGCTGATGCTGCGGCAGTCATGGAGGAGCAGAGAGCATGAGACTGATTCCTGAAAGACCCAGTGACAGACGAGTCTTTACACTGATTCGTGGGCCACCACTAGCTTGCTTGGTTTGGGACTTGTGGAGCTGCGCATCGATGGATTTGCTCTTCAGTGTTTGTACTTCCAGCAGTGAAATTTAAACCACACTGCAGTGAACTGAACTTAAACTCTGAAAACTGGACTGACACAGTTTCAAATTACTAGAACTTCTATGTTAGGCTGCTTTGACACAATCTACATTGTAAAAGCGCTACAGAAATAAAAATGAATTGAATTGAATTGAACAATACAAAAACAGGAATCCAGTATATGTACTGTATATGGTGGTACTCTACCAGATTGGGTATTGAGAAACTGCTGATCTGCTGAGATTTTCCACTTCTTTGTGCCACTTCTATCAGATACACTTCACATGGGCTCGCAAAAATTGGACAACAGAAGATTGGGAAAAGGGGTGTCTGGTCTTGTCGCCTATCTGGCCTTGGTTCAAGCTGCTGGTATAATGGTGTTGGGAGATATTCTTTGCACATTTTGGTAACCTTAGTACCAATTCAACATTGTTTAAACATCATAGCCTTTTGATAAGTATTGTTGCTAAACATGTCCATCACTTCATGACCACAGTGAACACACATCTTGTCTACTTCTAGCAGAATTACTCACCATATCACTATGCTCAAATCATGAACATAACAGTGGGTTAACTAAACTCAAATGGCCTCCACACAGTCAGCAGATCTCAATCCAGTAGAGCACCTTTGGAATGTGGAGGAACAGGAGATTTAGTTCATGGATGTGCAGCTGACAAATCTGTAGCAACTGCGTGATGCTTCCCTGCCAATACAGACTAAAATCTCAGATGGATGTTTCCAGAAACTTACAGAATTAAGGCAGTTCTGAAGGATAAAAAGGGGTCCAACCTGGTACTAGCTAGCAGTACTTGCTAGTACCAGGTAGTGGTACCGGTAGCAGATGAAGTGACCAGGGAAAATATATTTCTAATATAGATAGATAGATAGATAGATAGATAGATAGATAGATAGATAGATAGATAGATAGAAACTGTGCAGTTATGTGCAGTCATACAAAATATGGAAAACTGTTAATTTACATATATTTTTTACAGTACAGACAGACAGACAAATTGATATATATTTTGTCAAACATTAATAAACCTGGTAGTCCTCCCTCTGCATCTTCTGTGCAGTAGACGTGCCATGCAGGCCGGAGCTCTCATTTAGTCCATTTAGCATCATCAATTTCCACCAGTCTGGCTGGCCTGGCCCACAATGGGCTAAATTTGGGCTCCGATGCCCCTCTTTATCTTCTCGCCACAAAGATGTCAACTCCCCTGATGTACTCATTCAAAGAGCATTCAGGACAAGTGGGTCAAGGCAGTAGTTAATTCACTCATGCAGCCTGCTCGGGAAAAAAAGTGCGTTTTGTTTTTTAGGGTTATTTAAGGTTGAATACTGCCTGTCAGTTTGGTAATTGGTTACAGTCTGCAACTACATTTGCCAAAAATTAATCAACACTTTCACTAGACAGCTCTGGTGGAGCAAACATGTATCTCCCAAATTAGTTTTTTTAAATAGCATAAATTACATTAATTGTTCTTTTAAAATGTTTATTATTGATTAGGGGGCGTCACGGTGGCGCAGTGGGTAGCACGTTCGCCTCACAGCAAGAAGGTCGCTGGTTCGAGCCTCGGCTGGGTCAGTTGGCGTTTCTGTGTGGAGTTTGCATGTTCTCCCCGTGTTCGCGTGGGTTTCCTCCGGGTGCTCCGGTTTCCCCCACAAGTCCAAAAACATGCGGTATAGGTGAATTGGGTAGGCTAAAATTGTCCGTAGTGTATGTGTGTGAATGAGTGTGTATGGATGTTTCCCAGTGATGGGTTGCAGCTGGAAGGGCATCTGCTGCGTAAAACATATGCTGGATAAGTTGGCGGTTCATTCCGCTGTGGCGACCCCAGATTAATAAAGGGACTAAGCCGAAAAGAAAATGAATGAATGAATGAATTATTGATTAGCGAAGGCTTGACATTATTTTGTTTGGCGTGAGAGAGTGAAGTCTTTGCTGAAACATTATCTTCAGGCCAAAAGTATGCTATTTACGACAAATGTGTAAATAAAACGCGTTTGTGACATGCTAATATACACAGCGATTGCAGAATGCATGTTTTCTGTGAACCAAAAAGACTTTTAAAACAGTCTAGTTTTTAAAACAACTATGCTCATAATAACAGTGTCAACATGCGTGTTGTCGTTAGCAGATGCACACAAAAATGGACTTTGTATTTAGCTCAAGTTTACGCTCTTGCTGTACATGCTACAGAGGTGTTTCATATTTTTATTTTGAGAATGTTACTGTTTAGAGTACATCTAGGCTGGACTCATTAAACATGATGTTGGAGGAAGCGTAAACGGCCCCTTTATTTTGCCCCTCTTATTTTGGAGCTGTCCGTCGTGTACACCAAGTGAACCAGTAATTCTCTGCCAAATGTGGAAGAGCATAGTTTTGGCAAGAAATCTCGATTTATACTTAGTTCAAGCATAGTGGACATGATGAACATAGGGATCTTTGTATTTAAAAAAAAACCTCTTAGCAAGTCAAACCTTTCTGGCACCAATTCAAGCTGTGAAAAGGCACATTGTTTGGCATTTCGAAAAAGCATTCATTCCAGTAGAGTTAACTATAAGAACTATATGTTTACTCATTTAGCTCATTGTTCCTCCCAATGTGTTAATGTGATGTTTATGCACAATCTGCAGAGCATCTCTTATGTTCTGACACATGAAATAAATGCTTATATGAATTTCAGAGCTTGTGCAGAGAAGTTTCAGGATGTCATTTAGAAAGCTTACATCAATTAAAAGCAAATTAATGTGTGATAATTCTTACATATTGCACCTTTTATACACATTTAATAAAATTTAATGTTATTACAAAATTATGTTAATTACATGAAATGCAGTTGAACTCACTGGTGTTCATAATGAGCAAAATTATCTTTTAATAAAAGAAAGTTTCTGTATCTCTCATACAAATTGATTAAAGGAATTTCTATTTGGCCACTCCTGTCTGGGATATGAAAGTGCTTTTGGCTGCCTATAGTCGGATTGGCAACAGAATTTACCACACAGTCAGTTCTTACTCTCCAGTGTGTTTATGACTCCTCATATTGCATATCATTCAGATTGTTACAGGCACAAGTCTTTACCACATTAGGGGATTGAAAGCCCAGATCTCAGGAAGTTGTTTTGTCCATTTTTGATCATTTGAGTCACTGCTAAATGCCCGGTACCCGCAGCAAATCATGCCGTTGGAATTATAGGTTTGACTTCAAATATAAAAGTACAATAAATACCATTTTCAAACAAATTTGTCCCTTTTATAAACAAGACGTCCATAAATTCAACCGCACTCGATGCCACAATCATTTTCCAACTTCCTAAACTGATCTGACTTCATCTTGACGTTTTTATGAGATCTTCATGTTTGATCGACTTTAGAAACTTTCTTTATCTGTTTCCTAGATGGCAAATAGCTTCCATCATATAGGACACATTTATGCCACCGATGACAGATTGTGTAAGTGCACATGAAGCATATGCAATTAGAATAAAAGATGTTTTGTCTGTGTCTATTTTTTATGCTTTGACAGACAAGCTAGGAGGGAATTCTGAGAAAATTGTTTGCCTCAAACTAAAAATAAATTATGTGGTATAGAGCGCACCACAAGGCTGAAGACCGCTGGCTGAATACGGCTGAACGTCTCATTTGTATCATGTTCGCTATTGGACTTGTGTTGTCTATATATATATATATCATGTATGTGATATCTCTGCCTTCATGTTGCTTCATTTTCTCTTATTTCTTTCTACTGCTTCTTTCTCTTTTTTAACTCTTATCTTGCCACTGCTGTCTTACTGTTTTTCCACTTGAACAAAAGTCTACTCATCATGTTTTTTAGATTTGATAAGATCTTTCGTTTCTCCTGGCAGATCTTTCACTGTTCGCATAAAGTTCTGGCAGAGCTGGAACAGACCACAGGGCATGTTTGCGAATCATTTTAATCACGAGGTGGATGATTTATTCTGGCATTCCCTCTCCTTGTTCCATCCAGTTGAAGCTTTGGTAGAAACTGTGTATCTTACAGTTACGTTCGCTTAGCCTTAATATTGCTTCTAGGAATACAGGCACATTTTGAGCACACTGATGCACACTATGCAAATATATGTCGCCAGTTGCACCCTGATGAAACTACTGCAGTACGTAAACGAACACTTGAAAAGAAGTACTTTGATTGTGGTTAGGGCTTTTATGTAGTTTACTCAGTTGGAGCTGGATGGTTCCTAGCAGGCCCGAGGCCTCTTCCTGCTGCGGAGAAGAAAACAACACTGTGCGTCTGTAGAAACAACACCACACTGAACGACTGAGAGGCTGAAGTGCTGGGTTCTGTTAAAACGCTGGCTTGGGTTTCAGTTAGGATCGTCATGCACCTATTTTTGCAGCCCTCGCTCACTCGGTCCTCTAGGCGAGATAAGACATGACCAAAGATCACAAAAAAATAAAATAAAAATCACCACTTTTTAAACAACTTTTGTGTAATATAATATTATTGAATTTTGTGGTTTAAATGCTTAGAATTTATGGCATTATACAAAACCTGCAAAAATAAGTACAATTTTAACTGAACTTGACAGTCAGTGATCACTATAGGAACTTTTTGTTGTATGAAAAAGAGCTTTTTGTTGTTTCGTTGTTGTTTATTTAAAAGAAAATCAGTTTTGACTTTATTTTAGTTATAGTTTTTCTGTCATTTTGTTTTTTCGTTATTGTTTATAAAATTTGTTTTAACATTTATTTCAGGTAACTTTTTTAGTGCCCCATTATACAATTATTTCAGAATTTTCTTTTGTTGGTATCTTACAATAGGTTTACATTAATTTTACAGAAAAAAACCCCACATTTGAATCACTTTTTTTTTTTTTTTTACCTTTGGGAGACTAGAACTAGATTGATCTTTGCAGGCCTTTTATATTTCCAAAGCTTTATACACACTACAGTACATCTGTAAAAGCCTACTTTACCTAATAACTCTCTGGATTCATTAGGCTTGAGTAAATGTTAATGTTAAATCTTTTTTTTTGAAAATCATGGTTAGTCCAACAAAAAATCTCTCCTAATGTTAAAATATTGGTATTGTGTTGTTTGAAAAATAAATATAAACGTGTCTGAAAAAATTCCACTTTTTGTCTAAATGACATTTTAAATTTACATTTACAAGAAAAATCATAAGTAGCTTACAGAATAAAGCAAACATATAAATTATAATTCATAAATCCAGAGAAACACAACATTTTCAAGTGGCCTCTTAATTTTTTCCATATAGCTTTATTTATATATACCACCACATCAGTACATCATAAAAAATATTATGAGTAATTAACAATTAACAACTAAATGAACTAAATAAATGAAAGGCAGCAGAATATGAAGGAGTGGGGATGAGTTAGTATCCAAAGCGGTTTGCAGATAAACAGATTCCTGGTTTTGATTGTGAGTCAGTGTGTGTGTGTGTGCTGAGTCACCACATCTGTGTCACCTCTCCTTCCATACTCTTCTCCACCCAGTCACAGACCACTGCCTTTTCACTCTTCAAACATATACACACACACACACACACACACACACACACAGAATTCAGGAGATCGTTTAAGATCGTTCAACATGTTTTCACTCGTCGCTAATATACATGTTTGTTTGTAAAAAGCGAGAGGATGATTCATATGTGTGTGTGAACTGCACCATAAAAGTGCATGTCAGTATTTCTGCCAAGATACTATTGATCCATATCACATACTAGAGTTGCAGAAATTGATTTTAATTTGTGTTCATTTTCATATCAAGCATCAGTGACCTAAAGGTATGGGTGGCTTCCATTGTTCTCAAATTAAACAATGACATAACCGAAACCCTGATAATTGGCCCCAAATCTCTTTCATCACATTCAGACCTCTGCTTGGATATCTGGGATGTTCTGGTGTAGCCTGGGTGTGTTTTTTGACTCATAATTCAGCTTGTAGTTAGCATCTCATCAAGAATTCTCATCTGTACTTCCAAACCCTTATTTGTCATTTACTTTTTTCACAGCTGTCAAAAATTGTTATACATATGTTTAGAATCTCAGGCTATATTGATTGCGGTAACTCCTTTCCAACTCTCTCACTCATTAAACTGTTTAAGTGGTTTATTTTCCTTAAATTGCAGATCATTTTGCTGAAATTGTCTTCCAGTGTAATTTAAGCATCGCTGCCCCAAATGTCAAAAAATCATTTGTTTGTGCACTTTTGGTCAAATGTTGGACACCTTTGATTCCTTCTGGTGCTGTTTTTGTTACTTATCCATTTATTTTTGTGTTTGTTTTTTGCTATTTATTTTGCTCAAGAAGCGAGATGTTAAAGAACAGTCAAGTACATCTGTAAAAACAAAACAATTAAACCAATGGATTGCTGTGATTTACATATTATAGAATGATTTAGAAAAATCAAATGCTTATTTTAAAGTAATTCAATGCATTAATTTCAATGCATTAATTCACTAAATAAAGAAAAATATTTTTCCTCAGTATATATTAACAAATATTAAAATATTTGTTAGTATATCATGCAGTTTATCAGCTTTTTTTTTTAAATCAATGGAGAACCATAAAAATATTTTTCAAAGAGAACAGTTGAATGAAAGAATTGAAAGGTAAATTATTGCTTGGGATCTATTTTTTTTATGTCCTTGAGGAACTCTGAATCTCTGAGAAATATAATTACAGTACAAAAGAAAGGTGTTTTATATATCTATATCTATGTATAAACAGCTATGAAAAAAAATATATATATAGTACTTGAAAATTCTTAGTTTCTCAAGAAAGAATAGACCCATAGTTCTAGCAAAATAATCATGTTTTTTTTTCTATAAAGATCCAAATTTCCAAAAAAAATTTTGTCCTAGTCATTTTGAGAAAAAAAGCGATGACAATTACACAAAATAAAAATTATCTACCAAATATTGTATAACATTAGAATTAAAAATATAGAAAATTCCAAGTCGTCTCTTATTTTTCCCAGAACTGTGTATATATAATGGTATTTTTTCAGAATTTTTTATTTAAAGTCAATTCTGATTCCAATACTTTGAAAAGAAAAATCTTGTTACACATGTCTTTATTTTTTGTTTATATCATTTTAATTCATCCTTGCTGCATATTTATTTCTTCTCTTCAAAAAACCTACTGTATTTCAGTATGTAAAGTCCCTTTAAAGAGCATGTCTTTGCTGTTAGGCTTATTTTTTGCACCGGGACGTCCTGGCCCAAATCATCTCCTGCTCTCAGCAGAGGGAAATGCAGCGTTTCCAGCCTGCTGCGATAATAGCGAAGTGCAAATGAGACGTGTGGGACAGCAGGCGATCTCAAAGAGCAGCTCGAGATTCCACAGGCTTTAACTCTCCGAGCGCATGCATCCTCTCCGAGCTGACTCACTTTTTCTCTCAGCCTCGGCGCAGGCTATTACCTGCCCCTCACCAAAATGTTGAGAGCGAATGCGACGACACAGGCCATTTATTGAGTTTGTCAGCGTGATTTCCATGTGACATTATAATAAGGAGGAATCTGCTGTGATCATGAAGCAGGCTCAGGTTTTGCTCCGACTGGCCAAGCTCAACTTAAGGACGCCCACAGCGTAATGCAATCATGTCCAGAAGAACTGGACGATTTATTGGAGCATTTTTTTTTTTGTGAGAATGAATGTGCTCAAACCGATTTCTGAAAACAGAAGTCTGCTGACAAACTCAAGCCGTAACCTCAAGCAGGGGGACTTCATTCGGTGTTCACAAGGCTCACATTGACTGGCAGACTTGACAAAAAGCAGTCAGATTGGGAGCAGAATGAAGTCATGTCTTTAAAAAGTGATGCTATGAAAGAGAAAAGGAACACTGCTTTGCATTAATGAGAGGAAAGGGTGTATTTACTGAGCCGCTTATTAACATAAACCACATATAGTGTGTCTTGCATTGAGTTACACAACATCTTTTGACAATTGTCTGACTGTGTCGCAAAAATCAAGACTTTAAATATAGCTCAATTGCTGCTGGCTTTTGAAATAGGCATTTCACAAGAAGGCTTTCTTATTCTCTGTTATATTAGAGCAGGCATGTGCTCCAAGCCCTGCTCAGTCATGTCTGTCCACGCAGGGACGCTGAAAATTGCAAGAGCAATAAGGATTTTTAGGGGCATTATGACTGGGTTAATAAAACACAGCTGCCCCTAAAAGTCCCTCATTTTTCTTGCTGCCTTTTGGGTCCTCTTCCTAGACTCACATTTCAACAGTCCGGTGGGCGGCTGGGTGTTGCTGAGAGCTGGACACCCTTTCCCTGTCCTCAGGGAAGTGCAGACATGGGGCTGCTGTATCGCTTCCTGCTCCTGTCGGCTGGAAGCGAACGAGACCTTGTTTGTCAGCCGTCCAACCAGTGAAAAGTTTAAATAAAGAAGAGAGTGAGGGGAATTGTAGCCTCCCTCCTCCCCTCAAGCGTGCATGCCAGGGGTTTATAAATTGCCCTTATAAAAAAGGGGTTTGCTTTGGGATTTAAGTGGGTAGCTGAGAGAGGTGAATGAGTTCAGTGCATTTTGGAGCAGGATTCTTTCCTATTCGGATTGGTATTTCTGTGTTTATACATGCATTACAAACATGCCCATTAGACAGAATGAAGGTCCTTCTTTCAATATTACAATCATAAGCAACAGAAATATTTGTGAAGTCGTGTCTTGGGCTCTAATTCCCACCTAGTTTTATAGTTGGAGAAACAAATCACCCTAAAATAGACCATAACAATGTGCTCAGGCAAAAATGAGCCATGTGCACTTTAAGAAATGCCAAAAGGAGATCTTTGGCAAAATATATGAAGATGTTGAATAGGTTCTAAACTTCTATAAGTGCAACACTGCGTTATCCTGAGCAACGTATTTTAAATAATTATTTTGCTAAATTACGTAGCCTATTGAAAACTAATGTATTCTTATTGGTGTTCAATAGATTACACTCTGAAAGTGCTGGGCTGTTACAATCCAGAGTTGGAGCAAAAACAGATAAGAGTTGGGTTAAACAATTTTTTAAATAACATAATTTATAGATTTAACCCTGTGGTTGGGTTTGTCCACATCTGACCCAAAATTGGGCTGAAACAACTCAGCATTTTTAGTTTACAAGAAGTGTTATGATATAGAAGCTTTTCTTGTATCCCACAAACAGAGGAATTGTATTTTTCATAATTATTTATGTGGGCATAACAATGTACTTATTCAGCCAGAAATAAGTGAGGATGATAACATGAGCCAGAAACTGGGACTTTGTAGGCCAGTTGAGAGTAAATGTAACTACTCACCTTGCCCGCAAAGACCCAGCCTCTAACTCATTAATGTCTTTAGCCCCAAATATACTCAATTCATTATTATACTTTCAGAAATATTTATTATTTTAGCCTTATAGCCTATATAAACTATAAAAAAAAAATTACATCTTGCCAGTTTCTTAAATAGGCCTATAATTCATATTAACATAGTCATATAGTTCTATATAAATCAAAAGTGGGCTATACCATAAAATACATCTACATGTAACTATCATTTACCATGGATAAAAGAAGCACATACTATTTTAACTACAATAGATTCATTTACCTCATCTGAATTTCCCCTGTTGCTGTCAGCCCAGCCTGTAGTTTGATTTATGTCCACAGTCGTTATAAGAGCAGTTGTAGAAAAGTTTGTCGATCGTACGGTCCAATTCTGGTTCTGACTGCTGTCACAGGAATGAAATAAAGATAGTCAGTAGTCTTCGCCAAAGCCAGCAAGTTTTTCTTCTGGAGAAGATGTGCGTGTTTCTTTTTTTCTTCTTCTTCTCTTGGGTGAGGCAAATCTTCTCAATATCCTTTTAACTTTACTCGTCGGCCGCGTAGTTGTGAGTGTCACCGCCGCCTTCTTAAAGGATTTACCTGGATTCCGCGCTCTCGCGTGCCATCATGCGCGACAGCAGCAGCGGCGGCGAGCGAGCGGAGATCTCGCGCGCGGCCGCGTCTCGTGCTGTTCCCAGGACCTCCCCAAAATGGAATTCTAGGTAGCACGTGCATTTATGAATGTGTCACACTCACCTACTCTGTCGTAGCTTTTGGTTTGGCGTGTACAACAGCTAGAAAGTTTATTATTGCTTGGTTATCTTGATGCGTCATAAATGCGAAATACCCGCGTGGTGTCACTCAGGAGATTAATGTATTTATGGCAGACATGCACTGAGGACAGCAGTGTGTTGTTTGATTCTAACATTGCCCGTTTCATAATTTTCCATATCACAGCAAGCTGCGCACTATTGTATATGGCAAGCCAATTTAGCTTTAACACACTCAGTGTTAATCGTAATAATTGCATTTTTACTAATAAGTAAACTCAACAATATACGTCTCTAATACAATTGTCAGTAGTAATAATTAGGATATACTTGGAAAACTATTATTAATTTCTAACTTAGTTTTTAATACGTTTACATTGCCCTCCATTCATTTTAAATGCCAGAGCTCAATTTTTTCTAATAAGAATTGCAGTTATAGTGCTCTCATTCAGTTACTACTAACAGTTATGATTAGAGAGCTCTCAAATTATTATAATTTTTTTCACTTTTGAACAATTTCAATTAGATATCTCTATTATTCAGGTTTTAATAGACCTCTGTAATATTTTCTAAAAGCCCACATAGAACTGTAATTATGATTATGAGCTCAACAGCTGAAGATTGATTCATGACTCTATTGATTAATGACCACCCAATGCATAATAATGTCCGGTTTTGTTTTTTCTATATTCACATATATGTCATCTGCTGCTTTATATGCTCAGACTGTTTAAACTCAGAAGAATTCTGATATTTTTATCATTCATCTGCTGGCAAAAATAATTTTTAAAAAATCATTCTGAAAGTTCCTCTGTTGTATTTTGGACTCCCCTGTTCCTTGATTGTATTAGATCAATCGAAAAGACTTGACTGTTAGTTGTATGCAGATGTTTCATTTTTAACACTATACGGTAGGCTAATCATTATTATACCTATCATAATTGGTGTAAACAGGCCTCAAGTTGGAGGATAAAGGTGAATGAAGGCCAAAACAGCTTGCCATAGGGATATTGCAAGCTCATTTATTTGGAGGACCAGCGTCATCTTGTGGATAAATGCATAATAATAAATTTATTAGGTTACACAGACCCTCAGACACCAATTTACATTCTTGCATTTTTCCAATTTGAACTGCACTGAAAGAATCTAGCTCTTGTTAGAAACAAAACTAAAAACCTTTATAAATCTTTGTTATTATTAAGAAACCATTAGGCAAACTGGCTTCATAAGCAATACACGTTTGAATTCGTGTTTGCAGTTTTATATGGATAAATTATCGCACAATAGGCTACTCATTGTATTCGCTCCAGATTTTTATTTTTACAGTAGCTTACCTCTAGATTCGGTTCATACCACAGACATTTAATAAAATAAAAAAACAAGAGATTTGGTGCTATTTGTTTTACTCTTCATGCTTTAAGGCCTTCTGATTCCTACTTGTGCTGAAACGAAAGCGTAAGATATATTTGAAATAAAATTGTATACGATGTATTTGTGTTTCATACCATTTACGTGCAAAATTACCATAGTGTTTCAGATCAAGGCACGGACGGGGTTCGAACCCGCGATCTTCGGTTTACGAGACCGACGCCTTACCACTTGGCCACCGCGCCCAATGGCCACCAGGGCGGAAATAACGTTATTTAGTGTAACGTAAGCCATATGAAAAGGATAGTTCGATTATCGTTTCGGCGATTGATTCTGCATTTGCCTCCAAGGCTGTACTTCATACATTTTATAGAAGCAATATTATGGCCCAGGTCCCATTATTTCCTCTACAAAATTAGACACATCCGGTACGTCAGACCCGCGAATTTCCGGATGTGATCAAATTCTTCAAGTGACATTTGCTTTACAACAAATGTAATGTTATCGTTCATATTGTCCAATTAAAATGAGAGAGCGGACACACTTATGTGATTAAAAAATAAAAGATTGTTAGAGCTAAAAAAGGTGTCATTGGTAGTTGAAATTTACATAGTACATAGTATATACATATATAATGTTCATTCAGAACAAAATGTGACAATTTATATAAGATAAGAAAGGATCATACAATATTTGACTATATTTTAAAATATATAAAACCTCTTGCTGCAAATGAGTAAACTGATGATAAATATAAAGATTTAAAATGACCCAAATAGTTTATGTTTTTGTGTCTTTTAAGATGCCATCAAACAATTCGTTCTCAGATTTATGGGGATTTTGATGTTGTTACACTGAATAACGTTTAATGAACTGAAATAAGCTGGCAGAGGGCATCCGCTGTGTAAAAACATGTGCTGGATAAGTTGGCGGTTCATTCTGCTGTGGCGACCACTGATGAATAAAGGGATTAAGCCAAAGGAAAATGAAGCCTTTTAAATCCTTTGTTAAAGCAATAGTGTGTTTGATCAGCTGCAAATCAACAGGCTTTCCTAAAGCTGGTTTATTAAAGTTTAGTGAAAGAAAACAGATATTTTTGTTAATATGTGTAAAAAAAAGTAATATAATCAGAGGCAGAAAATAAATAAAATTTATTGTTGTTGAAACATCAACAACAATAAAAAAAAAAGTCTGATAGCATTGTCAAAATCTAAATAAAATATATGATAAATATTTAATACAGCTACATGGATCAAATTCAATTTTCCTCACATACAGTCATACACAGTTCGATATGCTGTAAAATGCTTATTCATTCATTCATTCATTCGCCTTTGACTTAGTCTCTATTTCAGAGGTCGCCACACCGGAATGAATGATGCTTATACATAAAAAATTAAATATCAATAAGAATCTAAATTATGAAGTATAATAAGAAGTAAAAACAAACGTAGATATAGAAATAGAAGTTATAGCTATGGAAAATATTTAAAACTTTAGATATAAAGAACATAGCTATAGAAAATAGAACAAAATCGAAATAAATCTTAGCTATACAAACAGACAGAAAAAACATAGATGTGTTTCTGATAAAGTGTCTGGTGCATATGGAAAGAGTGTATCCTACAGGTGGTTTGTCAATCCCACTCACCTGCATGGACCACACGCAGAACTGCACAATAGGGTGTGTGTAGCAATGTGCAAAAAAGAAAAGTGTTTTAGTGTGTTTTTTGATTGAGAGACCATATAGGAAGCATATAACAGTATAACATTTTCTCGTTGGGTTAACTTGGTAAAGTTTTTATCATGTATATATGACGATATTGATGTAAGTAGCAGAAATGAGATGTAATAAAAAAAGATATAATGAGGAAAAGAGCTTACATTTTTGAGTAGCTATTGCTTTATTTTATATAATTGTCCAGAGTATACAAACTATCAAACAAATCAAATTGTAAAAGGATTGTAAAGTACAATATAGTATCACTTTACAAAGAGGTCCCATAGTAAGTTAATGCGTTAACTAATGTAAACTATGAGAAATAGATACATTTGTTACAGAAGTTGTTACAAATGTTATAAAATAGCGTTAATGTTAGTTATTAGTTACAACTTTTGATTTTAATGACTTATTAAACACCAACTAACAATCCTTTAAGATTAATTAATGCTTTACAAGTTGAGTTAATAGGCCTATAAAGAATCTGAATATTTGCAAACACCTCTGGCATCTTCGATCAGATAACCGTGAAGATGTTTGTCTGACTTTTTTCCCCAGGAGCAGTGATAAACACCCTTTTTTACTTCTTATTATACTTCATAATTTAGATTCTTGTTGATATTTAATTTTCTATGTGAACACCACTGCACTCTATATAATAGTTTAAATAATAAATAAATATTCACTGTACTTTGAAGTGCCCACGATAACAATATCATGAATGGTCAAATGTAACTAAGTATATTACTGAATATCTTGACATCGTCATCAGCATATTTCCTACTCTGATGATCTTCTCGCCCGCTCTGCTCTGAAAAAAACCGAATTTCCCGCGAAAACATAATAAGCGAAACGGAAGGCAGCGGCCAGCACAGAGCACACTCTCTACCAAACTTGACTGTAATGTTCAAACTCGAGCTTTTATCAGCTGTGTGCAATGCATTCAAGAAGGAGGGCGGGTAATATTCACAGCACTTTCGACTTCAGGCTGTTTCCCTTAAGGGCTTCTTGGTTTGCTTGTAATATTATATCTTATATACAGAATACAGCGGCAGTTTTCCTGTAGCGACACAGTAGTGAACCGCTAATATTTAAGCGTACTTTCTGCCGCGGTTGTTTTGTGTGTGTGTGTGTGTGTGTGTTGTAGTCCGTCGCGAGGAATCCAAATTACACATGATCTGATAAGAGTTCACTAGGCGCTCGGTTCTGGGACGTTGTTACGCTGTTTTTCCTACTTGTCTACGTGCATTCGTGGTGTCGCCAATTCCATCCGGTCTGCAAAACAGCCTGAACTGCTCGTGGATGTTAACTGTTACTTTGTTGAGGGGGCGAACCGGTCTCGGCTGCTCTCCCTTTGTTTGGGCTCAGGACTCGGCTGAATCCGCTGGGTTTCCATTTCAAACGTCTCATTCGACCCCGCGAACGCTATTTTAGGATGGCTCCACAAAAGCACGGCTCGGGTGGAAATGGTTTTTATGGCAACAGCGCGAGTAAAGCCGCTAATGGAGGAGCGCACGCATCGTCCGGTGTTGTGATGACTTCAGTCAAGCGACTCAAGATGGAGCAGATCCAAGCCGACCACCAACTCTTCCTGGAGGCGTTCGAGAGTAAGTTGGTCGGGAATCTGAACTTTTTACCCCCGTTCGATTTGGATACATTAAAAATGCTGTTTTTCTTTCTCACTTAAGGTTATACAGTTGTACTAAGACACACACTCCTCGCTCGAGGGCTAAACAATAACAATACTAACCGGCAAATTGCATATAGTAGTTTGGTAAATGCTTAAATGTTACTTTTGACTCGAGTTTTATGTGTCATGTTATGGATTTCGTCAGAATTGAGGGATATAATTTTTTGGATGGTTGTGTAGGCCACATCCTTTATGAAAATTAGACACGTGCAAGAGATGACACGTGCTTTTATGCGTTTAATCATTTTAAAATGTCATTGGAAGAGGTGTTATACAAAAAGGGACATCAATAGCCACGAATCACACAAAACCTTTGAAAAACTATGCTGTAATGTTACTTGTTGTTTTTTTTTCACACTGGCTAAGACCAGTTGTTTTGCCAAACTGTAGCCAATGATTGATTTGTAAGGGTTGTAAGATAATTTTTTATTTTGTAAATATAAATTTCTATTTTAATCTTGATACAAGCGTAATTTACATTAAGCTACATCTGTCAACATCATTGTGATTCCTCTGCACTTCTGTTCACAGAACCAACTCAAATATACAGATTTCTTCGCACAAGGAATCTAATAACTGTAAGTTGGCTTTAATCAAAGATATTATGTAATTTTGTTTTATTAGAATGACTCATTGAGGTGAAACTTGGACTTTCCTGCCACAATAACTGGTTGTTTGTTTAATTTTTCCTGTCCCTTCAGCCAATTTTCCTGCACCGGTCTCTTACATATATGTCCCACAGAAACTCGAGAACAAATTCAAAAAGGTAAAATGATTGCATGCGAATCTTAATCTCTTTGTTTGTCAAAAGGCCACACCTTCCATTTCCTTATGCAGGCCTGACAAAAGTATGACAATTTGCATGTTGACAAATGCTCTGCAGCTGATTGATGTTCTTCAGTTGCTGTAAGATAAGTTGCATATCAAAGAACTTAACAAAATTACCAGATGTTTGCTGGCGTCTGCTGTTTCAGAAAGTGCTTCAGTTTGAATGACCTGCTGTTTAAAGTGGAGAAGTCAAAAGTGGACCCAGAATCTCACAAGTAAGCTGTTTTTGGTTCTGATTTATTTTGTTTGCTTACTTTCTCAATGCAACTGATTAGAAATGCGTACAGAAGTATTAACTGCAGTCTTTTTGCTGTGCAGTGTGGCTTCAAACCTGCATCTCACTTTCACCGGATTCTTCCATAAAACTGGTGAGCTAAAATTAAGTTTTTGAGTGCACAAAAATAATATTCCTGTTCATGCATTAATTGTGATTTGTTGTTCACTGTATCAGAGAAGCAATTGCAGAACTCAGAGAATGAAGAAAACTCTGTGTCTGTAGAAGTGCTACTCGTCAAGCTTTGCCACAAGAAAAGAAAGGTAAAACCTTATGTAATACAGCATTAAAATAACTGCTACATTGACCTTGTGCGCTAAGAAAAATAAGCTTCGCCAATCTGAAAAAACCCTTGTCCTTCTCTTGATGCTGTATCTGTCACTGCATCTGGTCTAATGAAGGTTCATTTTTAGTCCGATTGCTAGCTTACATGTAAGTGAAGACATGGTTCTGCTTGTATTTACAAGTCAGTGTGTTTGGAGCATTAACAAAAATCAGCATAGTGCAGCATGAAGAAAAAGTACGGTTGAGTTGGAACTTATGACTATATATTTATATTGATTAATAATTAACTGATTATAAGTATAAAATCATTTCACTGAATACCATTTTAACTAGCATCTTTTGACATTCAGTAGTGTACCATGACAAAAGTACAAATGTAAACAAGCCTTTGACAAATGTCAAACTAAAAGAGTCAAAAAAGAAAAATGTAAAAATTAAAAAATAGAGTAAGCATTTTCTTAATCTAAATGGGAATACTGTATATCCACATGTTCATTAGGTCAGGGGTTCTCAACCTTTTTCACTTTGGGGCCCACCTCCTTCTCTAATCAATTTTTGAAGGTCCAGGTCCACCTATGACTGTTTTCCTAGAGAAAATGCTTATTTTTAACCTTTCATTATCAGCAAAAAAACATTTGTTTTACCTTCTACTGTTATTCTCAAATTTTTGTACAGCTACGTAAAAAAACCCTAAAAATTATATTCTTATAACCTATAAATTTTTTAACGCATGCATGGATTCAAAGGTCCTGAATTCCTGATTCCTGTAGTCATTCTCATTCTTTACAATTTAAGAGTACTTGGGCCTGTTCTTAAATAAGTGAACCTGACAGTACTACAGGGAGAATCTGGACTGATTGAATATCTACTAGTCATTTATATCCATTTATCTACTGTTTAAACATATCCATTAAAAAAAAGGAATGTAAAATACAGTAAAAGCACTCTAAATCGGTTGAAACGCATCAATCTAAAGGCGGTTAGGTTTGCAGCTGGAGGTTATTGGAGTTTGCTGACAGGAACAGTGAACAGCTGTATACCACAGAAACATCACTGACCCTTGCTAGATCCTCCTGTATGGGTGCGTGTCTGTTATAAAACACTCGCAGGACAATAATTTAGACAACTATGGTGATATATTAAAGTGTTCACACAAAAATACACAAAGAGGGCATGCCTAGTTTGTGAATCAACAGTCTTGCGTGTGCGACTCTGTGTGATACTGTACAAGTCACAGACGCGAGGAACGCTCAAGCTGATGATTATTTCTATCCCTAGTCATCTTTACCTTTACATTAGCATGACTGTTTGCTTTATACAATTGAGAATGCAGTCCTAGTTGGCGTGCAGCGGACGGGAGTTTTAAGCCACCTTTAAGACTGTAATTAACAGTGATGAGGCTGTTTTTGCAAGTAATCATTCATAGAACACAAGAAAAGCCATTACTTTGATCATTTTAATATAACATTAATAATGAAATCAAACCATTATAGAATAAAATTTAAGTTAATTTTAAGCTATTTCGGCACCCACCTGCAGGATCACTGAGTTCCACTAGTGAGTCACGGCCCACCGGTTGAGAATCCCTGGATTAGGTCCTTTATTCTGCTAGCCACGCAATGAAATGTCATTAAAATGGGCAGAACTAAATTAATTAATTACAATAGGCTACATCAGGTATGCACATTACCAATCACAGGTACAGATTAATCTAACAGTTAAATGGTTCTCAATTCCAGTTCTTTCTCTTAAGCATTTTGAATATTTTGCATATTTTTTCTTATTTAATATCCAATTGTGATAACCAGCTCGATTGACAGGGCCCCATTTGTTGCTCACTCTGCACGGGATACTTCACCTCGGAACCTTCATAATAAATCACTGGAGAAGTGTGAAATAATATACATCTGTAAATAAGTATAATTTGAATTCACATATTGCACACATGCAGTTTAATTGAAACGTAGGCTTTCTCTCGAGTCTCCTTCGCAGGACGCTTGATGTCAAATTGGAACAAAAGTCTGTAGTAATATGCCTACATAATTGAATTATGTAAACATTGAGTCAGCTTTATGTAAGTACATTCATATTCTAAAAGACATTGTAAAAAAATGTGCTAATTTTTCATTCTGTTATAGGATGTGACTTGTCCAGTGAAGCAAGTGCCTACGGGTAAAAAGCAGGTTCCCCTAAACCCAGACATCAGTCCAACCAAGCTCGGAGCTTTTCCCACTTTGGTAGTTCCCAGCCACGAGTTTGAGCCTGTTAACAGCAACACGGTGAAGTCCTACTCCCTTCTTTTCAGAGCGTCTCGTCCATGGGGAAGAGAGCACAACGGCATGACCACCAGAGATACTAGTATGAGCTTCAGCTTTTCTGACTTTCAAGCTTATGATAATCTTCTACCTCAAAATGAGATTCAAGTTTTACTAAAACCTTTTCACAAAAACAAAACTGTTTTTCTCTCAGATGTTATTGAAGAGCTGTCTAACAGGAAGAAGAGATACTGCTCTCATCAGGATGATAGAGAAACTACATTTGTGGCACAAATGACTGTTTTTGATAAAAATAGGTAATCATTCTTTAATCAACCCAAAAAACATTGCTTTGTTTTGCTTATTTGCTGTCCTTGTTTGTTTTAAAGGGAAAGTTCACCCAAAAATCGAAATTTACTCATCAAGTGATTTCAAACCTTTGAGTTTGTTCTGTTTGACTTCTTGACTTCTGTTGAACACAAAAGAAGATATTTGTAAGGAAGTTGAAAACCTGACTTCCATAGTAGGAAAAACAAATACTATGTTACAGCATTTCAGCTTTCTTCAAAATATCTTCATTTGTGTTTAACAGAAGAAAGAGGTTCAAACAGGTTTGAAGCAAGTGTAGTGTAAGTGTATGAGTAAATGATAACATTTTTTTATCTTATTAAGACCTTTTTTTTGCATTCCAGACGCCTTCAGCTTTTGGATGGTGAATATGAAGTCTCCATGCAGGAGATAGAGGAGAACCCTGTAGGCAAGAAAAGGGCAACTTGGGAAACCATATTAGATGAGAAGGTGAGATGCAGGCAGTGTGATTCAATAATATACATGTGGTAATTTCAGAGATTTTAGTATGCCATGAAGACATTTTTGATCTTTGTGTTTCAGTGGGTTCCCCCCTTCGAGACCTTTTATCAGGGACCAACACTGCAATTCACTTTGCGATGGACTAATGACACAGTGGACAGAGGACCGGCACCAGTGGCTAAACCGCTGGCCACTCGCAATTCTGAGTCCAGCACAGTAGAGAGCAGTAAAAATAGTAATGTAAAGCCACCACAGGCTGTAGGTAAGATCATTTTAAAGCATATTGATATGAAACATTTGAGGATAATTATGTCCAATACTTGATTGAAGATTCTAATCATTTGTTGCAGCAGTTAATGATTCTGTTGGCACTGATCTACCAGTAAGAAGAGAACAAACTCATGTTGAACCTTGTCAGAAACTACGTGTTTATTATCAGGTGAGTAATGAGCATCTATAAATTTACCAACATGGTTTTAATTGACACTGTGTACACAATACATCACTTATGTCACCCCAGGTCTTTAAATCGACTAACAAAAGGCTGTGGAGTTTCTTGTTATTTTTCTGCAGCGGTCCATAACTCCTGATCTGTTGTTGGTCTTAAATGGGCGTCTGCTGTGTGTTCACGGTTTGTTGTGTCTGTTCTTTTGTATTAGTTCCTGTACAACAATAACACACGGCAGCAGACAGAGGCCAGAGATGACCTGCACTGTCCCTGGTGCACGCTGAACTGCCGTAAGCTCTACAGCCTCCTCAAGCACCTCAAGCTCTCGCACAGCCGCTTCATCTTCAACTATGTGGTAAGAGGAGTGCCACCAGATCAGTCCTAATCATTGCAGCGACACAGTGTTTACACCTTGTTTGGAAATCATTCTAGAATGACATGTCTAATATTTGTCATCTCACCCAGCCTCATCCTAAAGGAGCCAGGATAGATGTGTCAATCAATGAATGCTATGACGGGTCTTACGTGGGCAACCCTCAGGACATCCTCTGCCAGCCTGGCTTTGCCTTCAGCCGTAATGGTCCAGTGAAGAGGACTCCAGTTACACAGATCCTTGTCTGCAGGTCTGTATGATTTGAAAATGG
Organism: Danio jaintianensis; assembly: GCA_903798115.1. Classification (NCBI taxonomy): domain Eukaryota; kingdom Metazoa; phylum Chordata; class Actinopteri; order Cypriniformes; family Danionidae; genus Danio; species Danio jaintianensis. Next base: position 16,638,448 of record CAIGQV010016547.1, on the reverse strand, counting down.
AAAGACTGAAAGTATGTAGAAGCGAAGACAAAAAAAAATCCATTCAACTGCTGCATGGTTTTTATTGTTAGATGTTGCATGTTAATTTCTGTTGTGTTTATAGCACATATTTATTTTTTTATTTGTTTCACATCATAGTTGATCAGAAAAGATGATTCACAAAAGTTTTAATTATTTTCACAGTACCTAGTTAATTCTTTTATTTGGATGCAACTCAAAAGGATTTCATAGAAACTGCTGCATCAGTGATGAAACATGCATTCTACTCTGTTTTAAATATATGATTTATATACACACACTCTGTACAGCACATCATAAATGATCCTGGGTACTAAAATACTTATAATTTTATTTTATTTATTTATTTTTTTGCAAATTATTATTTTATTCCTGCTTAAGCCGAAGGTCAAGCAACTGTTAGCAACTCTAGTCTCAGTGTCACATGATCCTTCCTAACACTGATAACAGGATTACAATGATTTATGAATACAGTTGTCCTCATAATTTTGTATACGGGGTTCTATGAATAGAAGTTATAAAGTCGTTGGTAACATTATAAATGTTGTTAATTCCATTTACCCCACACATTATTTTTTTAATAAGGACTCGAAATAATAAAATAAAGTATTGTGATTTCCTCAGGCCTAAGCGCTCAAAGCCCAGCCTCTCTGAGTTCCTGGAGCCAGAGGATGGAGAGCAGGAGCAGCAGCGGACGTACATCAGTGGCCACAACCGCCTGTACTTCCACAGTGACAGCTGCACGCCACTTCGACCACAGGAAATGGAAGTTGACAGTGAGGACGAGAGGGACCCGGATTGGCTCAGAGAGAAGACCGCTATGGTAAAGAAGCTAAGATCCTTACCGCTTTGGTGGTGTTACTAGGGCAGATAAGTGACAAATGAAAGCCAGGACAGATGGTGTGCTCTCACTGTTTGTGTACGTGTGGGAGACGTGGCGTCACTGGAAGCATATCACTTCTCAGGAGGGTGTCACAGAGTAGCTGATGTTAAACAACTCTAAAAAGACTAAGTTGATAAACAAGATAGATTAAAGATGAATGTATTGTTGTTCTGGAGTCTCTTTTATTGTAGTGTTGTCAAATATGGGTTTTCTAACACATTGATACTGAAATATTTTCAACTATTTGATATGTTTTTTACAGTAGCGATACAGATCAGTATAATGTCAGCTTGAGAATGCAGCATATGACGTGCATCAATATATTGGATCGTTGCATTCGGTCTTAAAGTAACAGCAGTCTAATATACCTCCTGATAATTTTCACTTTTTTATTTATTGGATTAATTTGTGCTATTACTTGTAATTTTCATTACCTATAGTTCACTTGTTTTGATTCCTAAAGTCAATGTGAATTTGATGTAAACAGACACACTACAAAAAGTGCCCTAGACTGATTTGTGGTTAACTTTTAAATATACAAAGACTTGGATAGATTTTATGCTCCTAATAGTGGCATTTTCCTTCATGGTAATGAATAATGATGCATTTCAGGTTATCATATTGAAGATTTCATTCTCATGACAACACTAATTTGTAGTTCCTAAATATGAAATAGTTTTTTTTTTTTTTTTTTGTCACCACTTAAATGATTTTATCTTTACTGCCCATCAGCAAATTGAGGAGTTCACAGATGTCAACGAGGGAGAGAAAGAGGTCATGAAACTGTGGAACCTGCTGGTGATGAAACATGGGTATGTATTTTTATTTATCGCCCACAATGTTTTAAGTTTTTCTTTAATCACAAGAGATGACACAAACATTTTTTTCATCAATAATTCTACTTTAATTATATTTTAATTTTCTTATCTCAGAAGCCGGGATTCCATCCTAACGTTAAAATCTTTTCAGTTTGCAAAAAACAAAAACTATATATATATAATCACACAGTTGCATTCAGAATTATTAAACCCGCTGAATTATTAGCCCCCCTGTTTATATTTTTCCCCAATTTCTGTTTAACGGAGAGAAGATTTTTTTCAACACATTTCTAAACATAATATTTTAATAACTCATTTCTAATAACTAATTTATTTTATCTTTGCCATGATGACAGTAAATAATATTTTACTAGATATTTTTCAAGACACTTCTATACAGCTTAAAGTGACATTTAAAGACTAATTAGGTTAACTAGGGTAATTAGGCAAGTTATTGTATAACGATTGTTCTGTAGACTATCGAAAAAAAAAAATAGCTTAAAGGGGCTAATAATTTTGACCTTAAAATGGTTTTAAAAAAATTAAAAACTGCTTTTATTCTAGCCAAAATAAAACAAATAAGACTTTCTCCAGAAGAAAAAAATATTATCAGACATACTGTGAAAATTTCCTTGCTCTGTTAAACATCATTTGGGAAATATTTAAAAAAGAAAAAAAAATTCAAAGGGTTTAATAATTCTGATTGCAACTGTGTATATCTCTCTATCTCTGTCTCTCTCATATATAATGTGCACTTCCATCAAGTTGATAGTGATTGTTGCTAGATCGGATACGGTTGCGGCTGGAAGTTAACGAGAATTATTTATTAAATTTCCCATTTATTGTATTTTATTAATGTCTACCCTAAACCAAACCGTCACAGTAATGTAAAAACAGTAGTTGTATAGAGTGTTATTATTATTATCTATTAAATTACCCAATAAATTATTATAAAAAAAAATTTAACGCCTACCCCCACCCTAAACCTAACCGTCACAGTACTGTAAAAATATTAATTATTGTTATACAGTGTCATAAAAAATGCTGCTATATTGATTTGCATATTGCACTTCCGGCCGGCCGCGTATCCGATCTATCACGTTGATAGTGGCTGACTGTAGTATTGGTAACCTAGTAACCAACGGTAAACAAGGCAAACATAATGGGAACTGCTGATTAGTCACGTGGGTGAAATGCTCACTACGTCAGTGTTTATTTGTGTTTCCATATCCTATTATTCACATTAACTTTCTTCAAGCATAAAAATTTTTGTGAATTAAGGGATTTTTATTAGAACTTTTAAGCATTTATCACTGCTTTCTTACCTACTGAATACAAAGGAAGATATTTTGAAGAATGTTGAAAACCGGTAGCCATTGACTTCTATAGTAGGTACAGCAAATACTGTGGAAGTCAATAGCTACTGGTTTCTGATATTCTTCAAAATATCTTTTGTGTTAAAAGCAAGAAATTCTCAAACTGTTCTGGAAAAGGTGAACGGGCAGTAAATGATGACTTTTTTTATTTTTTTTTGGAAGAAGTGGATTTAAATGTAAAGGCTTTAAAAGGGAACTAAAATACATGTTTTTGTATTTGCACATTGTTTAGATTTGCTGGTAGCCTAGTTCTCAATTTAGTTATAAAATGTGACTTTTGTACAACTTTAATATTCACGCATCAATGCAATTTTGACCCGGCATGACCTATAATCAGGCATGACATGTTTTTTGCAAAACAAAAGATACATTGCCTGTATCAGCTTGCACGTTATATGAGCTCATCTCTGAGGTTATCACGTTTCTGCCAGTAATTTGCTTATTTCGTTCCATGCAGATTCATAGCTGACAACCAAATGAATCAGGCCTGTATGTTGTTTGTGGAGCAGCATGGCACCATCATGGTGGAGAAGAATCTGTGCCGAAACGCCCTGCTCCATCTCATCAATATGCACGACTTCGGCTTGATAACGACAGCAACCATTGACAAGGCCATGACTCACCTGAGAGATCTCACACAGCAATCCATAGCGCAAGACTGACTGACAGCTGACCGCAATAGTGAATCAGCATATCAAATTTACTGAAGACCCTGAGTCACTGAAACCTCCTCACACTCTGTCAGACGCCTCCTAGATATGAACACGCTCTGCACACTCACAGGGTTAATGATGTTGAGTTGGCAGCAGTTGTGTGGTTATGAATGGTCATGAAGTCATCAGAAGACAACTCTATCTCAATGTCAAATTACTTGAAGATGCCATTAGTCTTTATGGTGGACTGTAGAAGCAGGTCTGACTTCTTTTATTATTTTTATTTTTTTTCTCCCCACCCACACAACCCTGCAACTCTTGCAGATTTTTAGCACTTGTTTTAGGTGCCCATTTTTAAAAGAACTAAGAAGATTGTTTTTTAATATATTTTGAATACCGATGGACTGAAATGGCTCCTACACACTTGCTTTTGTTGCATATTTTTCCACAGGAGCTGACAAACTCGTTTGGAAAACTTGAACATTTTAGTTTTGCCTGTGTATAGGGTTGTTGTTTTTTGTGTGTGGGTAGTGGGTATTTTTTAATTTTTTATTTTTTTTCCCCTGAACTCCTAGACCCAAACTAGTTTGCTCTGTTCTGGTGCTTGAAGTAAAAACCATACTTCAGATGAAATGGTTTTTTTTTTCAGATTGAAACTCATCAGAGCTGTCTACATCTACACTGCAGTGCTTATCAAGTTTTTCAGAGCCTTAATTCCACTGATTTTGTAACACAGAGACGTACAGGGTACTAAAACCTTGCGGAATTGTTTACACTTGCCTTACCCATGGAAACATGGACTTCAAGCAGGGTTTGAACTTTGGTGTAAATCATTGTGAAGTGGTTTCATTTACTTGTTTGAATAATTTCAATGACTATTTACTGCACACAACACGTAAATCTATTAGTTTGATCACAGTGCTCTACAGATGCACTGGTTTTCATGGTGCCCATGTGTTTTATTTTCAGATGTTTCTGAGGAAAGCTGTTGTATAATGTGTGTATGTATATAAAAGTTTGATGGTGATCTGCATTCCAGAAGGAAGATTATTTTAGACCAAAGTGAAATTGCTACATTTGTCTAATTTCTTTAAAAAGTTTGCATATTTGTTTTTGGTGTTTGCATCGGTTTTAAAACAAAGGGTTCTGCTTTATTTTGTGCACTAGTTAAAAAAAATAAATTCTGCTCATTATTGGAGATCAATTACTTAACTGGCTGAAGCAGTTGTGTAACTGCAATTGTGTAACTTTCTCAATACAGCATCTGTCACACACCATGTGGATTACTGATTAAAAATTAATGTCAAAAGATATTTATATCATGAATATGATAGGAACATTATGAAACATGCTTGTGTTTCTGTTTATGCTGCAACAAGTGCTTGAGGTTGCTCTTTATTTAAAATAAAGTTATTTTTGTTTTGTTTTGCCATTGATACCTCATGTTCAAATAGTTGATTTGACCTTTTGTGGTGCTAAGAGGTCTTTTTGAAATGACTTTACATTGTCATTCAGTGTAACGTATTAAAGGGAAAATGAAACTGCATACTTATTGTCATGTATGTATAAAAACAAAAGAAAAGAGGGCATACAAAATTGTATCTAAAAAGGTTTTACAAAATACCTTGACAGTTGGAGGATGTTTGCAAAGTGTAAAGATTTAAAATGACATTTAATTAGAAGTTTTAGGGCTGCATTGAGACACGTCAGCAAAAGAGTCTTGTACTTAATATACCTAACAAGTTTTTTTTGTATAGAAACTTACAAAAAAATGGCATTTTAGTGGCCGTTTTTTTTCCTAAGTCATTGTAAAAATGTATGATAATCATTATTTTAAAGTTGAACAGAACATTAAATTATGGGGAAAACATTTGAAGTAGGCTTTTATTGCTTGAATACCTAAAAAACATTCATGTTTGACCCATATACATTTGCAAAAATCAAGAAATGTTTCAAACAATTTGAGTGGCAAATGTTCAATTGTATTCCCACATCTTTACTGAGAAGGCACAGACAAAAATGAGGTAAATATACATGAAACGGTCACAGTTTTATAAATATGGTTTTCTGATATCTCGTAGGTATGTGTTTGCTGGTTTTAAAGCACTGTCTTTACTTAGTACCTCATAACTTATATTCAGTGATCTCAGGAACATGTAAAACTGAGTGCTTGGCCCCTCATGTTGTGTTGTGAAATGTTTTCCCTCTAAAATCTCCATCCAATGCAATATAAACGTAACCGTACTACAAAATATCCAAGGAAACAGTACAGGTATGTATTAAAACGGGAACATAAATTGGCACAACACAAACTTAGTGCGAATTCTCACATTTCTGTGGAAACATCGATATCTACTGATCAGAGCCGAGCAGAGATTGACACTGGTTAAGGCTTTCCTCACCCTGTGATGGAAAAAGAAATAAAAACAGTACTTTCTAGACAATAACACGAGTACCAGGCGATCAAGATTAAAAATACTAGTTGTTAGGCACGCCATCGCTAAACATTACTGTTCAAAATAAAACATCCAGCCATTTCAACGATACATTCTCCATTTCTAACTCAAACTAAAAAAATGATTGAGCTTAACAGAATCGACTTTGTCGTTCGTTGTGAAGCAGTTTGTTTAAAAAAAAAAACAAAAAAACAGTTTGAGTGCCTTTGATCTCCGACTGCTTCACAGTACATATAGTTTCTGTGGTAAACCAAACCAGCATGCTTTGCTATGCAACACCTGCAGGTAAAGACTTTATTAAACTCCTCTGACATGTAACAGTCTCTCTTTTTTGCAAATATGTACGATAATGCAAAAAAAAAAATCATCCACCTGTATGTACTGAGGTCAAAGAGTAGTGGTTTTCGTCAGACGCACACCTCAGAAAACATTCATGTTATCCTGCGTAACTGATATTAGGACTAGGGGTATTCGGAACACTGTAAGCACTTGGAGAATTTGATAATATTGAAAATAATTGAGGTCTCCAGCAGACTGTAACCAATCAAAACACCAGCACTTTCCATCCAGGGTGTGTGAAGGAGCAGCCGAAGAAAAGGCTGTCCATCACCTGATCCAGCAGCCAATCAAACACCACCTCTCTGTTCCCCGAGCCGATCGTCACCCTCAGCTTGAAGTTTCCCCCGTCGCTGGGGTTGTTGTTATTCACGGGAAACAGGCTCACCACCTCCATGTCGAAGGTCACGGATGAACCAACGGTGATGGCTGGCAGCTGGTTGGTCATTTCTTTGCCATTCACAAACACTGCACCTGGAAGAGGGAAAGCACATGGTGACTTGACGTGTGACTGCTCAAAGTGCCTGCATAGTGAGTGAAAACTGCCCTGAGGTAAAGTATTTGTTATTATTTTGTTTTATATGCAGACGTGTATATGCAATATTTAATTCTTTAATTAAAAAAAATTGTGTCTACATGACAAATTTTGGTAAAAAGTTAGTAAAAATGTACTACATTTTTGGGTGATTATGGGCCAGTAAAATACATTTATTCTGCGACAATACATTAAACTGCTCAAATGCAATGGTAAAGACATTTATGAATACTATATTTACATGTATTATTTTAAAGCTTTCAATTTAATCAAAGAATCCTGAAACAAAATGCATTTTTGCATAGCATATCAGTTTTAAACTGGCTTTCATAACCTGTACTTGTGATTTATTCAAACATACATAAAACAAGATATCACAGGTTTGCTATAGATGAATATTTAGAGAAATGCAGTTGTCTTGAGTTCCTTTCTCCAGTGATCTAACAAACTATAGACAGTGAAGTGACCCACCCGAGGTAAATGTAATGCTTTGTTACATTAAAAAGACTTTCCACAGTTGAAATCTGAGCTATTGCAAGAGACACAAGATGTCCATTATTTTTTAATTGGTGCTATAACTAGTAGTAAAGAGGAAATGGAAGGAATCACATCAAAGAGCATGAATACGGTTTTAATAATTTAAATTTCCTGACAGATATTTGAATGATATCACTTTGTTTCTAACCAAGAACAATACCAGAACACTCCTTGTGATTACTGGTCGCCATGTGCAGTATATAATGTAATAGTTCATGCTTCAGCTAAAACAGCATAGGCTAAAAGATTGATCTTGGATTTAAGAATTATTCTTTCAAATGATCCTTTTAATTATTAACTAAAAAAACTATTGAAAAAGTTCAGCACATGCAGGGGTTAAATTAACACTATTTTTTTTCAGAACACATGTATATGGAACCAAAATACTTTACGTGCCAACATTTTCAGTAGAAATGTATGTACAGTTACACTGCTAGTATATACTAAACAAAGGTGGATTAAAATAATAACAGAATGGTCGTACCATTAGTGGAGATGCAGACAGCCTGATCTCTCTGCAGTGAGTCTGTTTCAGTTCTGCTGTCGGCACACACACCCAAACTGTCACGCTTATCTGTCTGTCCAGCAGCAGTGATTCTGCAAACAAACACGCATCCAAACAGATGCACAGTGAGCGAGACACTCCATAACCTACTGATATGTTTCAGTAAATATCTAATTTATGTTGATTCTGCATCTTTCATCATTTTGAATAATTCATTGCTATTCAAGTAGTATGATCTTCAGCTATTTATAAAGTCCCAAGCAACCCACAGTTTATTAGCTGTGAGAGTATGAGTAATGAACTGCCGATGTACTTGAAGGTGAGGGTCTGGCCGCAGAAGTAGGTGGAGGAGTTGGAGTACAGAACTCCACCATGACCAGGCGTTGAAGAGTCACTGCGCATGGCGATGTTCTTTCTACTGCTCAATATGTAGCCATCCACGCCTGGACACCATTCTGTAAAAGCACAATAGGTCAATGGTAATATGTGTTTATTTCAGCTAAGTGGTATGATGAACAATTTACAGAGAAATTCAGTCTGCTTGAATTTGCGTGACTTAAAAATGGCCAAATGAGATGCTCCACTGGAAGGTGGTACTAAAGCTAAAACTTAATTTATTTTCTCCTTAGGAGACTGAGCTTTAACAATAATTGTAAACATTTACATTTAGTCATTTAGCAGATGATTTTGTCCAAAGTGACAAAGTGACTTACAACTGAGGAAACATTCAACAAGAGGCAATACACACAGGAAGTGCGTCGGTTACAGTGTCAGAGAGATGACACTGTAACGGTTGGTATTTTCTACAGGTGGTTTGTTAAGCCCACTAACCTGTATGAGGCACACTCAGTTTGGGGTTGTCGTGTCATTTAAAAGAGAAACGACCTGTGAGTTCAAAGGTTGTTTATCAATGGTATAAAGGGTTCCCATTCTTAGCCAAATATCAAGTTTCCTGACTTTCAAAATTACATTTTGATAAACGGGATGAAAAATGTAAAACGACAAACAAAAATGTCTGATATTCCATGACTGGGACAAAAAAAAAAAAAAAAAATCCCTGACTTTCAGTGTCTGGAATAAACCTTTTAAAATTCCATGATATTCCAAAAATTTCATGACCCATGGGAAACCTGGGTATATCATAGGTGTCAGGCTTTATATATTCAATTATATCAACATTTTATCTCTGAATTTCAGCATCATTTACTTAAATAGTTGCTTTTGTGCATCCTTTATGTCGGTTGTATAGGAACACTATTTATAAGGCTAATGTTTAATGCACTGGAGCACAATAAAGTGGTGCTTTAGCATTTGTTGTTGAGACAAAACCATATACTCTATTAAATAGCCTTTAAAACATCTTTCTAACATAATAATTTGGCCAAATGACAGAAACAAGCCTATCAAAATCTCTATGGTGTAAATGAATGGAAAAAATCTTCTGGAACATTCAGCAATCTCATAAGACATTTAATATAACATTGGTAAAGGTTTGCAGTGCTAGGTTTTGTTGAGTTTGTACCGTGGGGTGCGAGTGTGGTATAGCCAGTCTGCGGGATACTCCACGGGCTCCACTCCGTCCGCCCCTCTCCTCTGGCACACACGCGGAACAGGTGGTCAACGTGCGGGTCGAGGTGGAGCACCAGGAACTCTGTGTCCTTCCCAATATATGCATCCTCGTACTGAGAAGAGTTACTGCGGCGGAACTGCAACCGGTAATCCTGAGGGCTGAAGTCATCATCCACCTATAGGAAAACAGCTCAGGTTTCCAACAGGGTCACGTGGGGCTGAAAATGTCTGGTGGACATGAACGCGGTCTCCAGACTCACCTTACACCAGCGCACCAACACACCGCCTGGTCTCTCCACCAGCTCCTCAATCTGGACGGGTGGATGAGACGCTACGCTGCCATGCCGAGCCACATGAGCACGAAACATATGCAGCAGAGAGTCATCCAGCTGTGCAGACAGACACGGCACGTCCACCAGTGAAGGTACCTCCGGCAGACTGAGGACACACAAAATAGCAGTTAAGGAAGCATCTGATCATGGTGTTGAGTGTTTGATATGATTTTGTTATGATTTGATATGAAGCTGTAGAGTTTTTTTATTTATTAATAACCGAAGCAAATGTTTTTCAATAATTGTAGTTGTAATTTCAATTGTAATTTACATTAATTTCGTCTAACACCATTTTATTTTTGGGTTTGTAATATAGGGTTCCCACAGTTTCATGAACAGCAGATTCTAGGACTTTTTAATGCACCTTTAATTTTAAAATCAAGCAACTTTGTAATTAACACCACCAGAATATTTAGTGCCCTAAAAGTCCTTACAGTACTTATTATTTGACTTACACTTAATAATTCCGTAAAAAATGTCAGAGTAATTTTCAAAGACTGACAGTTTTAAACAGTTATGTTAAAATCTTAAATTTAAATCTTGTACAATAAAAATTTCTAAAATTGCATTTCAAAATGACAACTATTGAATTCAACTAAATTTCATTCATTCATTCTTTTTCCTTTGGTTAGTCCCTTTATTAATCAGGGGTCACTACAGCGGAATGAACCGCCAACTTATCCAGCATATGTTTTACACAGTAGATGCCCTTCCAGCTGCAACCCAGTACTGGGAAACATCCATACACACTCATTTACACACATACAGTACGGCCAATTTAGTTTATTCAATTCACCTATACCATATGTCTTTGGATTGTGAGGGAAACCGGAGCACATGGGGTAAACCCACGCCAACACGGGGAGAACATGCAAACTCCACACAGAAACGCCAACTCACCCAGCTGGGACTTGAACCAGTGACCTTCTTGCTGTGAGGTGACAGTGCTAACCACTGAGCCACCGTGTCGCCTGAGTTCAACTAAATTTATTAAATAATTAAAATTTAAGATTTTTAGTTTTTTTAGTTTTCGTTCAGTTTTTGACAGCAGCACAGTAAAATTGTTGAAATAACACCATAAACTAATTTCATTTCAAATTTAATTCAACCTCTTTAAGGACCTATGTTTGCTGTTAGGTACTTTCCAGGCCTTGAGTCCATATGTCTTAAATTCAAGTACTTTCAAGAAGCGTGGGAACCCTGATTATATGTGAAAAATTGGGGGTTAGGTATTATATAATACATTTTTAAAATGAGCTGACTTTAATTCACTTACGATGGATGCACATGGAATTTAGTGGAGTTAATTAACAAGTTTACAGCAAAATGGTTAAAATTATTGCATTTATATTTCGTAGACAAACTTGATATAACTCTAGTTATTACATAATCAAAATATTTTTTTATCAAAAATGATTTTATATTTGTAAGGAAGTGTTTATTATAAATGATTTATATGTTGTATTGGAAATTCATTTATACACACTATGAATTCTGTTCTTTATACATTTTAAGCCATACGTGGCAATTTTGGTATCTGTTCATTTTCTCTGACTTTCTGTGTATAACGAAACTGCAATCTATGTATGGTGACCTTGTGGGCCTCAGAAGCTAGATAAAAAGGAGAACACACTCTGCTTCTGGGTCTCACTCTACAGAAACCTGTGTGCTGTATGATTGTATGACCTTCTTTGCAAAGAATAAAGCTTTAAAAGACATATTGGGTAAGAATTTGTCTTCTTGACCACAGAGAAAGCCTCGTTAAAGAAAAATAGCCACTACAATGTGCACATCATTTATTATGTATAATTTTTTTTATATTTTATGTGTGTCCTCATCTGATTATTTGAAAGCCATACAAAATGAAATACTACCCTTTTTTCTAATTCGATAAACCCTTTTACTAAAGCCAAGTGATAAGTCAAGTCACAAAGAAGAAATTTTTATTTTATTGTGAATGGTTAAGTATTTTAATATTGAGCAATAATGTTTTATCATATTTCTGCACAATAAAAATGTTCCAACAATGTATGGTATATGGTATAAAATCACTAACTAAACTGGTGAGTAACATTTTAAGGTGAGGTTTAGCAAAGAGTCAGTTGTTCCTTTCATGTCTTTTGTATATTGACTTTTCTCATTGCTTCCCATTCTTATTCACAAACCAAGAGGTGAGTCAATATAATTTCCTGTGGTATTTGTTGTAATATAATGAAGCTTAAAAGGCACAATAATTATTATAGATTGACGGGATCTTCTTTAAGTCTAAACGCTTTCAGATTAAAGGCATTCAAAAGTATTTAGCCTAAAAACACAGGAATAAGTGCTGTCATGTTAAATGTCATCGGTGATGATTATTACTTTAATGACTGTGGGCTTGTAAAAACTAGATAAATTTTGGGCTTGATTTTGTCATTTTAAATGAATCATAGATAAGCCAACATGGTTTTATGCAGTCAAGCAGGATGATTCAGCACACCTCCATTAAAATTTCAGCAGAAGCATAACAAAAAAAGATGAGTCATAAAACCAGGCCTTAGTCATTCAGGCATACTTTATTATTAATAATAATGGGAATATTGTCTTCTGAATTAGGTGATCTTGTAAGGCTTTTTTATTATTTCAAACTACCGTTTGTCTGTTCATCTCTCATCAAAAGGGCCAATTTAAATTCCTAAAGTGCTGGTGTGGCTAAGAAGAGCTATGCCAAAAAGCTGGAAAACCAGTTTT
>CAIGQV010016547.1:16610736-16625300 GCA_903798115.1 Danio jaintianensis | reverse complement strand
CCAAATACTCTTTTTCTTAACTATTCTGTAGGAAAACATTGGCATATATATATATATATAATTTATTTATTATTATTTTTTTATCTATAAAAATTAAACAAAAAATGTAAATGGTCTTTTAGAGTTACAATTGGTCAAAATTACAAATGTTTCATTTGTTGTGATTGAAAATCAGGGTTGTTCCATCAAATACTCTTTTTCTTAACTATTCTGTAGGAAAACATTGGCATTGTGTTGTCTAAATGATAAAAACAGCAACGTTTTTTGTTAATTTGACCAATTGTCATTTTATGCTCTAATTAACAACATTTTTATTTTAAATCTAAAAGAAAAGTCATAAGTTTGCAGAACAAAACAAAAAAGACTTTTTACTCAAACACATAATATCTCACAAGGTTATTTCTTGCAATTCTGACCTTTTTTTCATTAGAGAAAATTTTACCAACCTTCGAATAACAAAAGATAATAATTGCGAGATATAAACGAAGAATTGAACAGAAAAAAGTTGGAATTGTGAGATAAAAAGCTGGCATTAGACATCTCAAAGAAACTGCCTGCTCAAATGAGGTATACTTGTCTTGCACATGACTAAATCCTACTTTAAATGGCATGAAATCAGATTAGTGGTGGTGTAGTTGAAGAATGGCTGTGATGTTCCAGACTCACCCTCTCGGAGCAGCTCATCCGCAGTGCTGACTCCATGCTCAATGAGCTTCTGACAGTCGTCTAAAGGACTGACACTGTCCACCTCAATGTTGTCCACCTCCTGCAGCAGACCGTTCAGCCTGTCGATCAGCAGTCGACTCACTGCCGTCTGCAGCTCCTGAAAGTGTCTCTGCAGAGCCTCGCGTGTCTGACTGGCACTGCCACGCACCTGGAAACACACACAGAAAATATTCAGGTACACAAATTTCAACGGACAACTTTTTATGCAGCTTGGTTGTTTATATACACATGTTTTGTGTATTTAAATCAAATGTTTAATGTTGTATGCACATTTTTTGTTTTATGAACGTGTATTACATGTTCAGTCTATAGGCATGCAGGAATACTTGACAACCAAAACAACAATTCCAACAACAAATGTTCAGGAAACTGTTTATGTGCCACAGTCTGAAAAGGTGTTTTGACAGATTTAAAAAAGTGCAGTATTCATTACTCAGACAGGGATTGATTACAATTATTGACCGATGATGTCTCTGTGATATAACTCCATAACTGCTCTTTTAGTCCAGATGTTGATGAAATCCATAAAGGTGGATTTTGTTGCACAATACACATTTCCTTAGCTCTGGTAAATTAGAAGAAGAATTGTGAAAAATACATCGCTGCGCAACAATTAGCATGTCAGCCCACAATGGCATGTGGGCCGACCCTGACTAACCATGTTATCTAGATACTTTTAATCGAGAAAGCTCTAAATGTCATCTTTGATATCTGGGGAATCACCTGCCTGTCATTATCCCCAGTCTCATTCGGTTTTACAATGTAACCTCCAGGCTATAACGTCGATCTTTGTTTTGTTTACTGTATTTCACATTCACATTCTGAATGTATGTCCTGTTAGCAGAACTCCTAAAGAAGCCCTCTGGTTGGTTGAGTGAATCTGTTATTTCAAAAATGTATACGTTTGCCTTTTATAAGCTACTGTGAGCAATGCACTGCATCTTTTTGCTCACAGACATGCTTCTGTGTGAACTGATCAATTTTAAGTAATCTAACAATAATGTATTTCTGTATTTATTTAACAATAATTTATATATATAACATTTATTATATAATGTTTATATATAAATTAAAATGTGTGAATTGCATTAGACTAATTGGAATTGTTACTGGAACACTATATGACCCAATTATTTCAGGAATTGTAAAAGCGTGCATTTACTCATATTTGTAATGAGAATTATAACAAATCAGAGATCAGGAACTGCTGGTATCATCAGTGTAAGTCACTTAAACGTACCACAGTCTTGTTTTCTACATAGAGTGTAGGTCTGAAAGCGGAAGTGGTGAGAACTGAATGTCACATTTCCATTTTCTTAGTGCATCTTTCAAACGAACTGCTTCACCTTCAGCAAAATGGAGCCAAGAGTGACAGGAAGCCTGGTGGTTTTCAATGTAAAAAAAAAAAACAGTTCCTCTTGTCTTGCGAGCATGAAACTCACACTTGCAAAAGAGGTTTAGCCAGGGCTCTTGAATGCCATGTATCAATGGATATCTGACTAGCAGCACAGATACAACTGTGACTTAGCATATCCTCCAGTTTCACAGTTTAAGGCTAGTCCTGCACTAAATTGCACATTTGAGATGTATTTACTGAAAATAATTTGTAGTAACATATCTTAAAATACACCAGTGTCATTAGCTATGCTTTTTTCCAAAGATGCAAATTAAATATATGCAAAAATGGAATATTGCATAAAACATTTGTGAATAAAGGACCATTTCCCTCCAATGACTGAGAGAACAAAATCGTCACTTGCTGATAAACTGCCACCAAATATCAAAAAAGAAAACCTAATTTGCAGCGTTAGGACAAGCCACCATGAGCCTTTTTTCTTATATAATAAATTACTTCCATCAAGACGTGGTTCTAGATTAAACTAAGCCTGTTTGTGAAACCAGGCCTGTAGCTTAAACTGTACTAACCTCTCATAACCCAAGCATTCTTCACACTCACATAAAAGTAAACATTAAAGCCGAACAAGCTATGCAATTTTAAGAATTCTTTGAGTCATATGTGTGGAACAAGTAAAAGCAATGCAACGCAGCCCTGGGCTAAAACAGAATCACGCACAGCAGACTGCAGTTTAAACGTGCTGAGGACTTGCTCTGTGTAACTCGACAGACTGCCGTCACAGTGTGTGGAGGTACAGATAACACCCAGCCGTCCAGGATGTGGGAAGAGAGTCTAAAATAACACAGATAAAGTGGTGCAGGATAAATGGATGAAACCCAAAAGAGCGACGTTATTAATCAACGTTAGTGGAAAATTCCAGGCTTGGCTTTGTTTGCGGCTGATGCAGGAAATGCTTTTGTTCAGAGACGTGCATTATTCCTCATGTCTTCAAGTCTTATCAAGATGGATCTCAACATTTTTAGCCAGGACAGAATCCTCTGCCTAAATATTGTCATTCATGACAATGCACTTTGAGGTGTGTTTGGCAGTGGAGGAAGGGTCTCAGGGGTCTGCTGCAGTTTTGGGTTGTGGGGTGATTCGAAGCACAGGCTCTCCATCACAGGATGTTTAGACTCAGCAACTTTTTTCCAGAAATGTAGTTTTGTGCTTAATATGATCAAATATTTTACATCAGATGCATACTGACACACATGGATACTATACACAAGACTATCAGGGTAGAAAGTTATTGCAATTCTTTGAAAATGTACAATTATATTCTTAGCCCATTCTGAGTTTGGATATTGGCCAAATTCAAATAAATGAATGTGAATCAGCAATTGTACAAAATTGCTGTTCTTTGTGTAATGCATAGCAAAATTTTATATAAAAAAAACACACTCATTCACACACATACACTACGGACAATTTAAATTACCCTACTGCAATTCACCTATACCACATGTTTTTGGACTTGTGGGGGAAACCGGAGCACCCGGAGGAAACCCACAGGGAGAACATGCAAACTCCACACAGAAATGCCAACTGACCCAGCATTCGAACCAGTGACTTTCTTGCTGTGAGGCGATTGTGCTACCCACTGCGCCACCGTGCTGCCCTTTCTAGCAATTTTCAAGTGAAAATTGTTTCTAGGCAATTATTTATTTATTTGTGTTTCTTTTGGGGGGTAAGGTGTCATTATTATTATTATTATTATTATTAACAGCAAAAACAATAATACCTTTTTTTTAAAAATGTCACATCATTAAAGAACAACATATGGGCCTGTTACATCTAGTTTAAATATTAGGCTTACTCTTAACATGTCATGAGACAAACAGACAAATGTTAATTTCAATCATTTGTATATAATATAATATAATATAAAAAATGTGTCAATGAGATGAAACTAAATGTTGAAATAATCAATTTCACTCACTAATTATGCATATACAGATATGCACAGGTGTTTACTGCTAGGATGATTACAATTAGATTTCATCTTATATTTTTTGATCAAATAACGTGAAAAAGTAAGACAAAGCTGCATTATAGCTTGAGCTGCAAGGTTTCTCAGACAAATTATACAGACATACACGTTTATGCACAGCTCTATAACTTTATTTATATATTTATAAATTTTTTACTAAGACTATCACTATAGCGCTATTAAGTGAAATCTCAAATTCACCACTATTGTGCACCAAACACACCATTTGATTAGGTGTTTCCTATAACCTTATATTATATAAGCTCCCGCTGTCTGCAGTCTGGCTCATGGGAAACAGAGGCCACTTTTAGGTTTTTAGGGAAGCCACAGTGGTTGAGACCAAGTGTAACAAATTAAAGGGGAAGTAGACTAGAAACAGCTCATGTTAAAGATGCAACATTAAGTTGTCACTGACCAGGAAGTCTCTTTTAATATACCATGACTTTTGAGCCTAGATGCAGTTCTGGTCATGCAAGACAAATGTTGTTGACAAATGTTTCACCGCTGTGAATAGCAGAGCGTGTGATACAGTGATATCAGATGGGATGCACATACAAGATGGCACTCAGACAGCTGCACAAGCTAGAAAATGCTTGGAATTCTTTTTTTGTTTGTGTCTGCAAATATTTAAATACAGATTAGCTTGTTCTGAGATTGGATATTGGCCAAATTGAAAGACATTAAAGGCACAGTTCACCAAAAACTGAACATTCTGTCATTTATTTACTCCTTTCTTCTGTTGAACACAAAAGAAGATATTCTGAGAAATGTTGGAAATTGACTTATGTGGGGTTTTTTTCTACTATGGAAGTTACCAACATTCTTCAAAATATCTTATTTTGAAAGTCAGAAAGGTTTAGGAACACTTGAAGGTGAGTATATGTTCATTTTGACTGAACTATCCCTTTTAAATGTAAGCAATTTCAGCTACATACCAATATAATGCTATTTTTTGTTTATTGAAAAGCAAAATTTGATCACAGAAGAAAACAAACTGAAACATTTCATTTTAAAAGAATATATTTTTATAAAACTATTTGGTTAAATAAAACCCATATATTACATGTAATATTTTTTCTACAAGAATATACCAATTGAGTTTCTAAGAATCTTTCTAAGCTTCTTTTTAA
This sequence comes from Danio jaintianensis, assembly GCA_903798115.1. NCBI lineage: Eukaryota > Metazoa > Chordata > Actinopteri > Cypriniformes > Danionidae > Danio > Danio jaintianensis. The sequence goes on along the minus strand of CAIGQV010016547.1, from coordinate 16,620,058 downwards.
GTTTCTTTGTAATTAGCTGTAAAATTTACTAGCATTTCCAAACTGAAAACATTTTCTACATCTAGGCCTGTCACAATAATCAATGTATCGACTTGTTGCACAACACATGGACATGACCTCAATCATTTTTGATGATGCAATATATATCGCCCTTACATAAAAAACAATTCTAGCAACATTTTAGCTGATTGTGCAACATCTCTCTCTCTATTGGAGGTGTCAGTGTCAGTATGGTTAAAAAAAACACCATAGTATTTACCATAAATTACTATAGTATATTTTCATGTGGGTGCCTGACAACTGAAAATAGATCTGGTAGCAGATATCGCTGCCTCTGTTACTTTTTACCTTGCACTTTATTGTAAACATTTATTATTATTTATTTAGGATATGCGTTCTGATTCTAATGCCTAATTATTAAATTGTTAAAATGACTAATTAAACTAAATATTCTTAAGAATAAAATATTACGTGTTCTTTAGAAAGAGCGTACTTGCATTGTGATGTTATTATAATGTCATTCTGGCATTATATAATGAATGGCATAAAATGGTCTTAGAATGACAATAATATTGTTTATCGCAATATATTTTGGTGCAATTTATCGTACAACAAAAAATAGATATTGTGACAGGCCTATCTACATTTGGGCATATGGAAATTAAAAATGAACAAAAAAAGTAACTCTTACTGTAAAGTAACTCTTTACTAATTGAATCCTGTGAATAATGGAGCATGTGATGTGGTCATATCAGATGGGATGCACATATGGGATTTCGCTCAGACAGCTGCACTTGCTGTGAGGTTCAATCACAGCTCAATAGACCGTCATGCACTTGCCAGTCCTCAAAATTTGCTTTAAAGCTTTCTCTTGCGGAGGATACATGAGGTTGAACGTTCTCTGCGTTTACTGTCTCGTATGAAGAGCAGGAAACTACAGCTTTGTTTACGCTCTGAATGAGGCATTCTTGGAGGTGGGGGAAAGGAGGAAGTTGGGTAAGATGCCAGAACTAAAAGTCTGAAGATAACAGCGAGCAGCAGGCCGGCTTTACCTCCTACAGCCACCCTGAGAGATGCACGGCATGAATCAGCCCTTCTGTGCTGCTGACCAACAGGCTTCCTGGCGCAGAGGGTCTAAGACAGCGGGAGTATCGCTTACCCTCGGCTCTCTCAAAAACACCCACATATGGCACATTCTTTGGTAACCGTGTAGGCAACCACTACCTTTTGTGAGGCGGAATGGTTTCTGGCATTTTTTCATGAGGTCGTTGTGTTATTTTAGGCAGTAGTGCACGCTGGGAGAGATCAATAGCAATTTCATAATTGGCTCGATGGGTTTGGCATGGTTGTAGCTCCGCGTCCTAAGCAGACATGGTAAGATACAGTGCAAATGTGTAAATCTGTTTTCATCCCAGCCACGGCCAAGATAACAGAATATTTTTTTTTTCCATAAAGCTGGAAATTAAAAAAAATAATAATAATAAAATAATGACAAAAACACACTACAATTCAAATAAATAATAAACATTTTCCTCTATAAAATCAAATAATAATAAAAACTAAAATTTTGTGATGAAATACTATTTTAAACTAATAAAACCTTAAAATAACACTAAATCATTTAAATGGTATGGACCAAGGGGAATAAATGCATTTCAGAATAATAACAGCTAAATTTCCAATTGTATTTCCTGTAAAGTGATGCCAATTAAACTCCAAATTCCTTTCTTGAATTTCTTCAGTGCCGCATTGTGTAGCCCTACCCACTGTGACATTCCATTGTCTCAAAATACACAAAAAACACACATGAAAAATATTTAGATTTTGATATTTAGATTGTAAGTATGTTCAACTCATTCATTCATTCATTCATTTTCTTTTCGGCTTAGTCCCTTTATTAATCTGGGGTCGCCACAGCGGAATGAACCGCCAACTTATCCAGCATATGTTTTACGCAGCGGATGCCCTTCCAGCTGCAACCCATCACTGGGAAACATCCACACACACTCATACGATACGGACAATTTTAGCTTACCCAATTCACCTATACTGCATGTCTTTGGACTTGTGGGGGAAACCGGAGCACCCGGAGGAAACCCACGCGAACACGGGGAGAACATGCAAACTCCACACAGAAATGCCAACTGACCCAGCCGAGGCTCGAACCAGCGACCTTCTTGCTGTGAGGCGAACGTGCTACCCACTGCGCCACCGCGTCGCCCAGTATGTTCAACTGTGCAGACCAATTACGCCTAATTTAAAGCAGAGCATTCTGGTTAGAAATTTTCTCTCTGACGGATGCTACCAAAGTGCGATTCAATAGAAGTTGGCTCATTCTGTGCAGATTCTCAATAGCAGCTGCACAAGCTCTGGTGATGACACCGCTGTTTCACAAATGATCTGCAATGATGATGTGTGCTTTTTGTTTATTCTGTCCCTTTTGGCTCAGCTGATGCTCACAAATCTCAGAAATTCTTGTAAATACAGGCACTGTATTAAAAGGGCTACATTTTTTGTTGTATGCCAATTTATGTACAGCGTGCAACGAAAATAAATCTTCCTTGACTTCCTGGGTTATTAATGAAAGTCTGCTGATTTGTATTATTATTATTATTATTATGTGAAGGATTTTGAATTTTATGCTGGAAAGATCAAAAGGATAAAACTTTTTTTCACACTATGACACATATAAAATATGCTTTTATTGTATAATGCTGAGAGGGTTAGTCTGTACTGTAACGTGAGTGTGTCATGCAAAGCAAATGGATCAATTCTCAAACTATAGTCTTACATAGCCGGATCTAGTCTTCTGTCTCAGATATACTGTAGACTTTTAATGACCTCAGATGATGCCGGTGAATTTCAGAGCTTGTGCAAACATATCCATATTGCTATGATCAGATGATTTATTTACTGCTGTTTTCTCACAGCTGTCCTTTATCTTGTGTCTTTATAGTGTTATTGAGAGGAAGGAGTGCAGCAGATATTTACATATTTATGTAAACATGACTCTCAATAGTGTGGACGGTATCTGGATGTTTGATATCGATATGGCTCTACAAAAGGTATTCCTAACTTCTTTTAATTGATCATTAAAGAATAAAAAAACAAACACTTCATGGTACATTGAATAACATTCAGTTATTAAAGTCTGCACGACCCAGAAATTGTTGAGACTTTTATTTCAGTATGTTGATGTACTTCCAAGTGAAATGGAATATTGAGTAGGGGCGGGGCTTTCTTTTTGCGCATCATTCCCTCATAGCAAACTCAACAGAGACGTCAACAGTGCCACACCAAACATGGAAGCAAATGGTCAGTCTTTGATTAAAGATTACCAAAACAAACAGTATTTTTTTTTATTAGTGGATTAACTTGCACAGATTAATGTGCATTATCAAAATAAACGGTAAATTTTGATTCCATACGAACTTCCAGGCCAATTTATACTTCTGCATCTATTCCACGTGGATTCTACACAGTGTAGCCACCACACAGACTAGTACCCTTCACAGTACCCTGACAAGCATGTCCCAAAAAATGTAACTACATGTCCCGACGACGTGTAGAACAAGTTCTGTGATTCATAGGTTTAGTATGCTGTAGTGTTAAAGTGACGCAGAGGAACTCAAGATGGATACTTTTGTTTAGTGTTTATTTTCTGATCAAATTTGTTGAACATTCATTGTTTCCCACCTCTTTCTTTCCTGAATGAGTGTGGGTTCCATTCGGAAGGGCTCATCTCTATGGCCTAATCCCTTCGGAGGTCCCTTGGAAGGGATAAGAGCATAGGAATGAGCCCTTCTGAATTAAACACAGTGTGTGACACCAAACATCTTCCATAGTCAAAGGATCATGGCCCGAAGTGTCCATCAGTTGTATCCTTCAAAATACTTAATTCCAAAGGGCCCTTCTAAATGGCCCGTTTTGACACTTCATTATGGTGGCCATGTATGTTTGCACTCAGAAGTGCCATTGGGAATGCATCGAGAGTTTGAACTACTTCTATAACGGCATCTCACAAATTTCCGACATAAACCCAAAAGACCAGGAAACTAACTCGACACAGTGAAACATGGAAACCCTACTGCCTACTAGCATTTCAGAAGTGTTATTGCCAGAGCAGCACAGATAGAACGCAGAAGTATAAATGCACACAACTGCATCAACTACATTCAAGGTATGCGCCATGGGGTACGATCACATGTAGAAGTTTAAATCAGGCTTTATACAGTACATGTGCACGAGTGCGAGCATGAGCAATAAGTTGCTACCTACAGTTCACTTAACAACCACCAGTTTCACTAATAACAAGGGTTTCTGACTTCTACACAAGTCCCTTAAAGAACTGAATGAAAATTGCTATTGCAGCTGCATGAGAATATCTGAAATTCTGTGTATTTGACAAATACTGCATCTAATTAACATCATCTGTGACAAAAGTATGCAAACATTACATGAGCAGACTGACTTCACGTCTGCATTTTCAACTCTTACACAAATGCAAACACTTACATCCAGCCTAACACCTACTGCTTTTGCTGACACTGATTTATTCTTCCAGTGGCAGTGCAGAGACTCATACCTGTTTGCGTGCCTGACTAAGTCCATGCAGTCTCTGCTGTAGTTCACTTCTGTAGTTTTGGGCCGCCTCAATGCTCTCCTTTGCCTCCTGAAGCAACGACTCTGCCTCTATTGACATCCTTGTGACCTCTGCAAAAGTACCACAAATACCAAGGTAAAGTGCAAGAAAACATTTCCACTGATAGAGATAACTTTTTGTTTGACTGGATGTTTCACTATGGAAAACATTAGACAAAAAGGCTGAAGTCAAAACACACCCATTTCGGAAAATGTCACAGCAACAAAGCTAAAATAATAAAAAACAGGAGTATGAAATTCCACACAAGCCCCCAAAAAACCGAGCCCATTTCACATGGTCAGGACTCATAAAAATTTAACAACATGAAAAATAAGGCCATCATTTCCACGTCATGTGGATGCAAGGAAGCCTGTTTTGAATCATAAAAACCTTCGCAACCTTATCTGTTGAAGTTCTGCTCAAACGGCTGATCCAGTGGAGTATAGTTATGACTAAAAACCTGAGACACTATAACCTTGACAAACCACATCCATGTCAAATGTTATATCAGTGCAAAAATCACCAGAGTCATGAAAATGAATCACTGGCCTGAAGGCTACATGCATCGAAAAACACCTCATGAGTAGTGTATATGTGTGCTGTAAACTCATGCTGCTAAATAGAGGCAGTGACTCAAACAGCAGCACAACAGTGTGAGCCACAGTTTTTGATAGGATGACATTAATCTGTGTGACACTCAGCCCATTGCTGTGTCAGTTTGTGCTTTACTTCAGGACTGGGTAAAAAAAAAAAAACTCTACACTTCTCAACTCTAAAATGATTCACAGATGAATCCGCAGAGTATACTTGCAAATTGTTTTGAAAGGGAGGAGAAAACTTTCCTCATACATTCTCTACAACACAGAAGAAGAAATTCTTAAGAATGACAATTAACAGTAATCACTGACTTCTAAAGTAAGGGGAATTGATTATTCTTCAAAATAACTTAATTTGTGTTCAGCAGAAGAGAGAAACTTCTAGTGTTGGAACAAATGGAGGGTGAGCAAATGACAGTATTTTCATTTCTAGGTGAACTCTTCTTTTAATGGCGATCACAACAAGGATGATATAGTGGTCTTAAGCCTGTTAAGTTCATTCTTTCATTTCCACCCCCTGCCTGAGGGGGCACAGATGAGCTACTCCCACTGGTATAAACAGGTGAGGGTGGTAGAAGTTCTGTAATGGAGGAACAGCCATGGCTTCTCTCTGGAACAAGCATGGCTTTTTTGGGTACATTGTCATGAAAACTTTAAAGTTTTATGCTCAATCCTGAAAGGACACTTTTTCAACTGCCAAAATTGTGTGCGTTTTCATGATGAATGTATAATGTTTGTTCTCAACTAACAGAATAAACTATTGCTTTAACCTCCAAAGATGGATGGATGAACTGTTGTTTGTTTGTTTGTGATAATTATTTTATTTTATTTTTTGCCCTGAGGAGAAAGAACTTTGGGATTTAGAGCACAAATCTGGTATTTCAGAGACACTTACCCTGCATCTGCTCTGGAGACTGAATGTTGAATGGCATCTTTCATCATTACCAGATAAGACTCCTGCTTTTCCTTATATTTCTACTGCTTTTGTGTTTGTACTGTGCGGATTGTTTTTTTTTTTTTATCTGTATATAAATGGGATTTTTAAAATATTTTTAAATAAATATATTTTAAATATTTTTTAAATAGATACAACTATTGTTGAGTTGATTAACTTTGTTAAAAATCTGTTTTATGCGTTTATGCAATAGGATATGATTGGCTTTAGTGTTGCCAATAATCTGGTTTCTAAAGTTAGAGATCCCACTGCCTGAAATTAGTTTTAATTGTATTTTTTTTAGGTATGTGGTGTGTTTAACCCAGTGGGCAAGAGTTATAACAATAACATTATTTTTTTAAGCTGATAAATGATAAATAAGGTGTTTAATGTTTAGAATTCAGGTAATAGTAATTTTATCATCAAAGACAACACCTATTTTTGTGTCAGCATCAAAAGTAATTTACAAAACTGATTTGATGCACAGAGAAATTCTGCAAAACCTTTGTGAAAATTAATGTCTGAATATGGGTAAAATTAAAATACTTAATAATAATAATGATGATGATGATGTCATCATCCTACATGGTGATAAAACATTTCCTCAGACCTATTAATACTATTTAATTAATACTAATAAAAATTTTTGCATTGTTGGGCCACAACTTGTAGCAAAACCTGTAGAGTGACTGGTTTAAAAAATAAGAAGATAAAGATGTGGATGCAAATATGCCAATGAAACTCTTTCACTGTACAACTGTTCTGTTCTAAGGCTAGCATGCTACAATGAATCCACTTTAGTAAAAGATGAAGTGAAAGCAACTGTATTTTCTTTGGTTTGAATTCAGAAGAAACTTACACACTACCTGCGAACACCTTAAAGGGATAGTTCAGACAAAACTGCAAGTAGTCATCATTTACTCACTCTTGACATGATCCAAACCCATTTGAATTGCTTTCTTCTGTTGAACACAAAAGTTGATATTTTGAAGAAAGCTGGAAACTTGTTTCTTCCATGGTATTTGTTTTCCCTTTTATGAAAGTGAATGGATATATGTTTTCAGCTTTCTTCACATTTTTTCTTTGGTGTTAAACAGAAGAAAGAAATTCAAACAGGTTTGAAACAAATGAAGAGTGAGTAAATAAATAGTACACTTTCATTTTTGGGTGAACCATCCCTTTAACGTCAGCACAATAGAGCCTGTGTAACACTAGTGTCACTGTGCAGGAAAGAACAGTTGTCTATTTGTTTATGCATGTATGTGAACACAAAAACAGGACAGGTGGATTGGCAGCTATGTCCTGCAAGCCATTCAGTTTAACCTCATTTAACACAAAGATGATGACCTCAATGCACCGAGCAGAGAATGAAGCTCTCAAAAACACCCTTTCATTTATCCACATGTGAAAGAAAAACCTAAAAACAATCTGTGACCTGCACCAACAAGCCTGTGAATTTCAACACTCATGATAGATGCATAAAAAATGTTATGAGCTGCAACTGCGGTATATTTAGGAGATGTTGCCATTTGATGATGAAGGGAAAGGGAGGGGTGTTTTCAAAATCATAGTCTAATCCTCCGATTTAGCAGCAGGGCTCTCATCCAGACTGAGGTTAGCAGTCGAGGCAAAGCGCATTAAGACGAGTGATTACATATTGCTCCTCCAGAACCATTTCCCACAAGTGAATCCATCAGGGAGAACTGCGAAGGACTGGCTAACTTTCAGAGGGATGTAGATGACCTAGATTCAATAGCAAAAAAAACCTGCTGCCAAAAGACAATGTTGTGAATTCCAGTTTGAGATGTCTCTGATCATGTGTCCTACTTCACAATCTATGACAGTTCACTGATAAGGGCCACTGTTTAAAGGGCCCTTTTCTTAAGATGAAGATAATAACACACATTTAAACAAAGAAACAAATATGTATAAACTCCCAGAACTATTGCTCATCCATCAGCTTTACAGTTATGCTCTTACATAAAAACATTAGAGTATTAGAGGACAGTTATGTAAAAGTGCAGGAATTCTCTATGGACCATGTTGATGCATCGTGAACACTCAAGAGGTTTAGACAAGTCCAAAACAAATGAAAATAAAAGGCAAATGAGAGGAGATTAGTAAAGATGTCTAATATCAAATATAAAAATTAGTTTTGAAAACAGCTCACAAAATAAAAGATAAGTTATGTAGTTATTTTGAAACTCATAAAGCAGCACCAGCTCGTGAGGCTCTTCAGCGAGGATCGCCACACCAACACTCATCACTTTTGCTCTTCAGAGTTTTACTGTAAGCTCTTAAAACTCCACCCATACACATGATTATGAAGAGACCGAATATTTAAGCAATGAAAAATAAAGTGTAGCAAAAACATAAGCGGTTATTTTCAACAATACCTTAAGCGATCCTGTCTTGTGTCATATTAACTTCTGCCGCGGAGTTCCGCCATTGACGCCCTGGCAACAGTAAAGAGCTCGAGGCACATATTTTCACTTTGATACAAACCCCTTATCCAATCAGAGGCCGCATCGCTGTGTTTTCCTCATGTCTACTGTCAGTTTTAGCCAATCAGATTATTTAACTTCTTCTGACCCCGCCTCATCTTTTGTTAAAAACCCAAAGCACACGAAGGCATCAGAGAAACGCAGAGCTCCCTGGCGTCAGACAAGTTAAGGTAACTGTGTAAATCACAAAACAAGAGCGATTGCCTTGTGTATGTTTATAAGTTGTGGAGAAGTACCAAAGTCCAACACTTTCAACAGAGATATTTACAGGCAACTTTATCAAAATGCGGAATACAAAACTTCTATGAAAGCAGACTTAATGGTTAAGTTGGCTAATATGTTTTATTTTGCGTTTTTCACCATTACGAAAATAAACCAATGTTTTGTTATGGTAACAATGTAGTTGCATGTTTATTGGCACATTGATTAAAATATATTTAACCACAGTTTTACCACAAAAACATATAGCTAGTGTAGCAAAATAATGTTTCATTTGTATTAAGTATGGTTTAGATAATATAGCCTTTTAAATAAAATCATAATAAAAAAAGAATATATATATATATATATATGACCACCTCATCTTTTGTTAAAAACCTAAAGCACACGAAGGCATCAGAGAAACGAAGAGCTCCCTGGCGTCAGA
>CAIGQV010016547.1:16599987-16610336 GCA_903798115.1 Danio jaintianensis | reverse complement strand
ATCCTACATCAGTTATATATACCACATCAATTAGGAATACACTAGGCAACTCAATGAATATATAAAAAATTAAGTTTACTATTATTATTTTTTCTGTCCAGAGTTTCATAATATACAAACCCTTAATTTTAGTATAGTCAGTTAGTAGCCTAGTGTATTCCTAATTGATGTGGTATATATAACTGATGTAGGATTATATTGCATAAATAATATTTGGAAGCCTATAATAAATTAGGTTGTCGACCTGGGAAGACAATGGGTGGGCATGGTTGGTACTGTGTGTGTAATTAATTTTAATGCCAAGCGTGCTTGCACACATAAGTAATTTTTTTTATAGTAATGATGCTTTCGGTGAACACACGTAAATACAACTCACTCACGTTTCTTCACATAATTCCCTGCTTTATTTGGAGTCACTACAGTGGAATGAATTGCCAGTTTCTCTGGCAATTGTTTTACACAGTGGTTGACCTTCCTGTCGCAATCACACACTACACACTCTCCCATACCCACACTACGGTCAATTTAGCTCTATACCAAATTCACCTATACCACATGTCTTTAAATTGTTGGGAAAGCCGGAGCACCCAGAGGAATCCCACGAGAACACTGGGAGAACAAACTCCACACAGAAAGGCCTCCTGGTCCAGCTGGGACTCCAACCAGTGACCTTCTTGTTGTGAGGTATGAATAGAAATTGAGCAATGTAAATATTTAAAATCTATTTAGAGATTCTCTGCATACAATTTACAGTGATGTGTGTATTAAAATAAATAAACAGAAGTGAGTACTGTACTACGCAGTGGAGTATTTAACAAAGAGGAAATTTGGACTCAGTTCATTAGAGACAATACTTGGGAGAAGAAACTGTTCCTGTGCCTAGATGTTCTATAGCCCAGTGTTCTGAGTCGCCAGCCAGATGGCAACAGTTCATACATTTTTTGGCCAGGGTGAGTGGAGTTTTTGATGATTTTATTTGCTCTTTTGCTCCTGAAGAGTGAGAAGGGGAGCAAAAACAATCCTCTCAGTTGTCCGTACTGTTCATTGTAATCTTCTGATGTCTGATTTGTGATATGTTCTAAATCGGACAGTTATTGTCGTGTAGACTTAACAATGTCCAATTAGAATTGTGTCAGCAGCTCTTGTTAAACCTCTTTATCCGGTGAAGGAAGTATTTTTTCAGTGACTTTTTTAGTCAAACACAGGTGCCTTTTTCATAGGTCAAAGTGGGACTCCAGCTTCAGGTCCTGAGAGAACCATGAGTGACTCCACTGTTTCTGCAGTGCTGTTGAAGAGGGTGAGTAGGGCAATGTTGTTCACAGTCATCTTTACTGTTTTGAGCCCATTCAGCTCCAGGTTGTTATGACCACAACAGACAAACTTCTTCTCTGCTTCCCTTCTGTATGCAGTTTCATCATCATCCTGGATGAGGACGATGACTGTGGTGTCATCTGCAAACTTCAGGAGATTGACAGAGGGGCCTTTTGCTGTGTAGACTGAGAAAAGCAGTGGTGGTGAGCACAAATCCTCTTGGTACGCCAGTGCTGATTATGTGGGGGATGGATATGAATTTCTCCAGTCCCCTAAAGCTGCTGACTGTCTGTCATGAAGTTGGCAATCCACTGACAGAGGTGGTTTCATTTAGACAGAAGGAGGTGGTGTGGAAGGCCAAACTGGATTCTCAAAAAAAGAAGATGGGGTGGGGTGTTCACATATTGCTAGATGTAGTACATTCCCATGTTGACTAGAATAGATCATCCATTTGCCGTTTTGTTCATTAGCATCTCCTCATGATATTGGAGAGAGGCACAACATAATTCTTCAGAACCTTTTCATTCACTGTTGCTTGCTGCCAGACCTCTGACAATATTCAAGAGACAGCTGAAATCTCTCTTCTGTACTGAACTCCAAACTGATTTTAATACCTCCTTATTCTAGCTTGTATTTTTCTAGCAGTATCTGAAAACTTTGTATTATTACCACTTCTTGTGATTATTTTCTTCTTTATGATGGATTGCTTCTATCCCTCATTTGTGGCTTCAGATAAAGGCTTCTTTTAAATGAATAAATGTAAATTCTTCTGTTATCTTTTGAGCCTTTTTTGCAAGTCAAACAGTGATGTATCTGGCTGCATGTGTGGCCTTCTTTCTGACTATATTATATTATATATATTGATATATATATATATATATATATATGTATATATTGATATATAAATTAACTCACATCTCATCTGTCCAAATGCTCTTGAAAAATCAGCCTTTTGTGTATATTTCGGCCCTATCTTGATACTATATTTTTGTGATTATTGTTGAGTCATGTTTAAGCTTTTCTTAGGAAATTCTCAGCGAATCTGAGTTTTGTGTCAGTTAAGCCATTTCTTTGCCCATTTTTACCAGTAGTAGAAATGTGCCTAATATTTATGTAGTTGAATAAAGAGTTTGCCACTTTATTTAGCAATTACACATTACCTTAGATTATTACTGTAATAATTAGGGGTTACTTTACTTGGAAATATGCTTGGAAATATCAGAATATCTAGTGGCCGCATAATTATGCATGCATTGGACCCACTCAGAGAGAGAAACAGTAAAATAATAGAAAAAAGAATAGCAGCTCATTGCTAGGCATTTGCCCTGAAACTTAACCCAGACAGTATAAAAATGTCAAAATAAAAGTCTGCATGAAAGTGTAAATAAACAGAAAAAGAAGTGGGATCACAAGATACAATTTCTTGAATATAGTCACAACTGCTAATTCACAAATATGTTTTTACGGTGTATGTGAATATTTAAGAATAATTTCTGTGGTGTTTTCAGTGACTGTTTAATGTTAGAGTGTGTTTGCAGTTTAATCTGCTACCATCAGGGTATGTGTTTATGTGTGGACATTCACCATTGATTGGTTTTAGTAGCTGCTTTTTGTGGACAATGAAAATAGTCTAATGTTATTTTGTCAACATTAAATTATGGGTATGTAACAATATGAAACTACAGTATATAGCCAGCTTGATAAAGTACTGGTAGCACAGCACTTCAGTTTTAGTACATAAATATGCTGTCCATCTGTCAGTTTTCAGAGCATAATAAGCTCTCCTCAGTCCATCAGCAACAGTCTTCTCCTCGCCAGCTCCATTTTCACTGGCTTAAGATATTCTGCCCTATATACAGAAGCTGTCTTCATCTGTTGGTCTTTTAAGAGGGGAACAGCTTGAGTTGAACCTCATCAGTCCTTTTTTACCTATAGGGAGCCAAAAACCACTGTATCAATTCTGAAGTGCTGTAACAACAAAATCATGTTTATTCTTAAAGAGATAGTTCTGTAAAATTCTGTAATCATTTGCTTACCCTTCACTTGTTCCGAACCTGTTTGAGGTTTTTTTTCTTCCGTTGATCGTGATGGAATTTTTTTTATATCGATGATCATATATTGATGATTGACAACTACATATTGGTATTATAGATTGATTAAGGTTTTGCTAAAGTAAATGTCAAATGCATTATAATCACTGTGTTATTACAGCCATGTGTAATCTACTGGTTGTTTAAGAGTTAAGGAGCTGTAGAGAAATTCTTATCTGAAACATTGTCTTTAAAAACGCCTGTGAGCCAATCCTTTGGATCTTTTAGCTCACAGAGTTTTTCCTGCTATTGAACTCAATGGTTACAGGTTTCCAGCTTTCTACAAAATATCTTCTTTTGTGTTTAAAAGAAGATGAAAACCTCAAACATTTAGAACAAGTGAGATGAAGTGATATATGATATTTTTGGTTTCAGAGGTGAAGAATACAGCCTGTCACTTCCCGCTGTATTCACTGAATTCTATGTGCAAATATTTGACAGCTGAATTGTAAAGTGCGCAGTGAACACTAGAGGTCTGCGAGATGCGTGATTATGGCATTGTAGAGCTGATTTTTCTGTTATGTAACACTGGATGGCGCTGAATCACAATCCGCAAACACTGAAATGTCTGGATGGAGTAGGCCTACGTGTCTGGAGCATCTTATGTTTGAAGTGAAACTTCATGTTGGAAAAAAGACACCAGAGCAGCACAATTCCTATGTTTGCTTTTATTTATTTATTTATTTATTTATTTATTTATTTATTTATTTATTTATTTATTTATTTATTTATTTATTTATTTAACATTTTTAAATGTTTAGGCAAAGTGTTTACTGCTAAATCAACTGAACATGGTGGCATTAGATTAGATATTATATTAATTAATTATATCTATTTTAATCAAATTTTCATAACTACTAAGCATTTTAGTTTGGAATAGTAATTTTCAATAAAATGACTAAGCATGTTAAAGATTCAAATTGTGTAATTATTTACTCTCATGTCATTCCAAACCAACACCTCCCCAGCCGCCCTCCATCACCCAACCCCTCCCGTGGCACTAATAGCTGATTTCAATATATATATATTTTTTTTATTAATTAGTATATTTATTTTCATTTATGTTTGTGTATCTTCTGTCTACTTATTTGTCTGTCAATGAGTGAGGATTGATTTCCAGACAATTGGAAGCTAAACCGTTTTTGTCACCATGGACAGACAATTAAAAAATCTGTTTTTATGTTCCACAAAAGATGATTGGAATAACTGTATATTATGACAAAACTTTTTGGGTAAACTGCTCCTCATATGCTTTGGGTTATGAGATCAGTTGTTTTCAAATGTTTGTAATTTCCAAAAAATACTTAAAAAGTGCATAGCATTTTTAAGGTGGTAAATCAAGTGTTAAGTGTCTGCGAAGAGAACATGACAGTCATGACTGGATCCTGCTCTGAAAGAGAGTCATTGTGCTTTGACTTAAGGCTCCCCATCTAGTAAAGACAATAACTCTGGCTGGGCATTCAGGGAACAGTTTTGTTTTGCAGGCTTCATGCAGCCAAACACTTTTTGTACCCTACTTTGTAATCTTCAGGCTCCTTCAATCTGAAAAACTGACAGCCTTTGCTGGGTCTGAAAGGGAAGCAAAACAAAACTGCAAATGTTATTTTATGTCTTGTGTTTGTGTGTTTTTCATCCAATATAAGTGCAAGATGACAGCATTCCTTTAAACTAACTAGTATCTATTCGTTTACAAGTAAAAAACGCCTTAAAACAAGGTTCTATTAGTTAGCCTTAGTTTATGCCTTATGGACTATAATTTTTATATTTGTTTTTATTTCATTATTTCGTAAAAAACAGAGCCTGTTTATTTAATTAGCCCATGCATTATGAACATACAATTGTAATTTATTACTAGTATTTAATAAAAAATTAACTAACATTTAACAATGCTTCTTTAAAAAATTTTTAAGAAATAATCCAGTGACTAAGATTTTCACCTTCAGCTACTCATTAGAATTCTAGCAAATTGTAGTCATTTGTTTTTTTCATTAAGACTGATGTAGACTTATCTCACATGAACATGAATTAAGGTTAATAGAACTATGTTGTTCAGTTTTAGTTCATAAATAATTTAAACTCATGTTAACCTAACCTTAGTGTAAGTTGTTTAATTAAAAAAATCAATTTTAGTGTTTAATATAAGGTATTAAATTAAAGCTTATGAGTATATTTCAAAGTTGTTTTTTTATTCTTGTAATTGTTTGATGTAATTGTTTTTCCTTTTGTGATTCTTTGAATACATATCAGAGTAAAAGTATTAAGTAAAACCTACTCAATTTCTGACACTGGTGTTCCCATCATGAAGTTTTCATTGTACACATCGATTTTGTTATGACATTTGGAGTTCCTTTTCTACTCAAAATGACCCAATCCTACTAAAATAACAATGATCATTAATGTCCTTGTATATTCTATGTACAAAGTGTAGTCACTGTGTTTAGTTAGTACTGTTGTTACTGTATTTTAATGTGTGTAAGCTATATAGACTTTAAAACCATGGCTTAACTTATCACTGCACTGTGTGAGTGAAACATTAAAAAATGAAATCTTGCAAAGTAAATTTCAAACAAAAATTACTCAACAAAGTTAATGTCATATTTACCTATAGTTAGTCATTGCATGCACAAACTTTTCTGAGTGAAGACCAACTGACTTTTCTGAGTGAAGACCATTTTTTTGCTAGTGAAAAAAAATGCTTAAACTGATTTGTTTCTTTCTTCAGTTAAGACTGAAAAAAACTGCACGATTTTTTACAAATAATAAAGCCTATAGCAGCATAAATTAAATAAAGAAATGTATTTAAAAACAATGAAATTGGTTTTCATCTACAGTGGACAGGTGAGGTATATCTGTCCTCCTCTAATCCACCTTTTTGGCAGAATCAGTTCCCAGTGCCAGCTACAGGGCAAGGCTTGTTTTGAACAGCGTGTCTTACAGCAATGCATGAATGTAGTCTGGTAGCATGTGGCTGTCAGCACTGGAATAGGGGGGTGTTCCTACACTTCGGGTCCGCCCTCTGGATGAAGCGGAGCCATTTACCACAGCAATGTCAGCCCAATCCACGACTGGGGAAACGCACATCGCACGCTCCTAGTGTAGAGCCGTCGCAGCGCAGAAAAATAACGGTGCGCGAACCACGGAGCGATGGCACCGCCGACCGATGCGTCCTCAGCCTCACGAATCCCAGGAAAAGCCGCTCCAGGGAATTTAAAGCAACATTGATTTCTTGGCTGCATTTGAATGCATCACATCAACTCCGCTCACCCTACGAAAACGTGATTAGTGCCGATTTATCTCATGATGGCTTTCTAGAACCGCTACGCAGACTGAAGATCAGATTTGATCCATCACCGATGCGTTAATTGCAAGTCCGTCGCTGTTCTTGCTTATATTAACTTCTCGACATCGGGATAAAAACATCTGTGGTTGATAGAAGCAGCTGCACCAGCTCTATAGTATTCGAGCATCCTTCCGCGAGTGTGCATCATCATCACCACCACCACCATCATCATCATCATCATCATCATCGCGCCCTGCAGCTCCATCGCAAGAGGGAGGATCCGCAGAGGAGCTCTCCGGGCAACACTGCTCACACATTCAGAGGATGCTTTGGATGTAAAAATTACTAACCATGGGGAAAGATCAGGAATTACTTCAAGCGGTGAAGACTGAGGACCTGATGACGGTGCAGAAGCTCCTGCAGAGGCCCAAACCCGGGAAAGCAAGTAGGGCTTGATTTGAAAAATGATTATTATTGTTTGCAATGTTGTCATGACTGATAGTAGAGGGAGGAGAGATCGTGAGGAGTTGCATACTCTGTGCTGAGAACACTTGCACTACCCTTTAATTGTGGGTAGAGATGTTTTCAGTCAAGCATGTGTGTTATATTGGACGTCCTCACCAATTAAGCTTCTTAACTGGCTTTACCAGTCATCTTGGTAAACATTTTGGTTTTTGGTGGTCCACCAGCTTCGACCACCATAAGCCAGTCTGGGAATGCTTTACTGGTCTAAGCTGTTGTTCCCCCCCCCCCTCCCCCCAGCAAGATGGTTCTCAGTGTTGGATACTGTGATGTTACAGACTGTCATGTGATTATGGGGCTCCACTGGTACTGATATACAACACATCTGCTTCAATACAAGGTTGTTTTTCAGTTATCAGTGGATATTGAAAGCTCTGATTTGCAATCTACATGTTATTCTGTGCTGTTATTCTACCCACTCTCATGCCATCCAAGATGTAGGGGAAATTCTTTTCAGTATGACATTTAACAATATTTTGATTAAATGTTGATGATTTTCGTTGATTCATAAAATGCAAGTAAACTGCCACTTTGACATATGTGGGGAAAGAAAAATTAATACCTCTGGCTCTTGACATTGCAATTGAGGTCTATATGAAATGAAATGATTGGTTTGTGCAAGAAGCAGATATTATTGCAACATTATTACCATTAATTGACACTCAACTAACGGTCCTGAGCGTGTCCGACCATGGCTGTCTGGTGCTTTCTTTCCAGTAATGACGTGTGTGTGAATGAAAACTCACACATGAGCTGGTGCTGTTTGTTTACAGAGGTGAAGGAGGATGTGTGTTGTAATAGTAATTCTAGTGGTAGTTGTGCTTGTGTGACATTTCCATGAATAATCTTAACATTGATCAACACGCTTGGAACCATTTGCAGAGTTTGTGGATTAAAAGTAATATTGTTTTAAATGATGTTTTGTATCTTGCACAGAATAATTATCTCACTTCATAATTTATCAATGTATCATCTGGAGCCTGAGTGATTAAAGAGACAGTTCATCCAAAAATTTAAATTTACCCCTCCAAACCTTTATGAGTTTCCTTTTTCTGTTTACCACAGAAGATATTTAAAAACTGTGAGAAACCTGTAAACATTGACTTCCATAGTAGTAAAACGAATCTCATGGAAGTTAATGGTTACAGGTTTTGAGCCTTTTTCAAATTAACTTTGTTAAACAAAAAAAAAAAGAACTTTGAACCAGTTAGTGACTAGTGAAGGATGAGTAAATGATGACAGAATTGTCAGTTTTGGGTGAACTATCCTTTTAACGTTGCTGGTGCCGTTTACTTGCATTTTGTATATCAAGAACCACAGATTTTTGGTTGAACTGTCCCTTTAACAAATGCTATTTGTTCATAAAATAAGAGTTACGTAAATCTCATTTGGCTTGTTTTGGAAATAAATGTCTATCAAGTGGCAGAAACATCAAGACGCAGCTGTTTGGTGACCATGAAATGTTTTATATAACCGAGAAATGGAAAAAAACAATTACCACTTCAGAAGGCCCACTGAAAACCAGCTTTGCTTAGCAGGTTCACGTCATCGACTGAAAAGCAAGTGTGAACATTTAAATGCCCACCTGGATTGAGCTTCGCATGAACACCTCAAACTGAGGTGACTGAATTGTTCTGGTCTGCTTTCTATCTCCTCCGCCACATCTGTGACATTATCAGCGGCGTCTCACACAACAGCTCGACTGAGATTTCTTTGTCTTACATGCCTGTCTGCGCCGAGCTTGTTTGGATTAGAATAACCCTAAGGGCTGGAGGCAGAGAGCCACAACCGTCACGACGCTCTTCTGAGCACCAGGCTGTGTCTCGGCACTCGTCTGCTTTCCCCCCTCTGCCTGTTCTCCTGTGTGGCATACACATACACAAACACACACGTACACTCCTGCCTGGCTAAACACTGCCCCCTGTAATGATGGGGTGAACGAGCATGAGGTGCGTCCACATCACTGCACTTTCACAATAGGAGTGGGAGAGCGAGCTGCCAGTGAGCTTCATCACTTGGCTTCGTGCCACAGAAGCAACATGTAGATGTATGTTGTAAACGATGACAGCATTTGGCACTGAATATGTGTGCGGTAAAAACACTGGCTCTGATCTTGGAGTATTTTGTCTGTTATAGGTGGTTATTTCAGCTCATGGTTGATTTTGTTGACTCATATTATGTGTGTTGAGTTCACGTGTTCATGTAACGTAGTCGCACTTTGCAGACAAGTTACTTTTTCGCACACAAACAATGAATCTGGGTCTTCAAACAGAGTGATATGCCTTTGTGAATGTGTTGGTTAGCCTTTATGTAAAGCTCCACCTCTGTATTGGAAACACAAAGCTACCCAGAAGCCAATTAGTTCCAGTCACAGCAACTGCAGACTCCTGCTTGACAGTGATTGGTTGGGCTGGATGCCGTCTGGCTTCTGTAACAAAGTTTTAGTCAATTGACTAAAATATAGTACATGCATTTGTTTTGTACTGCAAAAATCCTGTTATGATAAAATCATATCTTATGATACTATTGAGTACAGCTTTAAACAGCTGAGTGGCTAAAAGCAAGACCTTTTGGTTTAAAACTTTGAGAATATTTTGACATGAAGATTTTAATAATTCATAGAATTGGTCTGTTTGACTAAAGACAGCAAAGTTGTTCCTTTTCACACTTGTAGACATTTTGACCATGAATTCAGAGAATATTTCTGGCTACTTTAGTACTTTTACATTAGTGCAGCATTTAATTTCTTTACAATTAAATTATTTGACAGTGAACAGGAGTAGAAAAGGATATAGTGGCAGGGTTGTGCTGTAGGATTACAGTGATTATTTGTGTCTGCATTACGGTAATCTCACATTTCTCTATGACAAATTTAAAGATTAATTGTAATAGTGTAATGTCCTGTGCTGATGCTTATCTTCCAAGCATGCATTGTGGGATTAATACATAATTCAGTTGCATTTGTGTTCTATATCTGTTGGATTCTATTGCTATCTATTGAATGGTATATGTATCTTTCAATCTATTGACTGATCTTCACTATCAGCCATTAATTTTATCTGTCTGTCTGTCTGTCTGTCTGTCTGTCTGTCTGTCTGTCTGTCTGTCTGTCTGTCTGTCTGTCTGTCTGTCTGTCTGTCTGTCTG
>CAIGQV010016547.1:16587053-16599887 GCA_903798115.1 Danio jaintianensis | reverse complement strand
TATATATAGATATAGATATAGATATTCCGCCTGTTGAATGTTCAGTCTTTCTGTATTTACGTCCATCTGTGGTTTGTTCTGTCTATCAGCTGTTTTATCTGTCATTCTGACTGTTGATTGTTCTGTTGATCAGTCATTCTTTCTATCATCCTATCATTTGATCAATGGTTTGTTCTGTCAATCATTTTGTCAATTGTTTCATTTTCTGTGGACCTATGGATTGTTTTATAAATCGATCTGTATCTGTTTATCTATCAGTTGTTCTACAAATAATTTCATCTGTTCTCTCTACGAACCACTATCTATATTTCAAACTATTATTCTGTTGTTTTATGCATCATTCTGTAACTCAATCTATTAATTTAAAAGAGCATACATGTATCTTTAAGAATTATCGGCAGTATGAGAAAGTGAGTTTAGAAAACATCATAAAACATCCTCCAAAAAGTAAAACGAAGCTGCTGGGCCCAGCTCATATTTGCTCTCACTGCCAGTCAATATTAAGACAGTGGCTTGGAGCCCTGTAGCTAATCCAAGTAATCATTACTTCCACTGCTTAGTGTGATGATTGAATTACAGTGCAGATGGCTTTGAGTGGGTCGCACAGAAAGAGAGAGGGAAAGAAAAGAGGTAAGAGAGCTGTGAGGGGAAGAGAAGCAGAAATAAGACATAGTGGAAAGACATCAGTTACACCGACACAGTAGAGCATTCACAAATCACTGTATAGTTGGCCATCTTTGGGGGATTTTAGTAATGAACACGACGCTTGTGCAGATGTCTCACATTGAAGGGTTTTGTTTCTCAATGAGGTGAACCTGTTTTTCTGCTCATTTATCTGCAGAACTGAGCTCTGCGTTTTGAGGTGTAAATGTGTGTATGAGCCCAGAGGGAGATGGATTGGAAAGAGTGTTTCCAGACGATATCTGCACAGCATTTTTCCACGAATTCAGCACATTCTCTACCTTTTCCACGAGCAGAAGCCTACAGAAACCAACATCTGGAATACAGTATATCTTATTTCAGTAAATTGCTGATTGGTTTCATTAGCACAAAGCGAGTGGAACATTGCAGAGCGTGACTTGAAATACTGATGAAGACATGACGGGGACGGGTTATCCATTCTCCACCTCTACAACCTGTTCACATATCCCAGCAGCAATTAGAGACGAGCTATTTTCGCAGTAGAAACATATGGGGTCCCTAAGGGGGAAAAAACTCAGATCGTTGTAGGCCTCACTCATTCTGCTTTCCTCTGCTGGCTTGATTCTGGAGTTTTGGAATGAAATAAATCTGGAGAGAATAAACGCTGTAGGGGCGAAGTGCTAGATTGATGGATGACTCTCAGCTCACCAAAGTAATGATACTGATGAAATTGGTAGGATGTGGTTGGAGGATTTAAAAAATCTGTATATTCATAAGCTCAGAGTTAAACGGGTTAGTCAGAGGGTTGGAAATCCTCTTCAGCGGGTCTGAATGGAGGTTTACAGTATCTGCGTGACCATCCAGGACAAGAATGGGAGTGGTTGAAATCACATGATCTATTGAAAGTCCGTAGATTATGTAATAAGATTATGAGTTCGGTGGCCAAAAACTCAAAAAATGTCATCTAGGAGATTTTATTTTTTATATGTAATAAAGTAAAACAATAAGGTGCATACAAGATTTTTGGCACAAGTGTTTAGGTGTAAAAGTTTATTTTTCTAATTCTTTAAAATAATTTTTCCTGCGTGTATATAGAATAGTTTAGATGAGGTTATTTAGCATCGTACCAAAAAACAGAAAACAAAAAGACATTTACCATACTGAATTTAAACTAAATGTGATAAAGTAAAATCATAAATGTCCTATCAAATTACTCCTAAATTATTGTCCTGATATATTTCCTGAATAATGAGCTGATATAAAGGAATTTTCTGAAGTCATCTCAAGGACATGGAAACCTAGAAACAATAGAAAAATCTTTGAATTTAAGCCAGATTAAATTTCTTTTTCTGTTAGTATCTCATAATGTATGTGAAGATCATTTGGAGGGACATCCAGACTCGAAAACATACTGTCTTTTGTTTGTTTTACATTTTTCTAGATTCATTTTTTCAGTTTTTAGTGCTCCATTTTAAAGTTTAAAATGTATTTTTATAATTAAAAACATGGCAAATAAATTGAAATCACAACCCTAACCATAAATTGCAGAACATGCAGACTTCATATTATTCATTCATTCATTTTCTTTTCGGCTTAGTCCCTTTATTAATCTGGGGTCACCACAGCGGAATGAACCGCCAACTTATCCAGCATATGTTTTACACAGCGGATGCCCTTCCAGCTGCAACCCATCACTGGGAAACATCCATACACACCCATTTACACACATACACTACGGACAATTTAGCTTACCCAATTCACCTATATTGCATGTCTTTGGACTTGTGGAGGAAACCGGAGCACCCGGAGGAAACCCATGCAAACACGGGGAGAACATGCAAACTCCACACAGAAACGCCAACTGACCCAGCCGAGGCTTGAACCAGCGACCTTCTTGCTGTGAGGCGAACATGCTACCCACTGCACCACCGTGCAGTCGGACTTCATATTATAAACTTTTAATTTTAATAATCATACACACTAGTCCATATCATAACCTAATTATGTGCACAGCACTACTTTTATTTATTCATCCAAAATCTATCAAAAGCCATGACAAACTGAGTCATATAACTATCTAACTTTATTTATTATAGGATTCCATGATTCCTTTATTTTTCACATCACTGGACCCCACATCAACTAACACTTACAGCATTTATTAATTTAGGTTAATGTAAACCCGTACTGCTCTTCATTGCTTTTTATGTTCATTCATAATATATTGTTAATTACAGAAAGTTAATTGATATTACTCGAAATCGAAAGGCATGTGTATGCAGAAATTAACATTAAAGGCATTAACATGGAAGAATGTTGATGAACATAACTGAAAAGGAATATTGAGAAGGGGGCGGGACTTTCTTTTTTAGCATCATTCACTATTAGCAATTTAACGGTAAGATGAGCGTGGTTAAGAATATTGTGGCTGAAGTGTTTTTGGCAAATTTAGATTTCACATGGATTTTAAACACGATTAAAAGCTTTAAAAGTATGGTTAATTGTGTCATGTTGCATCAACTGGGCGGCACAGTGGCTCAGTGGTTAGCACTGTTGCCTCACAAAAGGAAGGTCGCTGGTTCGAGTCCCGGCTGGGCCAGTTGGCATTTCTGTGTGGAGTTTGCATGTTCTTCCTGTGTTCGCGTGGTTTTCCTCCAGGTGCTCCAGTTTCCCCCACAGTCCAAACACATGCGCTATAGGTGAATTGGATAAACAAAATTGGCTGTAGTGTATGAGTGTGTGTCTGAATGTGAGTGTGTATGGGTGTTTCCCAGTACTGGGTTGCAGCTGGAAGAGCATTCGCTGTGTAAACGTATGCCGGAATAGTTTGTGATTCATTCCTCTGTGGCAACCCCTGATAAATAAGGGACTAAGCCAAAGCAAAATGAGTGAATGAAGGAATGTTGCATCAACTATTAAATTGATCAATATTAATTTTCATCAATATACTTTTATTGTAAAGTGTCATTGTTTTATCTTTAGAAACAAAAGATAATTTTGGATTTGGGGATAGTATACGAAATAAATCAGGTATCACTTATCGTGTGTGTAAAAACACAATAGTTCACTAAAATGTCAACCAGCCATTCGGGTTTTTTTATCTTTGTCCCCCTGAGCATTTACATTCAGAGCACATGACCTTAATCTGGAGCCCTGACCCACATAATCCTGAAGGTAGAGGGTGGGTCGCAGGACTCTTAAGAACATTAAATGCTGCTGATTCCTCTCAGCGAGATCCTCAACGGCTCTGGTACCAATAAATGTGCTTATCACTATCACTATGATCAGACTCCCCTGCACAGTGCACATTAAATCTGTTTACGTTTCGTTATAATAGCCTTAAGTGGGTAATTGTCATTTTGATGATAATCCTGTAGTATTCATACAGCAAATCTCAGCAAACTGATAGTTTGAAGGGCTAAAAAAAATGGCCTTGTACAGTTTTAAAAGTCTGTAAAACCTTGTGACCATCATTATGAGAGGTGTGAAGAGAAACAGAGGACGAGGCTGACAGCTGTTATGTAACTCAACACAATGTTGGTTGTGGGTGGACAGAGAGAGAGAAAGAGAGGCTGGAAAGTGGACTGTGGATTTTGTCATTTCTTATATTCTGCAGTGCTAAAGGTCATTACATGAAAACTAACACACACACATTTACAACGGATCTTTCAGTCCATAATATTGTAGTAATATTAACGTACTGTAAACTTAGTAACTAAATCATTTTGACTAAGGTATGTTTAAAAAAACTGAAAGAG
This sequence comes from Danio jaintianensis, assembly GCA_903798115.1. Lineage (NCBI taxonomy): Eukaryota > Metazoa > Chordata > Actinopteri > Cypriniformes > Danionidae > Danio > Danio jaintianensis. Next base: position 16,595,487 of record CAIGQV010016547.1, on the reverse strand, counting down.
TACTGCTAACAATACTAACTTTGTCATCTGAATAAACATAAACAAAGAACATTGATCACACACTTACCAGTTCTGTTGAGACAGTACAATCAACACGAACTGGAACTGCATCTTTTTAAAAAGGAGACGAGCGGCAAATCCGAATTTCACCATTTTCAGAAACTAAAAGCTCTTGGGTAAAAAATGCTCCTTACAAGCATATTTTTGTCACGTTTTAGCAGACCACTGTAATCTTCTTCCACTTGTTTTAATTACGGTTGACAACACAACGTGGCATCTCTCTGAACAGTGTAACAGGTAAAAACAGTCCTCGAAGCTATCATGCATATTAATGAAGTTGCGCCTCATTCACAATAGAGCGCGCTGATTGGTTCGAACCAAGTCTTTCTCATGAATTAATGATGAAAACTCAAAGACGTCACGTTGTACCAGCCGGTACAGACATCCAATCTCCATGCTGGATTTTACACAATGATCGCATGGCCGTGACTTAGCTTCAAATTTTCTTTTCAAACCGGAAGAACGAATTTGCTCGAAATAACGCAAAAAGAGCCAATTGTCACTTTTTTGTGAAATATATGTGTCCTAATAGTGTTTTTAGCAACGTGGGACACATATATGACTGTCTCAAAAAATGTGTTTTGGTGTTTTGTGACCCTTTAATATGTATTGTCAGTTTGATTGATGATGAAAGTTGAGATGACTAGGAAAGTTAAGTTGATTCAACTAAAAATTAGTTTTTTTACAAAGTAGTTATGGACTCTTTGAAATTGTGTGAAATCTTCATTTTATAATTTTTCATGAACATCAATCCTTTGAAATAAGATGTTTTCTGTCTTTGGAAGATCAATCGATTGTTGTTAGTTTTTATTTTGTTTTATGTGTCAGTTTACTTTAAAGTATAAAGCTATAATTAATAAAGCTTGTGGTATTTTACTTTTAAGTGACTTGCTTCTTAGGCAACACGTATTTATCACTTGTTTATTTAATTTCAGTAGCACAAATGATTGTTTTAAGATAATTTATTCATTAATGTTTTGTGTTTAATCAGTTTCCAATGGATAAAATAAAGCACTTTTTTCACACACCCAGTTTTACTCTGAAATATGATCTATGCAGTCACTACACTCTTGCTTAAACTTGGACACACATGCACAATATTATTATTATTATTATTATTATTATTAGTTTCTAACATCTATGACTGTGGAAGAGTCATTCATCATATATTCCTCACCGCAAATAAACAGATTTAATGAGTGACTCACTAAGGGTGACTCAGTAAAGCCAAAGTTACTGAAAATAAAGAATCTTGAGAGAAACAGAGGACCTTCATGTCCAGATGTTGGATTGGGCTGAGCTGACCGACACACAGCTGTGTGGAGAAATGAGAAACAGTGCAGATGTCTCTGTCTGGAGGCCATATCTGCTCATATGCAGCAGACCAACAGATCGCACATCCAACAAACCTGAATCCATCTGATCCACACAGACTCAGCCATGATTAAAGATCCTGTCTGGAGTGCGAATGAGGAGGTTTGGCTGGATATATGGCCTCACAGGAGTGTAGCAGCCATTATAAATGAAGGCAAAATGTCCATAATTTTGGGGATTCAAGATAAATGTGTACTAAATCAGTTATTAAAGAATGTTATATTATAAATTAGATTTGTATGCGATAATAATTAATGAAATAACAATACAAAATCAACTTTAGCCGGGTTTCTATTCTGATGTAAAGCAAATATTTTCAAAATCTGCAAAAAAAAGGACAAAATCCCAAATGCAGATTAGGTGTATTTCCATCAAGTTGACGGGGGTATTGGTAACCAAAAGTAAACAAGGCAAGCGTAATGGAGACAGCTGATTAGTCATGTGGGTGTAATGTTTGCTACATCATAGTATTTTCCTATTATTAACATTAACCCTTTTTCAAACCCTAGTCCAAAACCAACTCAGGCAAGCAAAACATTTTCTTTTGCAAATTAAAGGTCCCATGAAATGAAAATAAAGTTTTTTAGATGTTAGTAATCAATGTTGTTAGTTTTTAGGATATCTATATGCTCGTGCGCACCAAAACTATGACAAAATCTGCTTTTAGGAGATATATAACTGATACAAACATGTAAAGCTTTTAGTTTGTCACTTCCGCCTAAATGGATCAACGGTTTTATTCACGTCACCTCAAACGTCAGTTTCTCAGCAAATCGTGATCGATCAAATGCTCTCTAGTCTCTGACATGCCCCGCCCTCTTCACGACGCTTCACATTTGATGCACTTGAGCTCAACCACTCTCACTGGCAGAGTGGTGATAAAACAAAATGCTATTGGTGTAATTTTTTTAAAAGGGGAGGAAACTACTTTGTCTCACCCTCTCTTTAAATGCACATTTCAAAGCACTTCACGGGACCTTTAAGGCATTTATATTTTAAATTTGGCATTTCCGTCACTCGGTTCTTATGCGATGCTTCCAAATGTGCATTAACACAGGGTAATGAAAACCTAGCTATTGATAATATTAATAAATGTTTCTTAAGTCGAATGATTTCTGAATGATCACGTGACACTGAAAACTGCTGAAAATTCACCTTTGCCTCAGAAGAATACATGACGTTTTAATATATATTCAAACAGAAAAATACGTTATTTTAATTGATAATTCAGCACCGATCTCATGAGGAAATGTAACTATTTTAATAATTGTCAGAAAAGTGGCTAATTCCTACAAATTCATATGACGTTTTTTTTTAAATAGATATGTCACGTGCCCCCAAACCTACCCCTAACCCTACCCCTCATTGGCGGATGAGCAAATTGAAATAATGTGTACAAATGAGATCATACAAATTAACACGAATTAGCCACTAAATCAAAATGTTATGAATTGCCATGAGTTAGCGTAGTATAATTATATTTCAGAATATTGCTGTTTATACTGTTGTCAAAGCATCTATATATTCATAGAACAATATTGTGTCACCTTAATTTAATTTGGGTAGCTGCAGTGCAAAAGAAAAATGAACATTGGAGATGGGTCTGTCACATTGCGTTATAGGAGAAGCACCAAATATTAAGTTATGCTGTGAAGGTTCATAGCAGGTGGGCCAGTTCGGGGAACATCAAATTTTTCTTACAGATTTTCAGACATACTGTCATAATAATAGTCTCCCATACATTCTCCAAGACTGTCGTCCCTGCTTTCCTAGCTCCCGGCTGTAAAATCCTTTCATTTTATGAGTTTTTTCCTTTTAAATAAACCTCTTGCTGCTCATCAGATCACACTTTCCCAGAGGGGCGAGTGGAGTCAGGCATTTGTCTGCGCCACGGACTCAGTCTGTTGAGGAAATGGACGTTTCTCCCCCCTCGTGACATTAATCTTTCTCCCAGTGTAGCTCCAAGTTATTTCAATCCAATCTACTCTGTGAATTAATTCTCCCCACTCAGGGCCACGTTTAATAAATCATAACTCACACTTTGTGTTAAATCAGTCACGGGCATGGCCAAGGTTTCAACTCTGAACTGTTTTCTTTGCCTATATTCTCTTTTAGTGATAATGAATTTTCTGATGCATTCCTGATGATGTCATATATCACATCCCTATCAGGCAAATGGAATAAAAACATGCTTTCCAAAGCTTTTCTTTTCCATTTGATGAAACCTCATTCCTTGAAATAGTAATGAGCATTTTTTTAAATCATAGATTTTCCAATAATTTTGTACAAAGGTGAATTCTTGTTTGACCTTTTTATTTTTTGTCAGAGAAAACACTTGCGTGTAATGATGGATCTAATTGTGCTAAAAACATTTGGAATGCCCTTTATAATCAGTCTCTAGTCTAGCCAGAGCTGCGTCTCTGCACTGAACGTACAGAAACATGTCCTAAAGCACATATTTATATTTTTCTTCCACAGTAGTCAAAGATCATGTAGATGCTTTGATGAGAACAATCAGTACGTTGTTTGCATAAAGACTTTTCTTCATGTTGTTTGAAGTTGATTGTAAAAAAGAAATTGTGGAGGCAGTGCAGACACAATTACCAATTACCACACCATTATCAAAAATGCATTTCCTGATGTGTAATAAACTCACATGACTTTGCCTCAGATCAAGACCGATCAAGTGATTGGTCAGAGGCTTTTGGTCTAACCAGCAGAAAATGATTTGCTTGAATGACCCACAAAACAAACTTGACATCATCTGCCTCTGAATACAAAGAATGGTGACTGTACTTGCATTTGTTATTTTGTATGTTTTTGCATATGGCAGCAGTCATTTATTATGAAAACAGAAAAAGATAAAGAAAATAGAAATAGACAAAAGATCATTTGGCAGTGGTCATTTTGTTTTCTTGGACATTCATTCCTTTGGCTTAGTCTCTGATTTATCAGAGGTTGCCACAGCGGAATGAACCGCCAACTATTCCAGCATATGTTTTACACAGCAGATGCCCTTTCAGTCGCAACCCAGTACTGGGAAACACCCATACACACACACACACTTACACACACACACTCATACACTACGGCCAATTTAGTTTATTCAGTTCACCTACACCGCATGTCTTTGGACTGTGGGGGAAATCTGAGCACACGGAGGAAACCCACGCGACCTGGGGAGAACATGCAAATTCCACACAGAAATGCCAACTGGCCCAGCCGGGACTCGAACCAGTGACCTTCTTGGTATTAGGCGAGAGTGCTAACCACTGAGCCAACGTGACACCTTTCTTGGACACATGAGATGGAAATGCTCCTTTATTCACAGGTTACAAATACGATAATCAAAGATGCAACTTTGAATGGAAACATAGCACTTGAGTCATTGTACTATGTACTATTGGTTTCTAGTAGACATTCATACTCCACACTGTGGTATTTTACCATATCTGCACAACAGCTGCTTCTCATTCGCATAAAGTTTGTTGCTGCTTCTGTCATCAGAAAAACTGTCCAGGCACTTTGTCTTTGCACATCTCGGTCAGCGTGAAATCCCCTTTAAGACATAATCTCCTGTCATTTTGATTCTTCATAGCGCTTTAATAGAATTGGCAGGAAGAATTAGCTTCATTGGCTTCTCTCAGCACTGACACTGATGAAATGCACTGCAGATCCTCTGCAAGTTAGAAAACAGAGCTTTGTGTTTCTGTGGAAACGCTGTTGAATTTTCCAAAGATTAAGCCATTATGATGGTTTTTCATACATGATCATAATACATCCTATTTTATTAAAATGCATTTTTCCATACTGAATGTGGCTACATGGCTCACAATAGTTGGCTTTTCCAGACCACCATGGTACATTTATTTGTGGAACATTTGTCTCCACTCTTAAGAAAGATTACTGTTTTAACATCCAGATTTAACATGTTTATTTCAGTCAAAATAAACTTAAACTTGGTTTCTCTGTTAATGCAGTTCAATGTGAACACTGTATGCGAACAAGCCTGGTGTGCATCAAACAAATGGACTTTAACCACAGAAAATAAGAACACAGCACAGACCATGAACATCTAAACACCAAAAAATATAATTTGCAGTTCAGTGCAAGAGTCAGAAACATGTCTTTTTGTGGCAGATTTTTATTTGTGTGTTCCTGTTCACCATTTCAGGCAGTTACATATCAGCAGCCTCCTATAGAAATACTTTGAACATCATAGAAAGTCAGCAAAATCAGTCCCCATATTAAAATCACAATATTCATAGATATAATTAATGCTATTACTACTATATAGTTGACATGACTGTCAATCAACAACAAACAACAACAACAACAAAAAAACATTATTAACAAGTATTAAGAAATTGATCAGCAAAGGTGTTGACTGATTAAACGCTTCTAGCTAGCAAACAAGTATAATAAAACTTCCAAACAGAAATGTAAACAACTTTATATATGTGATTTCCCACATTATAGTTACCATATTTGTGCAAATGTGTGTCTAATCCAAAATGCAAATTGCTGTTCTTGAAAGTAATTCTATGCAAAATGTGATTTAGATCTGTAATTGTAAATTACATTTAAAAGCTCTACTAGTTAACCTTTGTGTCATGATCACTTTGCAGCATTATGCAGTGACAAAGGGTTTATCTTGTACCTGGATCTCTGATTAAGGATGATAATCTGCAAGCTGTTATTACTGAGGATTAATTTCATGCTGATTGACCCAGTGACTGACTGTATGATATTCCAGCTGATATCTCATCCTATCCATGATGTTTTCCAGCGATCATAACACACTGCCCTACTGGTGGACTGTTCGATGTCCTTCTGAGACTGGTTCAGAGATCATCCTGCTGCTCCTGTGAGCGTGTGTGTGTGAAAATGGTGCTCAACAGAGCAGCAGAGAGATGGCAGATGGTGCAGGGTTTACAGGTGCCACACTGTGAGAGTGGTCCTGGCAAATATTAGGGGCTGACAGTGTTTGCATTTGTGGGGACCCAGGATATAGATAAGAGTTGCCCATGGCTCACGTTGCCGTCTTCTGTGGAGATTCTCATAAATTTTGGTCTGGTTCAGCTCTGTGGCGGTGATAAAGTTTGATGCGTTCTGCATGGAGCTGGGCACACATTCTTGCGGAGTCAGTCAGGAGCAGCTCTGGATAACAGATGCCTTGTCCTGAAGATCTGTCAGGCCCATCCATGCTTTACTTATAATTTACTATCTCTCTGTTTCAAACAGATGCCTTGGCCTTGCAGTGGTGTGTGGGTGGAGGGTGGAGACTTGCTTTTTACAAATAGGAGCCATTTACAAAGTCTAAAAACGCGAAACACGGCACAAGAAACAGGTTTTAAATAACGTCTCCTCCATATTAACTTAAAGTCTGTGTGAAAACACAATTTCCAATGTTTATTTTGCTACCGCACATTGTTATTTTTTAGATGAGCAATTAATCCATGCAAGTTAATTCATAAAAAAAAATGATTTGGACAATCAAAGTCTGACCATTTGCTTCTGCATTTGGAGTGTCAGTTCTTCTCTGTTGATGTCAGTTTGTCGGCTACAGTCACAATAATTTTAACCATGCCCCTCTTACTGTTAGTTTGCCACGATGAAATGATGCACAAAAAAAAAAAAACCCACCCCCTACTCAATATTCCATTTCAGTTGGAAGCACATCATCATACTGAAATAAAAGTCTCAGCAACTTCCTGTTCATGGGGACTTTATAATAATACAGTTCCCAACTTGTTACTGTAGACAGAAGCGCACCACAGCGCCCCGCCTCTGATTTTCTCTGATTGGTCCACTGCTTTGGAACTGACATTGATGAGTAGTGCTTCGTGTAAAAGTTGAAATTCTTTTAACTTGACACAGTGTCCTAAAAACGCTGTTCTCATGTACAAGGTACTGTAATAGACATGAGCATAATGGTCACGCACATTCTTCAATAATGTTTAGATAGAAAAACATTGAAGTAGCACATTGAAATGCAAGCATACATTATTTGTGAATGACCCCTTGGTGTCCTACATATTGACATGAAATAGAGGTTGTGATTCTCTTTTCTTCCGTATTGTGGTATATACACATTGGAGATCAGAATTAGAGAACAACCTACAATTTCCTAAATTGCCTAGTCCTTTTAGAGGCTATCCTAGCAAAAGACATATGGAAATGACTTTTCTATACTTCTGCAAAATATGAAGCTAGACTTACACAGGCACATAAACATATCAATTGGAAGCACTGAATAAATACAGTTTTGACCTTGCAGACTTAGACAGAATGTAGCATTTGGCCAACTGCTGGTATTGCCTGTACTAACAGTGTTTCACGGTTAACAATTGAAATACGATATTCCCATGCTCTTTTATGTTGTGGTATGTCACCCTTTGTGTGTCTGTTCACCCCACCCTCAGACCTTTATGACTTGAAAAAATGGGTTATTGTGGAAACTTGCACTTCCAGTTTTGGGTATAAAGTAAGTCTCATTGTCTTGTTTGGACAGTGATAGCGCTGTATGAATATATGATGAGGAGTGTACAGCCAGCTCCTTACTATCTCAGAGCACAGCTCCAGCTGTTTGCTAAAGTGCAGTGTTTGGCTTAAGTGGAGGCTCTTCGGGAGCTTGACAGAGTCCATGAACTGGAACTCACTGCAGTGCAAGAAAATTGTGTTGCAGAAAGGCAAGTGGAGGATAGATGATAAGAAAACACTCTCCTTTAACTAGCCTTTAAAGGGCACCAATTTTAACCATTTGTCAAAATTTAATATAAAACTTTTGTGTCTCCCAAATGTGACAAAAATGAAGCAGATCTTCCTTACTACAGTAAGAACTTTCACAACGGTTATTTGATATATTTGTTGTGGAGTTAATTTAAGCCTTTCTGAAGCATCACACACAATGACGTTAAAAAGTTAGCTCGTGTGCACACGCTCACACGCAAACACACACACACACACACACACACACACACACACACACACACACACA
>CAIGQV010016547.1:16568161-16587043 GCA_903798115.1 Danio jaintianensis | reverse complement strand
ACACACACACACACACACACACACACACACACACACACACACACACACACACACACACACACACACACGCGCGCGCACACACACGTTAGCTTTGCACTGTTTTTGCAGGGCAAATGTGACAGGGTACACGTAAATATCCACTGCTGTATGGACATCCTTATGTTATTGTACAAAATAAACCTGATTTAACGTCCACAAACCGGGATTGAAGCGTCTTCTTTCATTATTGTATTGACACTATGCGGCTGTGGTGATGAATTACGTAGCAATTTTACTGTCTTTATTACAAACATGCACTGTTTTAGAAAAGTTTTAAACTTGTAAAACTCATTCTTGATCACATTTGATGATGATTCATGATCATAGCGAGCTGAACAAATCTTTTAATCTCCCGGTTGCTTTGCTCACGTCCTGTCTTGTTGATATGATTATACGCGTTACTACGGAGACATGGTAATACGCGGCTGTCAATCAATTCGGTGGGCGGGGAAACCACCTACGCCAAGTTGCGGTCGGCCTCAAAATGGGAGGGATTTGGATCCTATTTTAACATCAGGAAATAAAAAAAAAAGATACTTATTGTCTTTATATCACTCCAATATGACTGTGGACACACTATACCTACACAGTTCTGTCCAAACAGCTTACAAAAGATGATTTTCATCATAGGTGCCCTTTAACTCTCAAGTTGTCAACCTAGGGGTTGGACTTTTTTTTTGTTTTGTTCTGGATATTCTATCCCCATGTCTGGGTTATTATAATAAACTAGAACCATAAAAATAAAATAATTTTTTTGTTATTTGGAGCCAATTAAATGTTAACTGGTGAAGAAAATATTTAAGTAATTGAAGTGAGTTTCCAATTAAATATTACTCACTCAATTTAACCTAAAATGCATTAAACTTACAACACAAAGTAAAGTTAAAAAGACTAAAACACAACCAAATTAATATAACTAAAATGAAAGTATTAAAAAAAACACTACTCAGTGATTCTAAATTAAGGCTTTTGTTTTATTTTATTTTGCCATGTCTTAGCTCAATAGGAAGTAATAATGAGTCAACAGATGACCAAAAAACAGTAACAAAAAAAAATTGAGATTGAAATAACTAATGAAAAAATATTTTTTAATTAATATAATATATATTTTAATGCTTTGTTGATTAATCAGTTTTTCCAAAAAAGTAATTTCTGAGTTCAGTATTTATTTTGTTTTATTAAATATCTGGGCTCACATACTGCTCGTACCAAGAGTAAACACAATTTAATCGTAGGATGTTTGTGATGATTGACATCTTGTATTCACCACGCGCTTAATATGTAAAAGACTACATTTCCAAAGGATGATGTCCAGAGTACAAGATGTGTTCCTTCCAGACAGCGATTAATCAGCTGGCTCTGAGTGTGTGCTGATGCAGCGTTATGGCACTTCATTACATGGATGAGTGGTCTTAATCTATCCTGCCAGTCCTTAAACCACGGAGTCCTCATTATAGCTACTCCACAGGATCAACCTCTTCTCCCACTATCCACCCTGCAAGACCACCGCAGCCTTAATCTCAGTCCAATATGCTATTTCCTCCAATACAAATTTTGGCCCGCTTCCATATTCCCTGCGCTTCTGGAAATGGGACAAGGGTTTGAGTAGTCCTGACCCTCTATCCTGTCCAGCACAATACAAGAAGGCCGATCACACACAGGAAAGAGTTTGGTTCCTGGCACATTGGAAAAAGCTCTTTGTGTTCCCAGAGTGAGCAGGGAAAGGAGCTCGAATCTCCCTGCTGGAGGAGATTAGATCCTGGAAGAGTTTCAAGAGCAGGGCGGTTTTAGTGGCACTGTCGTTTTGGGAGTCGTTTTTCACCGTATAGCCATGTGTTTCATCCTGTAATTCACTCACGCCGGATTTGTTTACTCCTTCTGTGGCAGAAAATGAGTTTAAACAGATAGTTCGCTTTAAAAAATCTGCCATTATGCAGACTCATATTGTTTGCAGTGTAGGCTGCTTTTCTTCTGTGGAACACAAAAGGCATTTCTTTCCCCTAGTTAACAGGTCTGGATGATATTGGATTTTTTTTTTTGCATTGCAGTGTTTTGATTTCTTGTGATATGAAACCTATTTTGCTTAAATATGTGTGAGGAATTCATTATTTTAGAAAGGTTGTGTAATTTTGTAGGGGAGTGCATCTCTATACAATATAAGAAATAAAAAAAAGATACAGATAAAATGTTTCATCTTTTTTATTTTTCTGGAAAGTCTTAATGGTAGTCGGACACAGATATTGAATGATCAAATGTAAAATGACACTTTACAGTCTTCACTATATAAAGGAAATGCAGGTAGTCTTTGATAATCTACATATTCTATTATTTTTGTGCACGTTTGCGATGTTGATGCTGAAAAGATATATTGTGCAGGCCTAATGTATAAGAGGATTTGTAGTACAGATGTGAAGCTTAGCGACAGGACTCTCAGGTACATCAGGAGTTTGTTGAAATGTGAATGTTTATTTAAATGTAAATCATTTTTTTTGTCTTTTTTTTTTGGAGTTTAGTTTGAGTTGGTTTCTCTTTGCACAGGCAAGTGAAACACTCCTGCCAAATTTCTCTGTTTGATTTCCTCTCTTCCCTTCCCTGGCTGGGATGAACTGTGCTTCTATTGTCCTTCTGCAAGATTAAGGTTCATGAACCTGCAACCTCATCCCTGTGACCCATGTAGATTTAATTCGGGGGTATATAGACATGCTCTTTCATTTACTGAACATGTTGATGTCCTCACACTATCGTTTAAAAATAATTTTATTTTCCAGCAATATAAAATTGATGCTTTGTTAAATTTTAATGTGTTCTTGCTAAATAAAAATCAGCAAAGAAGGAGTGTGTTGCAAAAGATAAATCACTTTATGCAGAATTGTTTAATTTCATCTTTAATAGAGACAGCAGTTCAGATGAATCATAATGCTAAATTAATATATAATCACAATATGAAAAGAAACGGAATACATAAAAGTAATACAATAATATAAACAATCACCAGAAATGAGCAATGTGTCATGAAAATAATTGTGATAAATATTTTGTTTTAAATAATAAATGTGACCCTGGACTATAATAGCAGTCATAAGTGTAAATTCTTAGAAGTTAAGAATTCACATGAAAGCTGAATAAATAATTTTCACATTGAGGTTTGTTTTGTTAGGGTAGGACAATATTTTTCTAAAGAAAAACAGCTATTTGAATATCTGGAATCTGAGCTTTCAAAAAAAGTTTAATATTGAGAAAATTTTTCCAAAAGTTGTACAAATTTAACAATGCAAATACTCATCAAAAATTATGTTTGGGTATGTTTATAGTGGCAAATTTACAAAATATCTTCATAGAATATGATCTTAATATTATAATGATTTTTGTCAAAAACAAATATCTATATTTGTTACTCATACAATGTATTATTGGCTATTGCCAGAAACTAGCTATTGCCAAAAATATACCCGTAAACATAAGGTTTTTTTTGGTCACAAACATTTATACATATTTATTCTAAATTTACTTCAAGTTTCTTGAAGATTTGACTTATTTTGTCAACTCTTTCACATACTTTTAGTCAAATAAATGGACTAAAATGAATGGCAACAATTTGGCAAAATTTATTTGGTCAAAATCCAGATATTGTGACAAAGTCTGGGTGGGAAAAAAGTGACATGGTTTTGACTCTCATCCAAGTGGTTTCATCTGTGCTGCTGGAGATTCCCTGGCACTGAACTGTCACACACGTCACAATGTTCATGAATCGCTGCAGGAATCGCCTCCAGATGGTGTGTGCATCACAATCAACTGTGTGAATTGGGGCAAATCTGCAGGGGTTAAAGATGAAAGGACAAAATTAAAAGTAGTTGACAAATAGTCCCGCGGGCCCACCCTGGTTCAGAGATGATTTTATCTTTACTCCCGTCGGTAGAGTTTGCAGACTTAAGATTTACAGGCTTGGCTCATAGCATGCTACATTTGAGACTTTCAAATAAAAAAAAATGTCTAATCTCAAAAGTGAGCACTTGGCCTCATAGAGAGCGCATTTTCAGGAAAGGGTCTACTCAGTTTTTTTTGGCTCTGGATTGGTTCACAGTGTCCTGTCCCTAGATCTTTGTGCCCTCAGAGGAACGGTTCCAATGCAATTCCCATTAAACGGATGCTTTCATTACGACAATAACTTGGATAAGCTTTCCATGTCTATATATCTTGTCAACTCATGGAATTTATGATTGCTGATGGATGGGTTCTGCTGGGGTGACCTGCGGTGTTGGCTCCTCACTGACATTTGTCTAGTGCTCTGTAATGGAAACTGAGTGTCAGTATTTTGAAATAATTCTGACAGACTGCACATAACAAGCCAAATTCTGCTAAAATGCATCTCCGGGAAGCATAACAAGTAGCAATAGCTCTATCTTTAAAGGGATAAATCACCAAAAAAAGGAAATTTCTGTCATCATTTACTTGCTGTAATGTTGTTCTGGTTTTTAAATCAGCCTGGGCTCTTGAAGAATAATTGCAACATTTTTGCAACAAATCATATTATGTTGTTACTGAGGACGGTTTAAAAAGTGAGATGTCAGTAGGTGGCATGGCAAGATGTTATTACATTGGTTCATGGCCTTCACATATCACAGCAGTTTGGAAATCAGTGGAGGTCAAAGGTTAATCCCTCATCACATTTATTAACAAAATAACACCCCATTCACACCATGAGTGACACACAGTGACAAAGAAACAAGCAACCATTTCAATGGAAGCTAGTGACTTCTGCCAACTTAGTTGACTTAGTGACTAGATGTGTGTGTGTGTGTGTGTGTGTGTGTGTGTGTGTGTGTGTGTGTGTGTGTGCGTGTGTGTGCGTGTGTGTCAAGCGATACGACAATGTTGAGAATCATTCAACTTCATGCAAATGAAGAATAACTTTCATGAGCTACAGGCAAATACGAGAATAGAGCTCACGTGATCCTCTTTCATCTCCTGCATCAGCCGGTTGTATAGAGAATGGGAATGTATTGTTACAGTGAGAATTTAGGACACGGGAGCCTGATTCCCATTGATCTCTATAGGTTAATTGTATCATATATACAATGGTTTGTAATAAACTGTATGCACGCATACTAAAAATAAAGAAGAAGTTATTACTATAAAACGGTCAGCTTTTCTATGGTGATTTGCATTGGTTTACACTGTCCACTCTTCAACATGTTCAAAAAGATGGCGGAACACAACCCACCATGACATAGATTTACATTCTCTATCCTTCATGCTATAGAACATTTTTCGCAGATAAATTTCTCAGGTTTGATGGTGAGTAACAATTACAGAACTTTCATTCTTGGGTGAACTTTCCCTTTATGTAACGAAATGATCTAAACTGAATTAAAATTCTTTTAAGGACATTGCTACACACCAAAATAGAGTCATTACTTCTTAAGAATTTCACATTCAAATGCCTTTATGAGAAAGTCAGTCATTGTTATTCAGAAAATTCAGAAAGTGAAATATTGCTTATTCGGAACACACAGTGTTTAATAAAGCATGATTCATTATCTCTAAAACTTGACTGTGAATTATAAGGTTAGATAAATCTCATGTTATGAATAGTGCTTGTGCTCCTGCATATGTATGTGCACATAGGCCTTGGTAATTTGAAGTTGTGATTTTAATTAGGAGAGCATTAATGACAGAGAGGAGTTGTAATTTGCTGGTGTGTAATAGAGCTATGAAATGAATATTGCTGCCTCATTTGACCCAGCATTCATTATAGTTGTAGTGTGAACTGTGGAAAGTATAGACAAAGTGGTTTGACACTAAGTTCTATGTAGGGCCTTTATTGAAAAATAAGATGACAATCTGGCTCCATGGGAACAGGACAACAAAGCTGATAGTAGAGCTCACTCAGTATGGAGGTTACGATGATGTCACATGCAAATCCAATAGCACTAGCTTTCTTACTTGTTCACTCTTAAGTCTGCTTTAACATTTGAGTCTTTAATCTTGTCTTTTGCTGTGTCCAAATTCTCATTACAATCATGACATTTCATGACCTTATAGTCTCAGGAAAATAAGGTGCAAGGCTGTACACACATGCACTGTTATCATGTACACTTTAGATACTAATGTGTGCCTTTAAAGTCATAGTTCACCCACAAATTAAAAATTTGCCATCATTTACTCATCCTTCACTTGTTCAAAACCTATTTGAGTTCCTTTCTTCTGTTGAACACAAAAGAAGATATTTTGAAAAAGACTGGTAGCTGGTACCCATTGACTTCCATTGTATTTTTTCTCTTCAGTGGTAGTTTGTGGGTCAGAGCAACCTGTTTTTTTTTTTTTTCAAAATATCTTCTTTGGTTATGAAAGAAACTCATAAATGTTTTTTTTTTTAAAAAGGGAAGGTGAGTAAATGATCATTTTCATTTTTGAGTAGACTATTCCTTTAAGATAGGTATATAATTTAGAGCAAAATATAGTGCTGCTTTTGGTCACATTAGAGTTTGTGCGTGCGAAATTCTGTTGTACGGCACTGCGAAAAGGGGCAGGATTAAACAAGATGATTAGACATTAAAAAAAGCGAGCGATTGGTCCATGTTTTAAATTTCTGTCCAGAGAGGTAATGTTTTGATCTTCGATTGGTCTCACGCAATCACGTGATGCAATTTCGCAGGTCAGAGCTCACCAAGCTTGAACTTTCCAATGCAGCGAACTGCGAAACTTGTCGCGTGATCTTGCGTTTCCGGTCTGACGCATTCGCGTGCGTATGAATGGAAGTCTACGGGGAGAAAAGTCCAGTGTGACCGCGGCTTTAGGGTACTGCCCCAGTGGCAATCCTTGTACCTCCTTTTTGGGGAGGGCATGAAACATGTAATCATTTACTTAATGATGCACAATTTATTTGCAAGGAAACACTTTTTGGTAGCATGCACGTTTTTATGCCTTTTTTGACATCTCAGATGACATTTTGGGATAGAAAATCGGCAATATATGCTGTAGGTCATATGGGTATTGGTCACCTGTTGTTTCATGTTACCTGGGAATTTTGTGAATTAGACGGATTGCTTTTTATCACACTGTGCTGTTTATGCATCTTAGGAGTAGCTCACCTAAAATGGTGTTAAAGTATTTTAGTTGTTCTTCAGTAGAAAATTAAATAATATTTTTCGCTGAAACTGGTCCTTGGTGTTTCATAAAATACAAGTAAACAATTATAGCAGCACTTTGAGAGTCAAGATTAATAATGGCTGGTTTGTGAAATAACTACTTTGTGCAAGAAGCAGAACATTACAGCATTATTATCTTTAATTCACAGTCTAAACAGTCCGAAGTAGGGTTGGGTGATATTGTGCAAAGAAAAAACAACAACATATCTTTGTTAACATATCCCTGAATTGCAATATATGGTATAAATTCCAGTGTTTTCAGTATACACCTAGTTTTTTATATTGGATTAAAAAAATCTGCATTTTTAAAAATTGATTTATTTGTATTGAATTTTGTTCATAGGTTTAAGATTCTACACATTACAAATTATTGTCCAATCACAAATATTTCAGTAAAATGTATGTTTTTGTAAGATTTATTGCACTTCTACAGTATGTCATTGCATTTTAAAATGTACAGAATAGATGAAGCAAATGTAAGTTATTCACTGAGAAAAAGAGCACATCTCAAACACATTTAGCAGCACCAGTATCCAATCTGTCAGCAGCACTTGTATGAACTTACTCTTTAAATTGGACTAGTATAGTTTAGTAGTATTGAAGTAGTAGTAATAAGTCATGCTTCTTAAGTGACTTCCTCTATCATAGTCAGTTCACTGTGACATTCCTGGGCAAAAATCCTAAAAAAGCATTAAGTGCTTTCCTCTTGATCTGCAGTGTGGATTTGAGTTATTTACAGCCAAAGAGTTTGTTTATCTCAAGAAAATGCCAACTTTTGAACATATGGCCCCAATTACATGTAGCGTGTTTCCAAAATGGAAGTATGATCTAAAGGCAGAGTAATGTAGACTCCGAATAATATAGAGGGCTCCTGCGGCTGTGTTGTTTGTATTTTCAGCTCTGTGATATGTTGTGCAGTAAGTTGTCATTGGTAATTGCAGTGAATAAGGACTAAGTCTGGGGGCTGTTTACTAACTGAAATGTGCAGCCTGCCTCGGCCTTGCCCCGGCTGTTTTTTTTTTGTGTATGTGTGTGTTTGTGTGTGTTGGTGAGAGCTGGCAGACAATTTCACGCCAAGAGTCTTGTTTACTTTGACCACCATCCCATTCTTGTCTGTGTCCATCATTCTCCACTTCTCCTTATTTGTCTTGTCGCGATGGTGGTAATTGTGGATGAGTTTGGTGAATGGCGGTTTGTGTATGATAGATGTTTAAATAGTCTGGCTTGTGGAGGATGGCACAATTTTAAGGCACATTTAACACTAAACATCAAATTCCCCACTCTGGAGAGATAAAGAGGCTGGGTATCCTTCTGAATTTTTCATGCACCCACACACTTGTGTCTGAATGATAGGAGCAACAGTAGTCCGGGAGGATATTTCATGAAAATGTTTTCAACAGTTGCTGAATGGATATGTTTTTGTCATGAAATTGGTTCTTGTAGAATTTTTCACAAATACCTGAAAAAAATGATAATGTTTACCGCAAAAATAGCAACACAGCTGTTTTCAGCATTATATAATAATAAACGCTTCTTGACAAATCAGCATGTTATAATGACCTCTGAAGGATCATGTGACACTGAAGACTGTTGAAATTCAGTGTTGCATTTACAAAGTATACTCACAGAGGATTATTCCCTTCATTGTTAGGGGTCGCCACAGTAGAATAAACCGCCAGTTACACACACACACACACACACACACACACACACACACACACACACACACACACACACACACACACACACACACACACACACACACACACACACACACACACTCACACTCAAACACATTAGCCAATTTACTTGCATTTTACCTAAAGTATACCACATGTTTTTGGACTGTGGGAGAAACTGGAGCACCTGGAGTAAACCCACACAAACTCCACACAGAAAGGCTTTTTGGCTCAGCTGGGACTCCAAACCATTGACCTTCTTGTAATACAAAAAAAATATATGTATATATTTTATTATAGCAAAGATAAAATGCATTCTATATAGAGCTGCACAATATATCGTTAGCATCGATATCTCTATGTGCACATCCACAATAGTCACATAGATAGAAGGATCTGCAATGTCGAGTTGGAACTATACTTATATAGTGAGATTATAGTATAGTATAACAGGAGCTGACAACATAGATGATTTGTGGAGCCATGAAATGTTTAACCATAAATTTACAATGAAGACATGTTGTTTTATATTTGATTATTCAATTTGTGCCTGAATACTGCTAGACTCCCAGAAAAAAAATATCGAGATGCACTCTTCTACAAAATCATCCCAATCAATCTAAATCTATGAATTCTTTAGAAAGAGAGCTATTCATTTCATCTTGTCAATGTATACTCAATATAGCAATATGTATCAGAGAAAAAATACCTTGTTTCAATGTCAGTTTTTTCCAATATCTTGTCCCACTAATTCAATATTATGTTGGGTAAATGTATTTAACATTCCACATTCAGGGTAACTTTATGTGAAAACCTTTTCATTAGAATGCAACTTGTATCTGGTTACCACTGTAAGGCTTTTGCGACAGCAGAGTTCATGTAAGTGTGTTGTCTGTCTCATCTGTCTCTGCGTCTCAGGCTCCTGGCTCATTACAGTACTGTGTTCAGTAAAAGAGAGACTTGTACAGGCTATTACTGTCAGAACTGGCATTTACAATGACAAGGATATTTCTTCAAAACCACAAGCTCTGTTCGACCCAGGGATCCCACATACTGAGAGAGGGAGAGAGAGATAGAAATGGAGAAAAAAATAGCTAGCTAGGCAGCAGAGAAAGCGCAGGAGGTGCTTACATTAACTTTGCGGTGTCTCTGTTTTTGCATTTATTGGAGAAGCTTCAGTGTTTCCTCCTATCAGAATAGTCCTGATTCTTGCCTACACATCAATAAGAAACCCTGCAGGACAGATGCAGAGCTGTGTTTATGCCCAGGCTCTGTGAGAGCTGCCAAAAAAAGAGGGCTAATTTAATTGCATCATCTCTATCAAAGCACAGCAGAATCACCTCACAGGATTCAAAATGCAGATGCTGTGTATAAGAGATACAGGTTATCTCCCAGATGCACTAGCCATGTTTAATTGCATCGAAAAATGATGCTCTCAGGAAAAGATGAAGTTGTGCTTTAAGAAAAAGGCCTCCAGTGGTGTTTAGCATGGCTGCACTCAAGTGTTATCCAATAGTAGCGTTCCTGACACATGCTATGCTAATGTGCTCTTTATCTGCCCTCGTTACGCTGTGTTCTTGCCAGACGAGATGCGACACGCATTCAGCTAGAAGTAATTTGTCGGTCTACACTGAATGTGAACCAAGAAACATAAGCAGCCAGTCAACATATTTGAGTTTACTATACAGTAATTTGGTGATTTCTGTGTGCTGTGACAGAAATAGAAACCAAGTCGTCAACAAAATGTTCTTACACTCCTCATGGCTGGTTAGCAAAAACATAGCTGAGCAGATAGCCTTTGACATTTGATGCTTTATCATGTGTGTTTGTTGAGGGTCCTCGGCCTGAGATCACAGTTCAAAACCCCACCTTAAACTCAGGGCCATTCTGTTTATGATAGCCTCCTATTTCATATATTGAAACCTTTTTATATGTTGCTAGTGTCAGGAATTGCCGTTTTTTTTTGCCACTTTTCAGAGCTTTGCTTCTCATTATTTACAGTAAATAAGTCATGATATTACTCTTCTCTTCAAAAGTTTAACTTAGTAAGACTACTTTAAAGCAATTCATACTTTTGTTCAGTAAGGACACAATAAATTGATTAAAAGGGAAAGACATGACTTTTAAAATAAGTGCTATTCCTTTGAAATATGAGGAAATGTGATGCATGCAATGCTCTATTTAACAAAGGTTTGTCATGCTGAGAATATGTATCAGTGTTTCCACAATAAAATATTGAATATTAAGAACATTTTGATAGTTTTTTTTAGAAGGTTAAGAAGTGTTTTTTATGCACCAAATATTATTTTGGCTTGAGAAAGACCCCCTTCTGCCACATTTTGGATCTGTTGCAATGGTTTAATAGTGCTGTCTGGAAGGCCTGTCAATAGTCAAAACTGGAGACAGCAAGATCTTGAATAAGGTGTGTAGTACACTAGGAAGTTTCTGATCTCCCTTATGTTGTGTAAGGCTAATCTAAAGGACTGGTCAGTTCTCGCAATGTGGTCTTTTTGCCCAGCTGAATGAAGGAGTTGTGATGAAGTGTTCAGTTGGCTGAAACCACAAGCAGTTTTGTCTTGGCAATCTTGAATTGAAGGTCTTGTTACTTTATCCAGCAAGAAATATCTGTCAGACATGCTGACGTGCGAGCAGCTACAGTGTAGTCTGATTATAGTCTAATCATCAGACTGGAATGACAAGCAGAGTTGTGTGTCATCAGCATAGCAGTCGTATGGAAAGCCATGATAATGAATGACAGATTGTGGCGATTGCTGTTTAGATAAAGAATAGTAATAATAATAATAATAATAATAATTCCTTATATTTATATAGTGCTTTTCTGGACACTCAAACTGCTTTACACATTTTTGGGGGAATCTCCAGTGTGCAGCATCGCACACCACACACCAGCTTATTGGTGGCGAGGAGACAGAGTGATGAAGCCAATTGTCATATGGGGATGGTTAGGAGGCCATGATGGACAGAGGCCAGTGGGTAACTTTGGCTCGATTTAACATCTCATCCAAAAGACAAGCAGTCCTAAAACGGAGCCTTGTGGCTTACTTTAAACTGTTTGCAAATAATATTTTAAAATATGCAGACATTCACTCTTGTTTGTATACCAATATGTTGAAAATGTAAAACATTTAATGTCTTATCACATTTAATTAGCAAACATCATGTAAATGATAAAATATATTCTAAACAGTAAATTTTGTTGTTTTCATTATTTGAGATTACTGTCAGTTGTTTTTGTTGGCTACAGACCTGATTATGTTCGATTGTAAGTGTCCAAGAACAGGTAAAGTAAGAGGCATTCATCTGGTTATTTATGATGGCAACACATTGGCCCTCATGAGGTGACCTGCTACATGTCTAGTAAATCTGTATTAAGTCTTCTCATGACTGTAATGTTTTTTTTTTTGTACAAATTTCTGTATTTGAGGAATACAAGTTGTGTTTTTCTTCAATCGCACGTCAAATGAATAAAATATAAGACCCAGAAATACTCAGGTAAATATTTATATCCCATATTTCATCCCTGACATTTACCTAGACCGAGTTCAAACCACATTTCTCTTTTGTTTGGAGGATGACCTCTGCTGCGAGAAGATATGAAATGACTCTTTCTGTCTCTATTCCTTTCAACTCTCCCTATTTGCTTTGCCGGGAGGAGAAAGAGACAAACAACACAGCAATATAATCCAGAGGTTGCCATGTTTAATCTCATTACACCAAAGCTGAGTCCATGAATGACTCAGAGAAATGGAAACCCTCAGCCTATACAACCCCACATGCCATGGCCTTTCAAAACCAGTGTGTCTTCAGTACTTTCAAAGACCGCCAACTCTTTGAAGCTTGTGATATGGCTGTGAGAGTCAGCAAGCCTTTTTAGTTTATCACAAGCCAAGAAGAACAATAACAAAACCTTGGTGAAACCCAACACACATCAAGAAGAATAGATACTCTTATCCCATGCTATTATATACATTGTGGTGGCCACCAAATTGCTTGCTGGCAGTTACCTCTTGGCTTTGCAGGCATTTACTGACCTCTTTCTATGGTGTTTTGCTTAAATAGTTGATCTTGTGATATTTGCGACTGGTTTAGTGGTGGTCTGTGTGATGAGATTATTTGAGGAGTTTATCTGACTGTTTTCCTCCAGGCTTCTAATACTCTCTCTCACACACACAGCCTGCCATTTACTGCAGTATCAGGGATGTTGTGTGTTTGTGTGATATGCAATCGCATCTCATTGCTAAGCTCTCAGTCCACACACAACAAAGCTCCTCTGACTGCAGTACAAATTGAGATAGATGAGACTGATGTTAACATTGAATTGGAAAGCAGTCTGTTGTTTATTTACCACTTGGATCTCGAGCACGTCTTTTGTATACTAGACTTTGTTATTTGAGACAATTATGTTAAGCTTTGGCATTTTCAATAATTGTGACAAGAGTGATACTTTACAAAAAGTTGCTCTCTTGATTGTTGACACAGTTGACATATCCATTGGCCTGTGATTGTCCGGAGGCTACAGTTAGTCATCAGATGAGCGCACAGCATCCTGGCTATTAATAGAGATGCGCTCAAGACTGCCTTGAAACAGCTGCATGAGTTCAAAGGAGGCCTTGCTAAAGTTCCTTCTCTCTGAACGTGCACCATTATGTGGCGCAGATGTTGCTTTGTGTGTTTTTGAGGGATGTTTGAAGTGCGCTTTTTATGTAAACATGGAGAAATCCAATTGTTTACCGTCTTAATAAATGTCTTTGATGGTATTGGTGGATATCATTGTAAAGAAAAAGTGTACTTTACAATTTTTTATTTCTTTTCTTGTCTTTGAAACAGTTTGTGCATAAAAATGCTTAGTCATTAATTATATTCAATTAACAGTTGAGTGGTTAAATAAAACAAAGTAGGGCTTAGAGACAGCATTTCTCACACAGCATTAGCATCACTTTGCTTTAAAGTTTTGGGAAGATTTAGGCTGCTGGATGATGTCATGGAAAGTGAAGGACTTCGCTCATGAATATTAAGTCAAGCTAAAATAATTCTATGTGATATTTTACAGTTTTCAGTAAGAAATGCAAATTCAAATTCTTAAAGGGGTAATACACCAAAAAAAAGAAAGAAAAAAAAAAGTGCTTTTTTGATTTACTCACCCTCAGTACATGCTTCTTTCTTCTTCAATAAATAATTAACAGGTTGATGGAGGATTTTTAGCTGAAACCACGGTCCTTGTTGAATCATAAAATACATTCATAAAAGTAGTTTAAAAAAAAAGTCAATGACTACCATCACATTTTGAGAGTACAAAAAACATTCTTCTGCACATTGCTCAATAAGCATGTTTCCTATCAAGTTTTCTACGAATTCACAGGCAATCGGTGTAAAGTCAATTTAGTTTAATAAAGGGCAAAGGTATACATTGAGATGAATATTTCAAGATGTTTCAAGTATTTTATTTTTGTTATTTTTCTGAGAGCTATGTATTATACCCTTTGCAGTGGATTAAAGCAGTGACCACTCCACCGCGGGATCACCATTCACTATAACATACACACAGTGCCTAATGAAGCTTACATTCATTAAATATTGTGCATTTCTGCTGCAGACTAATTCAGTGCTGAGGACAGTATTTCCCACTGTAAATGATTCCGAGTGATCATATGGTATCTTGTTTTTGATTGACTGGAGCTCCATCGCTCCTTATACCCATTGCATAACATTTTATGCGCTATAATTTTGCACTCTTTTGATGTGAAGTCTTCGAGGCCTCGTGTGGAGCCTGAAAACTGCTGGATCTCTGTTTCTAAGTCTTAATTCAGCAGTAGTAAGATCTGTCTGTGACTGACAAGCTACTAAGAATGACTCTGCGTTTCCCTGGCTTTTTTTTTTTTTTTTGAATATCATGCGTATGTAGTGGCACATAAAAACCTCTCAGACTAATGGCCTCTTGACCCTGATTAAATTTGTTTTGGTGTGCGTGTGTGTTGTAGTGTGTGTGTGTTAATGGGTCTGTGTGTTATTTAAGCTGACTGTGTACCTGAAATATGTCAGAGCTTTTAAGTGGGTCTAATCATATCAGTCACCAGAGCTTTGAACTTCTGTGTCTGTCTGTGAGTGTCTATAAAGGATCCTCTGCTACCAAGGGAATAAGATGCTCTTAATTTGGCCCGGGAATTATTATTGGGATCTTAACCATTTCAGCTGCTGCAGCGTTTACATTATTGATCCATTTATTGATTTATGATTTGTATTTTTTGAGGAATGAAATTGAGGAATTATTATTATTTTTTTTTTTGTGAGAGTATTGTGTGATTGATGAGGTGGTGTCTGCTGTCTGAGCACACTGGGCCAGTTAGTGCTGTCCGTGGCCCTGCTGTCCCTTCCCACTTCTTTCATGAACATCTGAAATGACAAAAGACTCTCTTAGTCCATTATAGAGAGTGAAGAGAGAGCAAAGACAGGCCAAATAGTAGTGCAGATCTTCTGAGGCTTCACATTGACCTCCTGACCTCAGCATAGTGTTTGTGACACCACTGTAGTATGACACAGTGCAGTGTTTTCTTTGTTTCATTACAGCATTCCTTCCTTCATTCTTCCATTCATGTCTAATTCTTTCACAAGTATTTCTGGCATTTGTTTTGGGTGATTTGATCTTTTTACCCTCTTCATTCCTGTTTTTTTTTCTATATGGAGTTCCAAGGTCATCTGATTAGGCTCTTTAAATTGAGGATGCTTGCGACGTGTATAGAGAATGATGTAATTGTAGATGAGGGATAGATTCTATTGATTTTTTGTTTAACCCTCTGTTTTCCTATGGACGTCATGGTAAAGGTCAAAACATTCACAGTTAGAGTCCATCTGTCTTTCATTTTTCTCTCTTTGCATTTTAATGGGTAGCCTTTCATCTTATTTGTTGTAAATATGGACCAAATATCAATTACTCTTATGATAAAAAAACTAGTAGGGATTGTGAATTATGGGTCATTTACCCAAAATGAAAATGCTGTTATTATTTAATCACTGTTTCCCAGTACTGGGTTGCAGCTGGAAGGGCATCCGCTACGTAAAACATATGCCGAAATAGTCCGCTGTGGCGACCTCTGAAATAGAGACTAAGCCGAAGGAAAATGAACGAGTGAACGCTGTCGTGCAAGTTACCCTCTAGTTTTTAGATGTAAAATAAATTACGATTTAATAAATAAAATGTACAATTTAGATGTAAAAAATGTATGTATCTGTTAACATTTTTTAAATTATTAAAATATTGGATAATAATTAACAATTAATACTTCACAGTTCATTCTCATTTCCACCATTTTTACAATAAAATTGCTTTCCCCATCATTTAACGGTCATATAAAGTTAAACGTTTTATTTGTAAAAATGTAATATTTACTGTATATTGCAATGCTGTAAAACTAAATTCACTTGTATTTAATGGTTTAAAATTTAAATGATTGATTTTGTTTTCTCTGTTTTCTGTTAAAAATATAGAATGTAATTAAATATGTAACACAAGGTAACTGTTGCTGCTCAAGCTGTTCATACATAAAAATGAATGTCTTATAGAAGCTTCTTTTGCTTGTTTGTCAGCTGTGTAACCATGAATGCTATTTGTGGCATTGGACTACATACTGAAAGCTAAAGAATCTGTGTGGGTAAGTCTTTTCCTCTTGTTAGAGTCAGTGGAAACATTCATGATATAAAATTAATGACATTAATTCAAACATTTGTAAGCTGTTAAGTTGTCTACTCTAATCCTATGTGAATGAACGCAAACCAAAACCAAAAACTGCAGGGCATAACTACATCAAAGAAGCATCTCTGGGTCATTTATAAATCATTTCAAATAAAAACCTGTATCAGTTTTGCAGTATTACAGATTCCATTTTTGCTTAGACTCTGCCTTGCTTGAAGATTCTTTTGCTATAACAATGGCAGTGATTTGCCATTTTTCATGGTCAGTGATCAATATTTCTCTCTTAAAACAGAAATACAATTTAGGAAGATGGATTCATGATGCAATCACTCATTTTGTCAGTATTTAAATGAAATCAGGCAATTTTAGAACTACATAGAGCACTCAAAAAAATGCTGGGCTGTATTAACCCAAATTTGGATAATTTTGTAAAAAATATTTAACCCAGCGGTTGGGTTGTTTTTAAACGTGTATAGTAAGTAATACAATGATTTGGTATGCACACCTTTAAAATCAAGCTTCCATATTATTATCAGAGGAATTACTGCCATATTAGTATTAACTAGAATTTCAATATCTGTTATACACTGATTTACTCATGTTCACTGATTAATTTACCCTTATTCATTTCCCTCCACTGCAACTCTTGAATCAAGTTTCAAAGTCACTGGTGTTGATGAAGCAAACCTGCTGTTTGTAGTGCATGTGACTCTGTAGCACATTTGTCGTCCATCCAAAGTGAAGATTATCGGCAGTATTTTGATTTTTGGATCAACTACTACTAACACAGTTGTACAAGCTCATGCATGATAACCTTGACACTGAAACGCAGTTGCTAGGAGACAAGATTTATGTTGCTCCTGGCAGGATCAGCAAACTCTAGCAGCAAAACATTATTGGTCGAGAGCAAGTGCGGATCTCTAATGTGATTATTGTATGCGTGTCATTTGTGCATATCTAATCGAGTTCCTCTCTGATGGTTATACATTAGCTTGCTCAGGTTGTTTTCTTTAGCTCAATGGCTGTCTGAGAGGAAAAGAAACATTGGCATGATCCCCCGCTGCTGTCTGAAAGCCTCTGTGGTTTCTCTGCACTCCATTTTCCATTTTTCTTGTACTATTACGATGGAGCTATTCTTGATTTTAGCTTTCATCCAGGCAGACTCGCCAGGGATGGTATTTTCCCTAATCAGAGGACGAAGCCTATGTTACCATGGTGTCATTAAACTCATGTCATCATTAAACTGGACAGTTTCCTCTTCTTGTTGGCTGAGGATTGGTAAAGGTTATACTGTACATCAGACTGAGATCAGACATGTAGGCTTTCAAGAAGTCTTGTCACAGGAGAAGAGAAACTCTATATTCCCAGCAGTGCTTTCGTAGAGTAGCTCAGACCAATAAGGCAAGGTCAGGAAGATGCCATCTTTTTCCATTTAACACCCATGTGAAAGGTGTTTCATTTGTTATGCACCACTATAGCGGGAATCTCAGAGAGCGGCTTAAGAGGTTAAGTCTTTTTATGCTAGTTCTTTAGATAAAAGAATGACCTTTGACTGTAGTGTGCTTGAATAGTGCGGAATTGCATCATAGTATTTTGTTTTGGTAGATTCAGAGCTGTTTTGTAACCATGGAGACTGCATCCCTTAGTAACATAAAGAGTTTGAGCATAAAGATAACCTCAGTCGGCTAACACACTTGTGTTCATAAACACTGCACATCCACTCCCACACGCAGATGCATAATTTAAACGAGGTCTGATCAGAAATGGAGCCTTTTGCGAGGATGGGGTCCAATTTCATGGGTTTGCACTATGAATGTGAATGCATTATTATGTTTGTGTTTGATTTTGTCCATTACCATTGGCATTATACAAAAGTAAATGTCATTTAATAAGCCAATGAAGTGTTTACTGTACTCTTATTAGTAAATGTCACTTATTAAACCATAGATGTGTTTACCGTACCCTTAAAAGTAAACGTCATTTAATGAACCCTAGAAGTGTTCACTGTACTGTTATGAAAATAAAGGATATTACGTTTATATTTTTATATTAAGTGGCCTTCGCTACTAGGTTTTTGCATCAAAAAATAAGTACAATGTATTTATTGTGTTCATATTGTAATGCACAACATTTATGCACAATTGAGGTGGGATATGGGTAAGGTTAGGCACAGGTTTTCTGGTATGGGTAGATTAAACTTTGGGTTAAAGTGTAATGGATGGGTCAGCAGGGTAATATAAATATAATTAAAGAAATGAATTTCAGATGTATTTACATGCAGATTATTTAAAAAAAAAAAAAAAAAAAA
>CAIGQV010016547.1:16546968-16568061 GCA_903798115.1 Danio jaintianensis | reverse complement strand
TATATATATATATATATATATATATATATATATATATATATATTATATTTGATGTTATTTTTAAAGTACACACATGAACATAATAAGTGCATTGTACCAAATGAATCATTAAATGTAAGTACATAATAATTAAGGCCACTTTATATTATTTACAAATGCAAAAAGAGACCAAAGGCATTTGCAAGGGAAGAACCTTTATAAAAAATATCTGGTCCTTGATTCTGACACTTATACACACAAAATATACACCTTATGACATCAGTTTTACTGTTTTTTTTTTTGTTTGTTTTTTCTCTCAACAGTTTTGTTTCATTTATGTAATGAAGCAAAGTATGAGTGTCTCCTGCTGGCATTATGTGTGAGTCGTTCATCTTTCGTTCAAGCCATGATTTGAATTTAAGGTTCCAGGTTTTTTGTGTACAGTGCATCCGGAAAGTATTCATAGCACTTCACTTTTTCCACATTTATTTATGCTACAGCCTTATTCCAAAATGGATTAAATTCATTTATTTCCTCAAAATTCTACACACAATGGCAATTGTGAAAAAGGATTTTTTGAAATTGTTGCAGATTTATTAAAAATAAAAACCTGTAAAATCACATGTACATAAGTATTCACAGCCTTTGCCTGAAGCTCTAAATTGCAGCTTAATTGGAGTTCACCTGTGGTAAATTCAGTTGATTGGACATAATTTGAAAAGGCATACACCTGTCTATATAAAGTCCCAGGGTTGACAGTGCATGTCAAAGCACAAACCAAGCATGAAGACAAAGGAATTGTCTGTAGACCTCCGAGACAAGATTGTCTCGAGGCACAAGGCTGGGGAAGGTTACAGAAAAATTTCTGCTGCTCTGAAAGTTCCAATGAGCACAGTGGCCTCCATCATCTGTAAGTGAAAGATGTTTGGAACCACCAGGACTCTTCCTAGAGCTGGCCAGCCATCTAAGCTGAGTGATCGGGGGAGAAGGACCTTAGTCAGGGAGGTGATCAATAACCCGATGGTCACTCTGTCTGAGCTCCAGCGTTCTTCTGTGGAGAGAGGAGAACCTTACAGAAGGACAACCATCTGTGCAGCAATCCACCAATCAGGCCTGTATGGTAGAGTGGCCAGACGGAAGCCACTCCTTAGTAAAGGGCACATAGCAGCCCGCCTGGAATTTGCCAAAAGACATCTGAAACAAAATTCTCTGGTCTGATGAGACTAAAACCAGGCACCGCTCATCACCAGTCTAATACCATCCCTACAGTGAAGCATGGTGGTGGCAGCATCATGAAGATGAATGCAGCAATGTACAGAGACATCCTGAATGAAAACCTGCCTCAGAAGGCTCTTGACCTCAGACTGGGGAGACAATGACTGAAAAAAATCTTCCAGCAGGACAATGACCCAAAGCACACTTCCAAAATATCAATGAAGTGGCTTCACAACAACTCGGTGAATGTCCTTGAATGGCCCAGCCAGAGCCCAGACATAAATCCTATTGAACATCTCTGGAGAGATCTGAAAATGGCTGTACATCGTCGCTTCCCATCCAACCTGATAGAGCTTGAGAAGTACTGCAAAGAGGTATGGGCAAAAATTCCCAAAGACAGGTGTTCTAACCTTGTGTCATCATATTCAAAAAGGCTTGAGGCTGTAATTGCTGCCAAAGGTGCATCAACAAAGTATTGAGCAGAGGCTGTAAATACTTGTGTACATGTGATTTTTCAGGTTTTTTATTTTTAATAAATTTGCAACATTTCAAAAAAATCTTTTTTCACATTGTCATTATGGGGTACTGTGTGTAGAATTTTAATGAAATAAATTAATTTAATCAATTTTGGAATAAGGCTGTAACATAAATAAAGGTGGAAAAAGTGAAGTGCTATGAATAATTTCCGGTTGCACTGTATATTTAGATCACCTCTCAAAAAAAGTATGTGCTCAAATATGTGCTCAACAAAAACCCAGTTTTGGCATCTTGAAATCCATATACAGCTTTATTTTAATCACTAAAATTGTGGCTTAATGTAACAAGGTAGTGATTTTAAAATTCAGTATACACATTGTTGATGATGCTTGCTACAGTATACAGGCGAATATTTTGAATATTTTGGCTGAAACGGAGAAGGACCACCACTCCAAACGCAGAAGCAAATGGTCGATCTTTGATTGAGGATTACCAAAACAAACATTTTTTGCAGTGGATTAATTGTTCACCTAAAGAATGACAATGTGTTATAGCAAAATAAACATTGTAAATGTTTAAAATTAACACCCTTGTGTAAGTCTGGGTGAATCTGCTTACCTGTACTGTACATAATTTGCATCAACAATGAGGTATATGCAAAATTTAGTCCTTTAATATAAATAATAGAACAAACCTGGTAAAAAACAAAATTAAAATGAATGGCGGACAATGGAGGAAAGCCTTCATTTGCCCTCCTTATAAGGTTGAGATTAAAACTATGAAAGAAGAACCTTTATTTCTGAGTGTAAATCTCCATAGATTTGAGAACACTTGTGGCACACATGCACACAAATGCAGATTCATGTTGTCAGGAGCTCTACAGCCAGTGAAATGTGTCTTGGAGTGAGGGGCATTGACCCGGGGAGACCCTGAATATGTGGAGGGCACGGAGGCAGCAGATGCTTATGGGATGTTGTTCTCTAAGGGGAAACCACAGCACAAACAATATGGCAGAAGTTAGCATGACGGACAAGCCCACGGCCCACCCAGGCTTCTGAGCAATGGCGTATGGCTTCTGCCCCCTTTCATTCACATGCTAATCGCTCTCTCGCTGTAAGGCGAAGGAATGAGGCTCTTTGGAGTCCAGACAATCCAGGCACAGCATCCACCTGCTGCTAACCAGTTCACATCTACATTAATCTGAATGCAAACAGAGCTATGTATTAAAATACTTTTCATCCACATTAGTGTTTTAGGCGTTTTCCAAAAGTTATTCATCCACACACATATGTTGGAAAATGCTTAAATCATCTTTCTGCACATGTATTAATATAATGAAAAGCTTCCTGTAAAAATTTTTGGAAACTGTTCTCCTGACATTATTAATGGACATTTATTAGCAAAATATTCCATTACTTGTCTGTCCATGTCACACTTGACTTAAAGAGAGACAGTCATGTTTACTCTTAAAAATAAAGCAGGTTTTTGCAAACATTCCATAGAAGAGACATTTTTAGTTCCCAAAAGATCCTATTGGTGTTCTTAAAGGAATACTTTACCACTTCGTTTTTTTTCTCTGTAGATGTTCTTCATAAAGCCATCAATGCAAAAAAACCTAAATCATAACTTTTGTCCTTAAAACAGTCCTGTTGTGAGCTCTGAGGTTGTTAATTTTATTGTTTATGCTTTTGTTGAACCCATCTGTTTATGTTAATTCAACTTATTTGGCATGTTTGGGAAATGCACAAATATTCATGTATGCTCCACCCTGTGAAATAGAAAATCTCATATTGAAAACAATGATGTTTAATAGCAAACTTTGTGCATAAAAACTACCTTTCCCACCTCTTTTTTCATTGTGTCATTCACAGTACTTCTTGGTATTGCATTTCTTTCAGTTTGTGACTAAAATTATTTCAGTCTTGTAATTTGTCTTTTTGTCTGAATTTCATACACTTCTTTGATTCAAATCGTAGTTAGTAATGTAATGATTGGTTTAGTTCAAAGGAAAATTCTTCCCAAGTGGGTATTCCATGCATTATTTAAATAGCAACTTTCCTCATGTTGTGCAGCAAAGTACATCTTTTTGTTATGTTTGCAGAAATGTAATATGAAGATTATACAAACTAACATTTATCTTTAGCAACAATGTGAAAGTGAATACCGTTACCGCATAGTAGGATGACCATAGATATTAAAGATATCATGTGCGTTACATCCTGTGTACAATATGTCTCATGTCACATCGTCCACACTGTAAAGCGAAAACAACATTTTCAAATTCTTTACAAAGCTCAGTATTTACCACCTCAGCATTGACGAAAAGCCAAAATGTAGAATTTTTTTAAATATACCTTGATGAAAGTATATTCATTATTTAAATTTGTGGACGTACAAACAGGATGAACCCTTGTGTTCGTTTTTTAGATGGTCTTTAAAGATTTATTTTTTGGTAGTTTGTCTTTATTGACAGGACAGTAACTAGACAGGAAGCGAAGTTGGAGGGAGAGAGGGATATGATTGGTAAGGTCCTCTCGAAATCACAACACCGAAGCACATTGGCGCTATATGTCAGTGCACTGCCTACTAGGCTATAGGTGCAGACTTTTAGATCATCTTTGTACACAGCGTGTCAACATCAGCTTGCTTGCTAGCTAAATAAAAGTAAGCCCATCATCTTTTATAAAGGTTCTTATTAACATTTTAACAAGTTGTGTTAATTAATTAGTAAACCGATGAATTAAACATCCAGAGAAACTGACAACAAGCCTGGGCACTAAATGGCTCTATGTTCTGTTTCATTGTGATGCGCATCGTCTTGCTGTCCTGTCAGCTGTATCTGCTGTCATTGGCAGTGTTTATGAGAGGAAACATTTCATCCACGTTTTTTTACTAGTCATTTCTTAAGAAAACAATTGGTCTCTTTATTGTCAGGTCACTGAAATATTTTTATATCTAAACTGCATTTTTGTTCTCTTAAGTGCCTTTCAATTACATCTTTTCCAGCTCAAATTAGATTAAATAATATGCAGTTGCAGCAGTTGAGAACAGATGTTATTGTAAGAGTTCTGTCATAATGAGTTGCTGGCTTGATCAAGCACAGACTTCATTCCTAATTAAATGTAATATTATATTGTTTACTATATCACAGTATAGGAATTTCAAAGATAGATGCTATTTTCACAAAATGTCATGATTTAATGTATGTTTAGTTAAAGGTGCTTGGTTTTTAACTTTTTAAAGCTTCCCTTTTTGTTTTAATGAAATGTTATGGACAAAAGGTCAACCAGGCAGTTACAATGGCTGTTAAAGGGTTATTTATGTTATTTTAAAAGTACTTATGCCACAGAAAAAGAGTAATAGTTGTATTAATTTTAATCAACTGGAGAAACATTCATTCATTCATTCATTTTCTTTTCGGCTTAGTCCCTTTATTAATCTGGGGTCGCCACAGCGGAATAAACCGCCAACTTATCCAGCATATGTTTCACGCAGCGGATGCCCTTCCAGCTGCAACCCATCACTGGGAAACATCCATACACACTCATTCACACACATACACTACGGACAATTTAGCCTACCCAATTCACCTATACTGCATGTCTTTGGACTTGTGGGGGAAACCGGAGCACCCGGAGGAAACCCACGTGAACACGGGGAGAACATGCAAACTCCACACAGAAACGCCAACTGACCCAGCCGAGGCTCGAACCAGCGACCTTCTTGCTGTGAGGCGAACGTGCTACCCACTGCGCCACCGTGACGCCCACTGGAGAAACAGTCCATGCTATTTCCATAATGTGACAGTTTTTTTTTCTCTTATGTACCCTGCCTATCTCTCACATACAACTGCTATGTTTGGTTTGGCTTTTGCTGTCATACCACGCACAGCATTGTGCTGTTAGGAATTAATAAAAAATTCTTATTTATGAGGGACGTTTAATCACATGCCTTTTTAAGACTTTTTTTACACTGCTGTAAATCTGTAAGTGGCCATTTGCAGGGACATACATGCACAGGACTGTGGGAACATATACTGCCAATATTAGCCACATACTGGAGGCCACATTTAACCTCATTCTGACTTTAATCCACAGATTTTTATATTATCTTTGTACCTGAGTGCAATAACATTACATTAGTACTCACTGAGTGAACTCTATTGCACGTTTTATAAAGAAATGTTGAGTCCACTCCATACTATCCGATGGTTATTTTATGAGCTTTTATCTCCCTCCGGGAGCGGTGCTATAACAGCTGTGCTGTGTCTCGTAGAGAAATGGTGCTGTATGTAAAGTGCAGAGACATGACTGGGCTCTGTCTCTGCTGCGTGCCTGAGTAAATATTAATCTGTTTTCAGTTTACAGTAAGCCAAGTATTGCCAAGAGTATCTACATAGAGGTGTTTCTCGAAGAGTCAAATTATTGAGAAATTTTTGGTTATTCTCTCTCAAAGTGCACAATAATGTTGTAATCTCTGCCTGTCTTGGGTTAGTATATGTTAGTATATGGTTAGTATACCTTTCAAATAGTATATGTTTTTACCTGATCATTTTTTATTTTTCTTTACATTTTCTTTTAGATTATTTGAAGTTACACTTGTCATACAAAAAAATGCAGGATTTCACACAATTCTTTGATGTTGTCCTAACACAAATCCATTAAGGTAATGTAACTATTTTAAGTAGATTGAACATAAAACAATTACATTTCTTAAAAACATCTCCAGAATTGTGTTGTTTTAGCTCATTTTAAATAAGTAGTTTTAACACGTAGCAAAAATAATTTTTTGAGTGTATTTTATTACAAGATCCAAACATATATTTACTAATTAATAATACAGCTAATATATTTGACTAAAAGGACAAGATTTTAATATTACGTTAAAAATAAATAAGTGAGTATATTATGAATGCTCTCTTGGTGGGGGTGATTGTAATGTGTTTGGCCAACTGTATCGAATTAAATCCTACATCAAAATAATCACTATATATACCATATTATAAATACTATATTACTCAATAATATTTAATCAGTTGATGAGTCTTTTTAACCAAACTGTAATGAAATGGTATAAGACAGACATATAAACAGAATAACCCAATCAGATCATGTGGGGCTATTCATTGTGTTTTATAAAAAAAAAGGATTTCACTCTTGCTTGTTTCTTATTGGAGGAATTGAGTGTGTTAAAAGGCCAGTTATTACTCTACCCCCGTCTTCCCTATAGATATAAATCCTACCTACTTCAAAATTGCCCTTGACATCTCTTATAAAACAGCACGTTTTTTAGCATCAGGTTTAAAAAAAACAATCTAAAAAGGTTCAATGACAAATACTGTATAATGAAGATTTGCAGATAGTCTGTTGATTCATTAAATGATAAGCTGTTTCCTCTCAAAGCAGTTTATTTAGTGTAGTGAATCCTGTGCCATATTAATATGTATTTAAATAAATGGCCTATGGTCTTGTTTCTTATGCTTTTTTGCTAACCTTGGAAGATTTCATTCTTTCTTTAAAAGGTATTCTGGGTATTACGGCTTGAATGGCATGTTACGGCAAATGGCAAGTTAATTAAAGTCTCTTAATAAAATATGAAGCAGAAACCCAATAGAAGGTTCACGCTGTTTATTTTGTAAATATTTATTTATTTATATTTTTTGTCTTATTTATAAACACATGTATTTTAGGTGTGCATACACATGTAGGTGTGCAGTGTGTGAAGTCAAAAGGATGCCACGGGTGCTGCTTGCAGCTGTTATAACACAACTCAGAAAGTAAAATACTGCATAAGATGCTGCATTGTGCCACTTTTATTTTCATTTCCAATCAAAAGGGTCTTCAGTACTGTTGATTTTTTTTTTCCCCACAAGGAGTGTCATTATAATGTTTAATGCTTGTATTCCCAGTTGTCTGGCAATGACAATAGAAACAGATAAAGTGCCAGTAGGGGTGCAACCGTTTGATGACATTGAAAATAATTGTGGCCCCCACAATCCAAAATATGTATAAAATGATGTTGATTTAAAAAAATAATAATAACATAAATCTAAACGTAATTTATTTTCATCATTAACACTATATTAAAGCGATAGTTCATACAATTACAATTCAGTTATCATTTATTAATTCACTTGTCTTGTTACAAACCAGTTTAATTTTGTTTGTTCTGTTGAACACAAAAAAAGATTTAAGAATTTTGGAAAGATGTAACCACCTTTCATAGTAGGAGTAACAAATACTATGGAAATCAATAGTTACAGTTTTTTTTCCAAAATTTTTTTCCAATATTTTTTATGTTCAACAGAAGAAAGTTAAAAAGGTTTGGAACAAGTGAAGGGTGAGTAAATGACAGAATGTTCGTTTTTGGGTGAACTGCCCCTTTACAGTACAAGACCTGATACCCTTTTAAAGCATTTTTTGGAAAGGTTTAACAAACTAACTATTTGTATTTCTTTAGTTCAATTCTTTGCACTACCACCTGCTGTTTCGGAGAAAGCAACAATGGAATGAATTTGTGCTTTAGTTAGCATGACCTGTGGAGGGTTGACACACAGTATCAAGCAAATGTACAAACAAGACAAAGGCAAGTTTAGAGCAACTGTGGAAACCCATATGTGGATTAGAATGTTAATATGTGTTTGTGGAGAGCGATCACAGAGAGGAAGTGGAAGAGGAAGTTGCTAATTAAATGAGGAAAAAGGCTGTTTGTATGGCCCAGAGCCTGTCACACACTGTTTTCATTAATCTGGATGCAGGCGCCTGAGACAGGCCTGTGCAGACTCGTCTGTGCCATCCTTGCTCTAATTACAGCACTTTAATCAGGGACAAACTGCAAAGATCCCAGAGACCACTTTAAAGTACCACTAACCTTTACTGTAAACAACACTCATTCCCTCTCAGTGGAGTCCTGAAGTTCAGTCATTATGCTACGTGTAATGAGAGGGGACGTTTGGTCAGATTTTGGGCTTTTTTTCATGCATCCTGTCTGAGAGCCGCCCTCATTTTTATCTGTGACCCGCAGGAGACAACAGCTTGTTTGCCTTCTAAACTTTAACATAGTTCCACCTGGTGATCAGCATTATAAAATGTAAATTGTACAGTGATTACTGGGGGAGATTAGCTTTCCAAACATAAAGGGCATTTGGTTTCAGTGTGTGGTGCAGATGTTGCTGAAGAAAAGCTGCTATTGTGATGTGTGCTCAGTGGCGTTGTGGCATGAGGTGCTGCATCTTTGTATTTTAAGCAAGAAGAAAGACTATGGCTTCTCTGATATGCTTGTACTCGTTTGAGAAAAAATTAGGAACTCTTGCTTGCTTTAAAATTGTACTGCAGCTAAGCTACTGTTTTGAAAACAGTGATTAAAAGGTACTTTAAAGTAACATTGAGTATTTTCGGTTACACTTTAACACATATTTAATACAGTAAAATAATTCAAAGTACTAAAATTTTATTTTAGCACAGCACATTGGACTTTCTTCCAGCGTATCAGTTCCTCAAAATGAGATAATTTGTTTCTGATTATATTTATTGCAGTTAGAGAATTTATGAATTTATGTGGCACACAGACAATAAAGATATTCATTAATTTACATTTACAATACATTAATACAAATACATGATATTATCTATATTATGTGATATTTCTTTTTATATTTTCTCCAATATATAGTCTCCAGTTTTTATGGCATGTTGAAATGAGACATTATAAATATTGGCATTTTTATGTCAAGCTGATATAACAGAAAATATTGTGCTATAAATGTACATAAAAACTGCCAACATGATAAAAACTGTGGAAATGGACAACTGTCTTTAAAACAGAACCGTTATTTTTATTTTTGCTACAGAGAACCTCAAGTTAAATGCTGTGAAAATATATGAGCAGGGACTTAGGTACATTTGCCACCATCCCATATAATATGAGAAAAAAACGTTACTGACTGAGCTTTTACAGACGGAGAAACCCTAGCTGACAGGTGCAGGTTGTTTTACTTTGTATTAAAGTTTCTAAAGGGACAACCTCAATATTGTTTCTCAGAAAAGAACTATTGCCGTTGAATGGTGAATAATGAAGAGAAAGTCTGTGTCCATTTTGGTACTTCAGACTGTATTTATAGTAAATGAATTCACACTGGCAGCGTCACTGAGCTCTTCCTGGCTTCCGCTGCTGTGGCGTAGAACAATACCGTCTCTGTGTGAGTCTTTATTACTGTCTCTCTGGCTGCAACTCACAATCTAAAATGTACCCTCAATCGTCTCCTCCGACTATTTATCGCTTCCTCTGTGGACACAAGATACTGGCACTGCTGTGTGCTGCCCGGTGCGCTGATCTTATGTCCTCTGACATGACACTGGGACTGGCATGTAGAACAGTATGACAGAAGTAAAGTGTTTGGTTTTCTAACAGATTGTGCTTCTGTAATAGATTGACAAAGAGGAGATGTGTTATAATGAAACATGCTGGGTCTTTAATGGTAGCATGTCTGAGATGGTTTGTGCTGGCATGTGATGGTTTGTGCTCCGTGTATGTGATGCAATTAAGTGCCAAGGCTATTCAGGCTGTCATATGTGGTCACAGTCAAATTAAATAGTGTTTACTTTGCCTTAGAGTCTCTGCCAGCCACTTGATATTGCAGCCTTTTTGTGTATCCTTGTGCATTTTTCTCATTTATCAAGAGATACAAACTCTAATCTGCTCATAACGTTTGAGAAAAGAAAGCATGTCAGTTATGTCAATACCTGATGACAGGCTGCCATTTCTGGAGCACATTGAAAAATGACAATTTTAAGCTTCAGGTGGTTGTATATATCTTTGCTGAAAAACAGCTTCAACTATCCAAATATGTTAATTAGTGTCCCAGCCAGCCAAATTGTGTCTATTGTTGTTGTAGAGGGGATTCTAGGCACTGGGTCAGAAACACAGCAGCTAGGTTGTTCAATTTAATTAGTTATCTTAAGCCAGTTAATTTTCACTAGTTTTAGATGATGCACTAGTTAAGGCCTCTGAGACCAGGTAAATCTGTTAGGCTTTGCTGGGAGACCAGTTAAACCAGTATGTCTAGATTAAGCTGTGAGACCTACTTATTCCACATAAACCGTGTAGGCCAGGTCCCATGCCTGGTCCTCATTCATCTTCCTCTGTCGTCCTCTGTCCTTTAATCCTCCAGACACCCCTCGAGACCAGTGGGGTGCACAGGTGACGCTCAGCTCCCATGGCTCTCGACCGAGCATACAGCAATTGGGTTAATAGGTTAGACCCTTTAAACCACCAAAAACTCTTTAGGTTAAGCTGAGAGAAAAGCTTAAGTTAAATCCACATACATCATGTAGGCCTAGGCTCTGGAAACCCATTCAGCATACAACAGCTAGGCTAAGAAACCAGTTTAACCAGTATATCAGGTAAATATCAGTTAAACTAGTATATAAAAGCTAGGACAGGCTCAAATACCAGTAAAACTAATATAAAACAGCTAGGCCAGGCTCAAACAAAAGAGAGCTAAAACTTGGATTAGTCTGGAAGATCGGTTGAATCAGCATATAGTAGCTAAATTAAGCTGAGAAACTAATTAAATGTGTTAACGCCAACAAGTTTGAAATGGTACACAAATTAAATCTGCATTAAGCAGTAAGGCATTCATCACTATGTGATAGTCAAATCAGATTTATCATTTAACTATGAGACCAGCTAAATCAGCAGGTTAGAGTTAGAGAGCTATTAAACCAAGAATAATAAATCTGACTATTAAGGTTAGGCTGAGAGACTGGTAAACCATCTTAAACCAGCCAAAACTGGCAAACCACTATAGGCTGGTTTAGGCTGCTTTTAACTTTTTTCGGGGATTTGTGCACGTTAACCGGGTCTTCTGCTGCTGTATGTTTAACATGCTCCTTCGAGGCCCTCTTTAAGCAGATCATTGCAGAGGTTTGCAAAATGTAGTACGCACGCCACTGTGAGCTTTTAACTAAATAAACATTCATCACATAGTGCAAGCCTACACAGAAAGCTGCCCGTTGCCTCCATGGCAAACCCACACAATCCTTAACGGCCTGCCTTATGCAGAGACAGAGCACTGGATCTCAGCAGGATAAGGCTGATGCATGCTGGTTATGCAGCCTCTGTAATTTGGGAATGATCAATGAGGCTTCTCTAGCCATGGCAGCAGTGCTGTGGGAAATAGATTAGCTATCAGCGTACGAGGAGAGGCAGACTCACCTGTGGGCTGTGGATCCCTTGAGGTGATGCAGCTTTGCACTGACGCTCTCAGCCGATGATATTTGAGAAATGAACCTGTGTGCATGCTAACATGCCACTATGAGGAGGATTTGAAGGGCCTGTTTGGTTTTATGCAGTGCCACAGAGAGTTTAGTTGTGTATGTAAGAAGCTTTTTATTCAGAATGTGTTTTAATCTGTCCTGTTTCGTGAGTGTGTTTGTGTGTGTTGAAAGTAACAGTGTTGAAGGGATTGTGTGGGTGCATCGCACTAATTTTCATGCACATGTGTAGGAAGAGGTAGATGATGCTTGTTGCCTAGCAACTCCATTACACCTCTAGAAAAGACACAAAAAGAGAGATGCTCTGCCTAAAATATTGGTGTACTTTTGCATAAAACATAGTCAAAATTTTTATAGATCCTGGTGGCTTCTCCTTGTGCATACAAAATCATTGTGATTGTGATGGAAGCTTGATATAAAACTTGTGTGTGGGTTACAGGAAGGTGAGGTCCTGGAATAACCCCATGGGAGGAGCAGCAGATGGTCTCCTCTGTTTTACCTGGAAGGGAAATGGCTCCACAGGAAGTTCAGGAAGCAGGAAAAAGCGGGGTCAAGCTGGATCAAAAGCTGCTTACTGCTACAGAGCAGTCAAGCTGTGCTCCACCAGGGGCAAACTGCTGTTGACATGCTTGCATTTTATCATATACGTCCTCTATCTGAGACAAATTGTTTGGCTTTTTGTTTGGACCACAGCAGATGAGATATTTTTGGGAGAGAGTTGAGAAGGAGGTTCTGAGGATATGCAGTAAGGAATCAAAACAACCCAAAACCAAACTGTCTTCAACTTCCCTGATAATAAAGCTATGGCACAAGTTTAGAAAGAGAAGGAATAAAAACAATGCAAAGTTAGAGATTAAAGACACTGGATAAAGACAAGGTTATTCTTATGCTTTGAATGATTTTCGAATGATTTTCAAATCCAAATTACACTTCTCCAATAGATGCGAACAGACATCTAGTGCCTTTTGGCACGGTTTTGTGTCTCATGGTTTTGACGTATTTGAAATTTCATAGAAATTTATACTATATAAATTGATGTATAATTAAACTAAAATTACACTTGTTTTGTTTTTTGGTGTGCAAAAGTTTGATTTGTCTGATAAAAAGATGTTGAATTTTAATAAATATCTTTTTTTTTTATCCCAGAAACATTTATCATAATCAATAATGAAAACAAGTTTGCTGTAGTGTATACTGGAAATAGATTTGTACTCTTTAAGAATAGTTCACACAAAAATTGAAATTTACTCACCATTTACTCACCCTCAATTTGTTCTAAAGTTGTATTATTTTAATTCCTCTGTTAAACACAAAAGAACATAGTCCTTACAGTATAGTATACTCCTTTTAATCTTGTTTCAGGATTCTGTATAGTAAAAGTATGTGTAAATGGAGCATAAAGTGTGTCTGAGTCTGGGAAGTAGTATTGTGAGATAGAGCAGCTGGCTGTGGAGCAGTCTAGTCTATGGAAGAGCCGCCCCACCAACCTCTAGCCAAGAGAAGAGGCAAAGCAAAGGAACAGGGCCAAGCTTTAACAAATCACTTTCCGTACGGTCTGCCAGCGCCATGGAGACTCAAACGTTACAATTAGCCACCTGCCAGCACCAAGCCCCAATATGAGGCATGGTTTCACCCCAGTCCTGTTTGAAATGGTCATTGAGGGTGATCACAATCAAGCCAGTTCACGAGCATGAAACAGGAACTGCTCCCAAGGTACTTTGACACTTGGAGCCATTCGCTCCCTGGACTGGAGTCATTGCTTTCCCTGTCTGTTTCTGATCTGTTTGATCCGCTCTCAGCATTTGGCTGATTGGATTGTAGGTAGAGCATCTTTCGCAGAACTCTTTCCTTTCCATCTTTCCCATTCCCTCTGCTTGCCTTATGAATGAACAGGGGAATGTGTTGTGTTCGCACCGCGGGGCCCTGCATGTAAAGATGTGTGTGGTGTGTAGCAGAAATGTCTTTAGTAAACCGCTTATGTGTGCTGTGTAGCATGAAGCACAGACCTCGACACTCAAAGTGGAAGAAGGGGTCTCATTGTGTGAATTCTGGGAAAGCCCCAAAGTAAGGGCTCTGGAGGTGTGGACGTTTTCCTGCCACTACTACAACAAGCAGATAGAGCTGAGAATTGAGCTTTGATGTAAAATTACGTAAAAGGTGGATTAAACTAATGTTTGGATGTGAAATGGGACATGAAAGAGAGTTGTGTCTAAGTTTAGCTTAACCATTGTTTGCTTTCTCAGTAGGCCGTTTTCCTCAACTCCAGAGACAATCGATCAATTCTGGCAAGCCCTTTAGCAATTTTTGTTTTGCACTGGAAGTTTTTGAATTGCTTTTGTGCTTATGACGTTAGGTGAGTATCCAAGCAGCTAATGACTTGCAGAAGTATAATGTTGTTTATGTATCGTTATGTGTAAGGGGGTTCTCAGATATTCGGTTTAAGAGAAGGATCACCTAAAATTCACTCACCTTCAAGTGGTAATATAAATATAAATTTAATTGTTTCATTTTTTTTAAGAATGCTAGAATGCTGGTTTTCCAACATTTTTCAAAATATCCTTTGTGTTCAACAGAAGAAAGAAGACAAGTGGAGGGCAACTAAATGAGAAAATCTTGATTTTTGGGTGAACTAGCAAAATAACAAAATAAATCATCTCATATTACGACCAGATATTAAGATTTGGATTTCAAACAATCAGTTTCTGTATTCAGTATATTGAATGCAGGAGAAACTGACTTTGACAAGGCTAAGTAGTCATGGCAGTGCAACTGGGTATCTGTGAGTCAGAGTATCTCTGAAATAGCAAGGCTGATGGGTTACTCCTGGTCATGTGGTGAGTAATTACCAATAGGAGTCTGAAGAGGGACAAACCACAAACCAATGAATGCTATCCTTTCTGATTCACTATAGCAAAATTGTTATGGTTATGGAATGAATGTGTCACAACACACAGTGCGTTACACTCTGTTGCATATGAGGTGTAGCCACAAACCAGTCATGCACCTATGATGACCCCTGTCCAAAAAAGTGAAAGTGGGCATATAAGCATCAGACCTAGACCTTGGAGCGCTGCAAGATGTTTGTCTGGTTCTGTTAGTTGTCTTATCTCGCATTCTGTGACCAGCTGTGTATGTTTGCACTGTTTAACAGGGGAAGTAATGGCACCAATGATGCATTGTGGGATGGCAACAAATGGGTGTATGGTTTGTGACGCTCTGGGCAATGTTCTGCTGGAAATTCGTGTGTATGTATATTTGTCACATGTTAGCTATCTAATCATTGTTGCAGACTATGTGCTTCTCTAGTAGTGTTCCCAGGAGGAAGTGGCAGTACTCTGCATACATTGTCCAGAAATAGTTTGAAGTACCTAATAAAGAGTTTGTAGTGTTGGCACGGTCTTCAAATTTGCCAGATCTCAATCCAAATGAGCAATTGTCAGATGTCCAGGACCAACAAGTTCAAACCAAAATAGTTCTATCTTGCATCCTATAGGACTTCAAGATCTTGGTGTCGGATACCACAGGGCACCTCCAATAGTCATGTAGAATCCATGCCCTGGTGGATAGGCACTCTTTTGGCAGCACATGGAAGATGTCGTAGTTACCGACCTTCTCATCAATTAAGACACTATCAGACTGGAGGTTTTGGATACCAGAAAATAGACTTTATTCACATAATAAAGCCGTGATGTCTGAAAACTGCCCTTCAGGACAACCTGAATTCTCCCCTAGACAATCTGAAGTGTTTTGTCTCCATCATCATGCTTTCATACAGATTTTCGTCACACACCTCTGTGTTCCTGTGACCATCTTAGGAAGTCTTTACTGAAAGGTCATGTATATGTTTAGGTGGTCATGTTATTCTTGGCTCTCAGCCATCTGGCTAAAGTTAAGGCTTACATTTCAGTATTCCCTTTGTTAAATTCTAGTATGGTTATAATGGTTTACATACATTGTTATGATGGTATATTAACTTGATAATATTTTACTCACTCTAATGCTTCTGACACATATAGCTTCATATGAGTATTTAACATATATAATCAGTGCTTTACATATTTAGTTATTCTACATTATCAGTCATTCTCTAGCTTCTCATAGTTTCTCCTGCTCTTCTACAGGCTGCTCATCTTACACAAACCCTGTTTTAGCCTGGCTCATGCCTGGCTCATGTTCACTGCATACTTTAGAGAATAATACCAACTTCTCTAAAACACTTTGAGAATAAAGAATCTTTGTCAAATACCAACAACATATTAGACAGGTGGTCACGGTGTTTTTAGTGTATCTGTGTACATGTTGAGTAGTCTCATAGTAATTCATAGTGTACCATGATACGATACCTTGTCCAGGAACCAATTGCACAGTAAAAAAACTTTGTAAAACACTACCTTGCTGTTTGATGTGCAAAGACCAAACTGTTTGAAGCATTTAGACTCAGCTTGCATTTTTGTAAATACTTAATTGTGGATAAAAATGACTTTTAAGCTTTAAGGTTATTTTAAGCTTTGAAGGTTATTCTTTTTTTGCATAAACAACATTATTTACAAGGCCCATCTGTGAGTCACTTTGCTGTGTCACAGCGCAT
Source organism: Danio jaintianensis (assembly GCA_903798115.1). NCBI lineage: Eukaryota > Metazoa > Chordata > Actinopteri > Cypriniformes > Danionidae > Danio > Danio jaintianensis. The sequence goes on along the minus strand of CAIGQV010016547.1, from coordinate 16,551,528 downwards.
AGGTTGTGTGTACTGCCTTTTGTTTATAAATGTAGTCCATAAAGTTCAAGCCTTGGTTAATCCTATAGTACAGTTCAGAATTAAATTTACTCCACTGCTTGTATAGACCTAATGTCACAATCTGTTCACAGTCAGCTTATGTGGGACATATTCTGTGCTTAATTATTATATCTCTGATTCTGAGGTTTACCCTTTTGCTGCTGATGGAGCTTGGCTATTGTTAAACTGTGAGGGAACTGTATATTCCTACGATGCAGCACTTGTGAGACCGCTGAGTAGATTTTTGGCAACTCAACCCCAATACTTCTTTTTATGTTCCAGCATAGCTTGAAGCCATTTAAAAATGTTTTCCAAGCATTTCCACTATCCATTTCAGATTAGGAGAGCACATCTGCAGATCTATAATACACATTCTTGTTGTAACACATTTCCTTACTGTTCTTCATCTGGCATCCAGACCTCTATTCCTTTGACCCATTGCCACTCCAATTTTTTCCAATTGCATGTCTCTACAAAGCCTCTGAACAACACATGAGACCCCTGAGTCTTTCAGTGACCCCTCGCCCTGTCTTTTTTTACGTATCACCAACCACACTACACTTGTCCAATTTCGGACGACCTGCAGAGAGTGAGAGAAATGAGTCACAAAGAACCTTTTCCACGACATCTCATAACATTCTTCTATCTGGAAACGGCGGATGTGCAGAATCAATGGTGGCCAGGCAGCATTCGCTGTTTCCTCTCTTGTTGCTGTCTGTAGTCCTGTAGTCAGCGCTTTGATTTTTCCATTAGAGAATCTGTCTCTTTTGTCCACCCCAATATTTTAACACAAAGGCACAATGAATAGTGTGTCATAGCCCTCTAAGGTGAGACGTCTCAGGCATGTTGGGTTTCTCCTCAGTCAAAAAAACAAAGTCAATCTGTCTCCTGTGTGAAATTTATTTCAGGTGCGAGAGCACTGTCGTCATTTGGTGAGAATGCATGCATGTTTGACAGCTGTTGTTTACCTCTTGTAGACTGTAATAACAGTACATGCTGGGTTTTTACATGAGCCCTATTTGTTGTGGGTTCATTAATTTTTACAAAGAGGCAGTTCTCCTCCTCTTGTCTTCAGAGTGAATATCTCCAGACTCATATTTGTACCTCTAAATGCTTTTGTACAACACCCACCCAGTTTTGCCGGTGCTCTGAGTGTGCCAGTGTGACGCAATCTTTTGTTTTTAGTTTTAAGACCCAAAATTTGCTGAGCCATTTTTATCTCAATATCCAGTGGGTTAAGGAGACTATAAAAAGATCTGGAGGATGTGTCTGAGAAATTTCATCTCCTAAGAGAAGTTGAGCAGATTTTAGATACTAAGCCTTGATACTAAAGCTGATGCTTTTTATTGTATTGCTTAATCAACCGAGGAATCGAAATTTCAGCTATTTATTTTGGAAAAGTATTGGAAGGAAATTTGGTTGTTGTTTATTTGATACTAAGCCTTCAATTGTCATTTATAAGGGATTTACAAAGCATAAATAGTCCTCACTTTAGATTAGTCACAAAACTGGATGAAGTTGAGTTAAAAAAACAAACAAACATTTATCAACATACAAAGAAACTATTATTATATGCCTGAATAATAAGATATATAAAAGTGTGTTGATTAATTTCAGTAATCATGTATCAGTAAATATATGTGGCATGTGAGGGGATGTTTTACCTGTAAATAAACCGATGATGTTGAAGATAGTTCCTACTCTTAAAAATGTTGTTCTATCTCACAGATGTGCCATATAATCATAATAAATGATGTCTAATGATGGGCCAACTAACTGACTAGGCATCAGACAGCCAACTAATCATTTAGTGAGGTTGTTTTAGTGATATTTTATTCCACATGTACTACCTTTTACAATTTTGAGGGTTAGTAAAATATATGTTTAAGAAATTATATTTTTTTCAGCAAGTGTGAGTTAAATCGACCAAATGTGACACTGAAGACATTTAGCAGTTGCAAAACTTGCTTTCAACAAAAGAATCAAATATTAGCATATCTAGCAGCATAACTATTTTTTACATTTAATAATAATTAAATGTAAAAAATTGACATATAATTAAATGTAATTAATAATAATTAATAATTTTTTAAACATTTAATAATAAGATAAATGTCTCTTGATCACCAAGGGTGATTCTAGGATTGTCATGTAAGGGGGGAAATTACAGCTTACAAAATGGCAATCTAAACATTTTTAAACAGTCCTACTTACATTCTACCGTGCCATAAAATCACTTTATAGCTTAAAAATAATTATTTATAAATCTTAAATACATTCGTAAATTTAAAAGAGTTTTAGCTCCGCTTTAGTCTCTAGTAGGCCCATAACTGACTGCTGAATACATTCTGTACTGCCACAACAACAAAAAGTTGCATTGCAAGTGTGCAAAAAAAGTGGATCAGGATTCTGAGTATACCTGTCTAAATCATGTGTTGACAACAGCCTATAAGTGTACACTATCAGTTGTTTTCACGCCATGGTCTTTTTCAGAATATGTTTAGAGGATGCTTTATGCCTACAAGTAAGAGACAAATGGCTGCTACTGGTGCATCAGAAGAGCTTTTCTTGTCTGCAAATGAATATTTCAGAATTTTTCTCAGACACTTTGAAAAGCTTTCACATTACCGACATGTTTGCTGCATTTATTTGGCACTTTTATTCTAAGCTGGTTGTTATTTGCTATATTATTGTTTGGTAAAAATGTATTCTCTCTTCATGTATTCTGCCAAAATGCGGAATGTTTTTTTTTTTTTTGCTTTCAGTGACATCCAGTGCATCCCTTCTTTATTGTTATTCACCTGAAGGCAAAGTAAATGTCTATTTCTCATATTTTAAAAAGCAAAATAGACATCTATAGTAGGCTGCCTTATTGATGTCAACAAATGAATAATTGATCAAATGTGAAAATAGAGTTGCTATTCTAAGCAAAATCCATATGTCTGCTCTTTTCACATTGCAATTATTAAAGTCAGTACTAACATACTTTACCTTTCTTCTGAATGTCTGATTTCAGAGACCAAAAGGTTGACAAACAGTTTATCCAAGAGCAAGAACACAAAAGCAGTAGCTCACTATAGACCATTTTGATGGATGTAAACAAAAACAATGGTCCCAGCGTATTTCCTGTTTTACATTTCTAATTTCTTTAGCTTCCGAGAATCCAAAAAGAGCCACATATTGATAAATAATGTTGTGATAGCTCTTTTAACATGAAGTTATGATTGAATTGCCTCTTGTTACAGTTGAAAGTTTGTTATGAAAGTTTGATAACAGGCAGGAAATGTTCATGGGCCAATGACATCACCACATTGAAATGGTCTATAGATAGAAATTCTCCTCCGTAACCTTTGTGACTTGAAATGGAAGCTCCCACTGATTTCCCTATGACCATAGGCAGCCAATTACTCCATCCCTGTTTTCTTAATATCAGTTCTTTCACCATGTTCTGTTTGGAGACATCAGACTAGGAGTTAAAAACGCCACAGAAAAAGACACACAGATGTTCTCTGTCACATTGAGCGGCAACTGCCATGAACAGCTCTGTATTCAGGCTGACTGATGGTGATGGCTTCGAGCAGCTCCACTGCATATGCAGCTCAACCTCAAATGGTACTTTCTGATCGGCTTTCAAAATCCACCACTCATGTTATATCACAAATAGAAGCCTTTTTCCAGGTGTTAAAGATTTTATCGCCTACAGACCAGTTAAAATCACAAACACGCCAAAGGCTCTCTGATATTTGGTTCTAGTTTTGCTGCCAGAGTCTTACTAAAAGCTTAAGTGTTCATTTCTGTTTGATCAAATGTAATCGCACAAACCAAGATTGTTTTGTTTCTACAGTATAGACCAGGGGTGCCCAAACTCGGTTCTGGAGGGCTGGTGTCCTGCAGAGTTTAGCTCCAACTTGCTTCAACACACCTGCCAGGAAGTTTCTAGTATGCCAGTTAGAGCTTGATTAGCTTATTCAGGTGTGTCTAATTGAGGTTGGAGCTAAATTCTGCAGAGACACAAAGTTTGGGCACCCCTGGTACAGTATAGACCAGGGATGGGCAGACTTGATCCGGGAGGGTCGGTGTCCCTGCAGAGTTTTGCTTCAACACTAATCAAACACACCTGAACAAACTAATAAGTGTTTTCAAGATCACTATAAAGCTACAGGCAGGTGTGTTTGATTAGGGTTGGAGCAAAACTATGCAGAACACTGGCCCTCCAGGATCAAGTTTGCACATCTCTGGTATAATTCAACATTGGTTGATCAAATAGTTTTTTGAATATCAGGCTAATGCTATGTTGTGATTGTTGACCTAATGGTGCATTGAAATCATGTCAGAAAGATTGTGAGATTTATGAGTTGAATACACATGAATGTCACTGCAAATCATAAGTATGAGTAGAATCTTTGGGACTTTCCGAGTTAACGGCTTCTTAGTAAGAAAAAAGTTGTGACACAGTGGATGTAGCGTTTGTATTAATTATACATTTATTTTTTCCCCACATTGTTCTGCAGTTAACTTACA
>CAIGQV010016547.1:16531074-16543940 GCA_903798115.1 Danio jaintianensis | reverse complement strand
TATATCAGTGGAATTTAAAAACAAAGGTATCACAATCACACTCTTCAAGTCAAATATTAAAAGACAATTGCATGTTTTAAATTGTATTTTAAAACACAGATATATGACTCAAAAGAAAGTATTTAAATACTTAATACTTAGAAGATACTAGTACTTTTTGATTTACAATAAATCTTCATTTAGCATAATTTTAGTTATGAAAATCTGATGAAAACAATGAAATTAACAATAAAAATCTGATTCAAAATAATGGTAAAATCCAGTACATAAAATAGTATCTAAATGATACAAAAATGCCTATAATGTTGTTTTAAATCATAACTGTTGGATCTGATTTGGTGGGGAAAAGGTCTGCTACACTCATAGCTAGTGATAGAGAACCCAATTTTTCATTGTATGCATTTTAAATGTGGCAACTGTCCGAATGGTCTGTAGAACTGTACACATTGCATACATTATTACTGTATGTTGATGGCTGGTGAAGTCTAACTAGATTATGAGAGTATGAAAAGCATATTTGCTCTTATCCAAATAGGTCCTGCCACATTCAGTAACTCCACCCTTGATGTCTGTTAACTTTGATTCAGTTTATTTCTGAGGCAGAGAGCATTGTGTTATTGGTGACAGTGTTCCCCTTCATATGGGAACTCCAACGTGCGTCTGTTAACAGACTACGGGAGTACTTCAGACGACCAATAACTCTGAAGAGTAAGAAAACGGGCCAATGAATGCCAAAATGAATTGGCAGAGCTCAGCTCCACAGCTGACAGTGATTAGCCATTAGTGCTATATAAGCTGCCAGCTAAGAAGCGAGCACTAGAATTCAGCTTTCAGAGCCTCTCACGAGACTGAAGACACTCTATCTGCCAACCTGATTTCAAGACTGAAACCAGTTTACTCACCAGTGCGGGAGATGACGCGACAGCGGCAGTCGATCTGGGCTTCCTGTCCCCTGGGCGTTTCGCTGGTGTGCACAAAAGAGCAGTTTCCATTAAAAGAGCAGATTCCCTAAGAGAGCAACACAGTCAATCAACACGTCTTTTTTCAAGACGCTGTTCTGTTCTGACCGTTTCTGGATGCGGTGGTTCCTATCTCCGGATGATGGGCACGGGTATCGTATCACAGGTCTGGGGGTCCAGCATCACTGTGAGGGCATGGCTGTTGCACAGCTGAGATCGCGGCTGCCAAGCCACCCCCGTTGCTCCCCGTGAAAGCGGTTAGCACGCGGGCAGATCTGAGGATTACAGTGGGGGTTTATCCATCGCCTCCGGGCCCGCGGACCCCCCACTCCTCCACAGCGGGCTCCATCCAAGCTTCAAGTGGTTGTGCGGTTCATCCTCCGGGATGCCTGCGCCTCCGCTTGATGACACCGGAGATCAGAGATCAGATGTCCATCGCGACATCGGAGGGCAAGCTGTCATGTTCAGATGACAGACCGGGCTCGCTTGATCCACCGAGCTTCACAGCGAGCGCATGCTGGCATAGAGGGCGTTTTTTCTCCGCCCGGTCCTCGTGCGCTTCCGCCTTCACCTCCCCTGGTGGCGAGGCGCCCAGTGGGTACGAAGCTATTCCTCAGGTGGTTGGCGCCGGGTAGGGGGGTAAGCTGAGACCCCCGTCCAAGGCGGGTGGGTTTTCTGTGTCTCTCATGACCAGAGCCCACACCGTTGCGGGCCATGCCGCTTCTGCCCTGCACCACGGCACCTGCTGTGCTGAACAGGGGCGGTTCTTCCCCAGGCTTATGCGTAAGTACCGCACGGTGGTCGACTATGCTCTCATGACCTTCAAGTCGGCCGCCTGTGCCCTGGGGAGGACGATGGCCACACAGTGGTACGGAAATGCCACCCTTGGCTTACCCTGGCAGATATGCGCCGCGCCGACAAAGTACGCTTTCTTGGTGTGCCCATATCCCAGGCAGGCCTACTCTGCGACACCATCGGGGACTTTACCCAGGAGTCCTCGTGGTAAGAGATCAGCCGTGCGCGATGGAGCAGGTCATCTCCTGGTGGGCTCGGAAAACTGCTCCCCCACCAGACCCGTCCACGCTGGCTGTTCCTCGCCGAGATCCCTCTTCCCGCGGCTCCAAAATGCTCCGCCGTCACAGCCCGTTCCACTGGCTAGTGAACGCGCCGAGCCCCCCCTGCAGAAAGTTGACACTCCTGTCATAGGTTGCCGTAAAGTCCGGTAATCGGACCGCGAAGCGAACCTAAGGCGCTCCCCCGCGAACGAATGTAGCGATCTGAAAAGAGCGGCTTTTCCTCCCTCTGGGTATGGAAGCCCAATTGCTGCCAGCATGGGGCGCACTGCCTTCCAGCTCTCAGCTTTGGTGCACTTCGCCACAGGCTTTGAGGGCACCAGAGGATGAGCTCCTTTCTCGCACCTCCAGCCTCTCCGCAGGATCCTGGGAGGAAGGTAAGAGTCAATCTCTTATTTTCAGTTCTTCCTCGGGACGCTCTGCTCAGGTTATGGCTATGCCACCCCTGTCTCGCGTGAGAAGATTGTTATCCTCCTGGCGAAGGATACAATCGAGCCGGTCCCTCCAGCCGAGATGAAGAGTGGGTTTACACCCCTACTTCATCGTACCCAGAGAGCGGTGGGTTGTACCAATCCTATCTGCGCGTTTTGATCTGTCATCTGTTCCCGATGCTGATCAGGATGCTCATGCAGAAACGCATCCCCCAGTGCGTCCGTCCGCAGGATTGGTTGCAGCTATAGACCTGAAGGACGCTCACTCCATGTCTCGCTCTCTCCCTCCTTATAACCGTGTTTTTACCGGTGTGCGACGGGGCCCGAGCATGGCAGTAAATGGTCCTCCCCTTCGGGCTCTCCCTGTTCCATGTGTGGAGGATACCCTGTGCCTCTTTGGCACACGCGCATCGGCATTTTTGATTATTCATTGACTGGGTTAAATTTTTTCAGACCTTTGAATTAGTCGATTATGCATAGGGACCTGGTGCTGTTGGGGTTTCGGGTCAACTGAGAATGAGCAAGCTCTCCTCCGGGCAGAGCTTCTCTCATCTCGGGTTGGAGCTGGACCCGGTCTCCATCACGGTGCGCTTTTAGGGCTTTTGCTGCCCTGTCCGGCAGTTATATTGGTTTCACTGAAGTTTTTCAGAGGCTCCTGGGGCATATGAGAACACTTCAGCACTGGTTTCGCGATCGGGTCCCCAGATGGGCATGGCACGCGGAGACGCACCGGGTGTCCATCACTACGCTGTGTCTCTGCATCTTCAGCCCCTGGATGGACCTTGCCTTCTACTGGCCTGGGTGCCCTTAGAACAAGTGTCCAGTCATGCTGTCATTCTGACGGATGCTTCCAGTGCGGGCTGGTGGGCTGTGTGTATCGAGCATGCAGCTGCAGGTTCGTAAATCGGACTTCGGTTGCGTTGGCATTCAATTGCCTGGAGTTGTTGGCAGTGTTTCTCGCTCTCCGCCGGTTCCTACCGGTACGGGAGGGGATACACGTGTTGGTTAGGACGGTGAGCACGGCTGCGATAGCGCACATCAACCGTTTGGCTGATGTGCGCTACCGCCGCATGTCTCAGCTCGCTCGCCATCTGCTCCTCCGGAGTCATGCGGCTTAATAGCTGCGCGCCGTTCATATCCCATACAAGCTCTACCGTGCCAGCTTACATGCTCTCACGACAGTTATGTTTCTGGGAGAATGGAGACTCCACCCCGGCACAGTCCAGCTGATATGGGCACGCTTCAGAGAAGCCCAGGACATCCTGCCGCTTCTCCCTCGCGGCCCTTCGCCAGCTGCTTTCCCTGCTCTGCACGGATGCACTGGCTCTCAGCTGGCCCCGGGTTTACGCAATATGTGTTTTTCCCCAGTGAGCCTGCGCGCACAGACTCTGTGCAAGGTCGGGGAGACGAGGTGCGGGTCTCGCTCGTTGCGCCTCCTTGGTCAACCGGACCCGAGTTTCCAGACTCACACTCCTCGTGATGGCCCTCCCTGACATATTCACTGGAAGAAGTACTCCTTTTTCTGGGACGGGCACCCTCTGGCACCCGCGCAGCATTCTGGAACCCCCACGGAGGGTTTCTAGACAGAGCGCGGTGGACTTAGGTGACCTATCAGTATATGGTTAACACCGTCACTCAGGCTAGAGCACCCTGTATAAGCAAGCCTATGTCCTGTAGTGGAGTCTATTCGTTGTGTGGAGCTCTTCTCTCTGAGAAGAACCCCGGACATGCCAGATTAGTGTTGTGTTTTCTTCCTTCAGGATAACTGGAGTGCAGGCTGTCACCCTCCACACTGAAGGTTTGGCGTGCTGCCATCCCCGCTCTCTGTGGGGCGGCGGATGGTAGCGTGCTGGGAAAGCATAACCTTATCAGCCGGTTCCTCAGAGGCGCGTGGCGCGAGATGGTTAATTCCATCACCACCCCCCTCTCTTGCCCTCTCGGGATCTCTCTAGCCCCAGCGGTTATGGTTAGGTCCGTTGAGGCACTCGACTCAGTATCTATAAGTTTTCTGTCCATGAAGGCAGCTCTGCTGGTCGCGTTGGTATCAGTCAGGAGGGTTAGGATTCCGGTGGCATTTTCGGTCAGCGAATCGTGCCAGGAATATGGACCGGCCTACTCTCACGTTTACCTGAGACCCCGGTTCAGCTTGTGCCAAGGTTCCTACCACCCCTTTTAATATTAAAAGTGGTAGTGAGCCTGCAAGCGCTGTTTGCGGAGGAGGCAGACCCAGCCCTTTTATTGCTATGCACTGCGCTTAATGTGACACGTAGAGCATAAGTCTCTAAGCAGCTCTTTTCTGTTATGATCGGCAGAAGGGAAGTGCCGTATCAAAGCAGAGGTTGGTCCATTTTATAGTTATGCCATTGCCCTCGCCTCATGTGCCAGGGCAAGCTGTGTCCCCCGGGAGAGAGAGCACACTTAAAAAAAAAAAAAAAAAAAAAAAAAAAAAAAAAGCTCCGGGCTGGGCGACACCTAACACATTCACAAGATTTTATAATCCTCGAGTGGAGTCAGTTTCCTCCCGATTACTGGGCCACTCCGGTCAATCGGGACGAAATTAAACTCGGTGTCAAAAACGCTTGCTGCGCCATGCTCCCTAACCCGGAGATACGTGCGCCTTTTCTATTCTATTTTCTATTTCTATTCAGCTACTTCACATCAGGAGCATGACGGGCTTAGCTGCTGTGGCGTTTTCCATACAGTCTCCCGTAGTCTGTTAACAGACGCACGTTGAAGTTCCCATATGAAGGGGAACGTCCTGCTTACGTACGTAACCCACGTTCCCCGAATAGGGAACGGAGACGTGCGTCTCCACTGCCACAGCAGCTGAGTCTCCAGCTGTTAGCTGAGTGATCGGCTCTTCAGCAGACAAATTCTAGTGCTCACTTCTCAGCTGGCAGCTTATATAGCACTAATGGCTAATCACAGTCGCTGTGGAGCTGAGCTCTGCCAATTCATTTTGGCATTCATTGGCCCGTTTTCTTACTCTTCAGAGTGATTGGTCGTCTGAAGTACTCCCATAGTCTGTTAACAGACTCACGTCTCCGTTCCCTATTCGGGGAACGTGGGTTACGTATTTAACCAGGACGTTATTTGTGTCATCGTCATAAAGAGATGATTCAGCCATTTGTTGGGCTGCTTTGTTCCATCTTTTTTGTTGTGGATATAAATATAAATGTACAGTATAAAGCCTTGCTGTATACAGTATTTCGATTGTTAATCATGCACTCCATTGTAGATTTGCCTGACTACAGCACAACTGAAAAGAAGACTCAGTTGAGACGGTGGTTTGTGGTTTGGCACAGAGCTGAAAGCCACCTGGGTTAAAGCACCAATGTTTTCTAGTGCTGCATGGTCAGTTATTTCTGTTGACGCAGCTGAATAAAACAATGGCATAAAACAGGGATTCAATACTAGTGGAGCTAGTCAAGCCGAGATAAAAAAGAATCTCTGTGATTTTGTCAAATTACATCATGTTAGAGAGACATAAAAACAGTGAACTCAATGTGAATCTTATGAACCAGTACTTTTTAAATGAATTTTTAAGTCTTGAGTTAATGCTTTGATTCAGATTCACTCATAACTGAATTATTGTCTTTATCTCACTGTCATTTTTCTTTTATTGTTGACAAACTGGAGATTAGTCAAATGTCATATAACTGGAGTAAGTACAGTAATGTTAAAATTATTGAAATATAATTACACATTAAAATAACTGTGCACCATGAATATGAATACTGTATGCTGAATATCAGCATGCTTTATTCATGTGATGTCAAATTACGCCAGAAATCACTCAAATATGCTATTATAAATAAAATATACAGCTTTGTTATTATTATATAATATAATATTAAGAGACCACTTCAAAGTTATTATCAGTTCTCTGATACTGAATTTTAAGTCAAATAAATATGAATGCAACCTTTAAACAATCAAAGCATAGTATATGTTATGTCAAAAGATGTGACGTTTAAAAAGACAAAATGCTCAAGCATACCATTTTTGCTTTTATTGTTGCTTGTTCAGTTTGGATGTCTGAAATCTTTCTCATTGCACAGATCTTATTTCACAGATAAATACCTGCCACTGTTTAGATTCATTTTAATGTTTCATCTTATGTTTTTATAAGCTTCTGAAGAGTTCCCAGATGATAAAAACACCATCACACACACTGTAAAAATGCTGGGTTCTGCACAATTGTTTTGTGTTGGGACAACATGAAGGAATTAAGTTTTGTTAGTTTTTATACAATTTAAGTGGATTGAACATAAAACAATTAAGTTGTCCCCCAAAAACTCAAGAATTGTGTTTTTTTCAGCTCAATTTAAATAAGTACAACATCCACAACACATCCACATATAATATAATATTGTTTTGGATGTTTGGTAAATTCTGTCGCAAAATTCATTCATTCATTCATTCATTCATTTTCTTTTCGGCTTAGTCCCTTTATTAATCCGGGGTCGCCACAGCGGGATGAACCGCCAACTTTTCCAGCATATGTTTTAAGCAGCGGATGCCCTTCCAGCTGCAACCCATCACTGGGAAACATTCACACACACTCATTCACACACATACACTACGGACAATTTTAGCTTACCCAATTCACCTATACCACATGTCTTTGGACTTGTGGGGGAAACCGGAGCACCCGGAGGAAACCCACGCGAACACGGGGAGAACATGCAAACTCCACACAGAAATGCCAACTGACCCAGCCGAGGCTCGAACCAGCGACCTTCTTGCTGTGAGGTGAACGTGCAACCCACTTGCTGTGAGGTGAACGTGCAACCCACTGCGCCACCGCGTCGCCCCTTCTGTCGCAAAATGTAATATATAATTATTTTTGTTTTTAATTATTAGGTTCGGCCTTATAAATGAAAGTATGAATGCTACTTGAATAAAGTCTAAATTTAAGTCTAAAATAAAGTCTAAACTTTCTCTTTTTGGCCTAAACCAAACAAAGCGAAAGAGCTTAATCCTCCTTTTATCTTTGAATTCTGTATACACCATTTGCCCTCCGGGTGAAAAATGACCCACCTTCACTAAGCCTCTACAATAAAACAGATAAATTTAATTTCAATCCTCAAATCTATTACGCATGAAGAAACAACCTCATCTTCATCACAAACTCTGTGAATGTTTAGGTTTTCCATCATCAGTGTGGAGTTTTATATGGATGTTTAATCAGTAGGCAACACCCATTTTTGACTAAAGTAAAGAAGGGTATATTTTCTAATGCTAAATGTACCTGCATAAGTATAAAAAGTTTTAGGCTAGAAAGTACTCATAAAAGTTAAATCAGCAGATTCTTATTGTGTGTGTGTGTGTGTGCTTGTGTTTGGGTGTGTTCTCGGTATTTGGCCTATTCCACGACTCAACAGCAGAATTTCACAGAATTTGCACCTCAAACATGGTAAAAACACACACGGTGGACGGGCAGGCAGCCACAAACACTCACTCATTCTCACGTGTGCAGACGGACATGCAAACACACACTGACGCACTCTCACACATATGCAAATAGGTGCAAATACACAAACATCATCTAACAAAACTAGCCAAAGGCAGCCTTAAACCAATCAAAACAGCACACCCGCTAGTCATGCTATCTCAGATGACCCAAAATACAGCAGGGTCTGTCCAGCTTTGAGCCCACTAATCCATAGATCAAAGCCTGTTTTATTTTGCTGTAGTCTGTCAAGCTGTGAAACGGGCAGAATAATTAAAGAATCTCTTCTATTGATCACTGTCACCGAACAACGGCTGCATTCATCATTGCTGCTCTGCTTCATGGGCTTTAAGGAAATGAAGGCTGTAACTCTAAACCGATGGATACCTCCATACAGACCCAATTCTCACATGCGGCGTGTATATTTACACATGCAACCTTGCTCAGGCCGAGCTCACTTATGAATCAGCAAGATAAATGACGCATGCGTTAATTCCTTCTCTGTAGGCTATTGCTTTCTGCACAGAGATGAAGTTATGTTGTTTGCTGAGTGGAGAATAGAGCAGTGCTGAGAAAATGGAGTGCAGGCTGCTGGACTCTCTCTGGTCTGGGTTGAACCATCAGTTTGATGAGTAGTGGTCCGTGAAGCTTTGAAATGATGGTATACCTTGGCATCAACAATTTCCTCCCTTACAATAGCTTTAATATCTTTCACCCTGTGTGATTATATAGATAATGAGTTTACATGTATCATCTAAAATCCTATATTTTTATTGTTTATAAAACAATAGAGTTGCCAACTTTGTCACTTGAGATAAGGGGTGAAACTGAAAATTCCCAGCGACATATGTCACCCTGGATAACAGGGATATATTTTTGGTAATACCCATGGGTCAAAAATCATTACAATATTAATTAGAGTGATCATGTTCCATGAAGACATTATGTAAATTTCCTCTTGTAAATATATAAAAGTTAGTTTTCATGATTAGTGCATTGCTAAAAATTAAAGGTGGAGATTTTTGTGATATTTATAATTTTTTTAACCATTAAATTCCAGATTTAAAAATATTTGTATTTCAACCAAATATAGTCCTTTCCTTAAAAAAACAGACATCGATAGAAAGCTAAATTTATTTATTTAGCTTTTGTGTGAATCTCAATTTTAAAATATTGACACTTATTACCTTGTGGTCCAGGGTCACATATTGAGTGATGGCCTGATCTTGTTTTTGATTGATCAAATTGGCAGACTTAAAATAAATGTGCACAATATAAAGATCATCTAAACTGGAAATGCCATCTAAACTCTCCTGAACACACAATAGGTTCCCCTTATAGATACATCATGCTCAAGTGCCATCATTCACACTGCTGCTGTTGGGTGGTATTCTAGCCTCTTACAAGTGGAGTTACTTTGTTTCTGCATGGTCACATTCCTAGGTTGTTGCTAGAGTGTTGCTTTGGCATTGGTAAGTGGATACTACGATGTCACTAGACAATTGCTAGGGTATTCTATGTAGCCACAGGGCATTGCTACAGTAGTTGGTTTCTAGAGTTTTCTGTGTGATTGCCAGGGTCATCGCTAAGGTGTTGCCTTGATATGTTCGGTACTTGCTAAGAGTCTCTGAGTGGGCACTGGGGAATTGTTAAGTGGTTGCTATGGTGTAGTAGGTGGTTGCTAGAGTGTTACTAGTCAGTTTCTGGAGGGCTCTGTGTGGTGACCAGCATATTTTATGCTGTTGCTTTAGGTTTTTTTTTCTTTGTGGTTGCTGAAGGCATTGCTAAGCGATTCCCATGGTATTCTATTTGGTTGCCAGAGTGTTACTGAAGCAGTTACTATGAAGCAGTTGCCATTTTTTATTACAAATTTAAGTGGATTGAATAAAATATAGAAATTAAATTGAAATGAAAAATAAATTGACCAAAAAACTTAAAGAATTGTGCGGTTAGCCTATTTTAATCATTCATTCATTCATTCATTTTCCTTCGGCTTAGTCCCCTTATTCATCAGGGGTCCCCACAGATGAATGAACCACCATCTTATCCAGCATATATTTTACACAGCAGGTGCCCTTCCAGCTGCAACCCAGTACTGGGAAACATCCATACACACTCATTCACACACATACACTGCGGCCAATTTAGTTTATTCAATTCACCTGTACCGCATGTCTTTGGACTGTAGGGAAAACCGGAGCACCCGGAGGAAACCCACGCGAACACGGGGAGAACATGCAAACTCCACACAGAAATGCCAACTGACCCAGCCGGGACTTGAACCAGTGACCTTCTTGCTGTGAGGCAACAGTGCTAACCACTGAGCCACCGTGTCGCCCCCTATTTTAATCAAGTAATTTAATCAAGTAATTCATGTTATTATTTTTGAGGGTATTTGACAAGAACTCAGCGTGTATGTTTTGTTTTGTTTTGTTTGTTTGTTTATTTTTGTATGCTAATCATCCAGGATATTGAATGAATAATTCTGATCCTAAAATACTATAACATCTCCGCTCAATAAGCTGCGTGGTTTGAGGTATAATTCTCAACATTGTGTAGTTTCACAAGAACCTCTTATTAGAATAAAAATATCTGATATTTGCATTTGAATCTCACTGTGCTTGCAAAATTGCATTCTTATGCAATATTCTACGCCGTTGTGTATTATCAATAATGTAAGTGTACATTCATGCCGAAAATTCTAAAAATTAAAAGTGCGCTTTAAATACCCGGATGATGTACTTATTGAACCGATAAACAGAAGTGTGGAATGTTGAACACTAAGGTTGGATTACTTTATTGAATTGATCAAGCAAAATTCTCCTTCGTAATCGATTACAGCGCCTCCTGATGGTGAATGCAGTTGTACTCATGACAGATACTATTTGGTAGTTTGGAAATATATTTCACTATAATTTGGCATCAGTTAAGTAACTGTTAAAATGGTTTAAATTTCTGGTTAGTAAAAAAAAGCCTTAGTGTTCCATTTGGGATGACACTAAACTCCTATGGTTGAGTGCAAAAGTGCATAGTGTATATTTAAATTATATGATGGTAGGACTGTATTTAAGAGCATTTTGAGACTCGTTGCATAAAAGAGAAGCAGCACAACATGAGAAAAATCAGGTGCTTGATGGAGAGAAGGATCCTCAGCCCTTCCAGTGTCGTCTGCAGAAGCAATAAAAACAAAGGCGCTGTAAATGGGGTGCACACTACAGCTTGATTTAAAGTCTTGTTGTGACAATGTTTTGGACAGATTTGTGAAGGCAGTGCATCTTAGTGCCACAGGCTCTCAGTGTGAAGGTCACTGGCACTGACAGCCACACAAATATACACTCTCACTGCGGTCAGATTTGAGGCCCAGCACAGCCACAGCAAAATAGAGAGGCTTTCGGTGGATTCTGAGATAAGCGGTATCTGAAATGAGCATTCGATGAAGATTGCAACATGACTGCCATCTGCTGTGAGGCTGTGTTCACCACACTAATCTCAACTCATCATCTCTCTTGCTGCATCTCTACCACATTCCAGAACAGCTTTAAAATGAATTGAGGATCTAGACAAACCTGTTTGTTTGTTTGTTGCTTCTTGGTGGGCTCAGAGTTGGTCTCCCATGAACTGCTGACACCCATAGGGTTGCTTGACTCTGTTTTGAGGGGCTTCGTCTTTTTCTTTTTCCCATTAAAATAAAATAATTTCAGATTAGCTTCCAACCCCCTAAAAAAAATCCCCCTCCATTTTTTACAAGATGTGTGTCTGTGCAATGGCCAGTGCACCATGTTGACAGCCAAGCAGAACCGATAATAACCCTTCTGATCGTCCAATATGACTTTACAATTAGGAGTAAATCGTCATCTGTTGTTCTGGCATGCTCTTGACAGCGATTGATGGGGCATTTTTGCACTTACATGTGTACATGTTTTTTTTTTTTTTTTAAATCATGCCTATATATTTTTTTTTAATTGAGGAAAAACTCAGTTTATAAAATTTCTATGCATATGTGGACATGGCTTTAGAGTACTTTCAGTTTTTTTTTTTTTTTAGGAGAATTTGATTCATTCCAGGACTTTAGTGTTTTGGCTATGTCTTCACTAAGTGATTTGTTCTGATTCATTTATTGATTTCTTTGTAGTCTGTTTTTTTTAGACCGACATTTATTTTAGTAGCATTGTGACAAGTGCTTATTTTGAAGGAGTCATGAAGCTGTCACAGAAGTGGCTAGTTCTCACACTGTAAAAAATGCCTGGTTCCACACAACTCCTTCATGCTGTCCCAACACAAATTGATTATTCATTCATTCATTTTCGGCTTATTAATCTGGGGTCGCCACAGCAGAATGAACCACCAACTTATCCAGCATATGTTTTACGCAGCGGATGCCCTTCCAGCTGCAACCCATCACTGGGAAACATCCATACACACCTATTCACACACATACACTACAGACAATTTAGCTTACCCAATTCACCTGTAGCGCATGTCTTTGGACTTGTGGGGGAAACCTGAGCACCCGGAGGAAACCCACGTGAACACGGGGAGAACATGCAAACTCCACACAGGAACGCCAACTGACCCAGCCGAGGCTCGAACCAGCGACCTTCTTGCTGTGAGGCGATTGTGCTACCCACTGCGCCACCATGCAGCCCCCACAAATTGATTAAGTTAACTTAATTGTTTTACAAATGTAAGTGGATTGAATATAAAACAATAAGGTTGTCCCCCAAAAGCTCAATTTGGCCCTGTTTACAGTACTAATATCAATTAACTACCATGATTGAATTTGCAGGGGTTTGAATTTTGTTCTATTTTGTTCTATATATTTGTATTGTTTTTACAGACAGACAGACAGATAGATAGATAGATAGATAGATAGATAGATAGATAGATAGATAGATAGATAGATAGATAGATAGATAGATAGATAGATAGATAGATAGATAGATAGATA